>JAVLUZ010000144.1:270780-583280 GCA_036768485.1 Mermis nigrescens
GGCACAGGTCGACGTTTCGTCACTAATAATTTCATAGCATCGATTCTGACCTCGAAAATATTGTTCAAAAAGCATATTAAGGCGGCTATTGGACATGCAGGAGCAAACATAACAACCAATGAAAATTGGACCATCATTTCCATATCTGACAATAAAATTAATGTATAAATGCGTTTCGATCATGAGATGATATGAATTGTAAATTTGTGAAACAAAACTATAAAGAAAAATATTAAATTATTTACAAACGTCAAACAAAAATAAAAATATTAACAAACATATTAAAAGAAACTTTTACTCGCGAAAAAACCTGGCCAGAAACGTCCTGAATTATTGGAAATGTGTAAAAGAGTCTAAATAAAGTCAAAACGAAGGTACAATGCAACAGAAAACTTCAGTTAACCCAAATTTGTTTGTGAATATCAGCTTAATTAATTAATTCTTTAACTTGAGACTGAAAAACTGATTTTTCTCCGTCGAAAATTCAGATTTTCGAAATTCCGCTCAACGAAAACAAGTGTGTTACGTTAATTCGGAAATATGTTTTTCAAACCTTTTCCTTAATATCTATGATCATTTAGACTGATTGAACGATTCAAAAATAATTAAAAATTAAATAAAAATAGAAAAAGAACAAATTTAAAACAATTTTAAATCAATGAAAAAATATTAAACGAAATTTCGTTATGAGTGTTATTACATTCGCTATAAACGCCGTCGAGTATAACGTTGCTAAGTTTGTAATCTTTGAGCCATCGAGGTAAGCCCCGTTCAGTTTCGTGTAAAGCCGGATGAAAGTGGCGTGCTTTGAGATTTTTGACGTAAGGAATGCAAATTTCGACAAAATTCCCGACGGTGAATCGAGCAATCAGTAGTATCTGAAAAAGTCGCATTTTACTTTATTGTTTTTTCCCATTTTTAATTGCAGTGTTCTTTTTTGTTTTACGACATCAATCATCAAATTTTGGCGGAAAAATAAGGCAAGTTCGTCTATTTGATCGCAATTAGAAAGATCAAACATTTTGAAATACGACGACTTCGAATAGGAGGCAATTACCTCGTAAAAATTAAAAATGCCGCTAGAATAAGAAATAAAATACCTACAAAATAGCTTTGAGATTGTTTCCCGATTTTTTGACCATCCCAATTCACGGACCCTGCCGAATTTCCGACCGTCTCTATTTTCTGACTGTCCCGAATCACCAACCGTCCCGAACCCCCGACGATTGCACATAAATGGGGCAGATGGGGGCACTAAGCACATGTTAGTCAATTACTGATTATTGATTGTTTGTATTGAAAGTAGCTTAAGGCTGGTCTATCACGTCAACAAATGCAGATCAGTAAGTTTTTACGTGTCATAGTGGTCTTCTACGGTTTATCCGAAATTAATTGTCTACAAGTTTGGGAAAATTTTGAAACAGGATCGGCTAGCTAGTTCAGACTTCATTATTACCCTGAATTCCTTATTCGTGTTCTGCGCGAAATATACTATAGATAGATTTTGTAATAGAATTATCAATAAACTTCGCATGCCAATTAACGAAGTATAGCTAGCTATAGAATAGCCTCATATATATCTATGTGCGATGAGGTGATTGCCGTGACAATCTTTCGTTATCAATCACACAATTTGATGAGAATGTGCTTAATTCGAAATTTTTTTAGAATTTTGATTTAGATGATGAGATCTTCGGAGTTAATCTATATGACATAATCTGTTTTCGCTCAAATGCCGGTGTTTTCAAATTTTAAATAAAATTTATGAAAAAGCTGACGTCATCCTTAAAACCATGATTAACAGCGCCACCGCATAAACGGCGTCCTCCAATAATGGAGCGCCAAAAGAAGGCATAGAAAAAAATAAACGGCTGTTGTTTATTGGGATAAAAACGGCATGCGATTATAGCTGTTCCCTGATCTTTGATTTGATTTTGTGAAAATTAGTTCTGCGGACATTTGGCGGCAATAAGTCGATTTTTAGAGACCATTATTAATTGATTCATTCTTTTGGAACTTTTATTTCTTTTAAACTATAGAAAGAAAAACCGTCAAAGGGGCAAAAATTGCATGCATCATTTTCGAGCCAAAAAGTCCCATTAATAAATAATAAGTAGCTAATGTCAATGATTTCCGAAAAATCGTTCTTAGAACAATAGCTCACCAAACACAATAAGTAAGTAGGCAACGATTACAATAGAATTTACATAAATATGTTTAAATTGTATTATGTATTTCAACATCGCCTACTTGCTCACCAAACTGTTAACCTTCAGACGGTATAAGTCCGCAAAATGATAATTTTATGTTCATCTTGCCTAACTTAGGCTCAAATGAATCAATGATTATAAAAATAGTTTTAATAAAAGCAAAATTACAGCGCCAAATCAGGACTTAATAAATTCGACGAGCTGTTTCCCGGATACGCTGAATGACCTTGCGATTTGCAAATGCTGTCCTTAAGATATTGTAGGATTGTAGGATCAAGTGCATAGATGCAAAAACTATGTTATTACAATTTTTGATCAATTACGGGCACGTTTGAAGAAAATTTTCAATTTTCACCTATTTTTTCATTCCGGGAAGTCTAGACTCTAGATGCACAGAATAGCCGATCTGGGCCGATCAGGGGGTCCAAAATGGAGCTTTTTTGGATCCAAATGACCAAAAAACTGTTGTAAATGCTAAAATAGAGTTAAAAATACGCTAGTTCACAGTTTCTGCTCAATTTCGAGCACTTTTGAAGAAGAGTTTTTCAATTTTTACCCATTTCGGTCCCTCAATTTGCCTCATTTATGTCGAAAAATTTAAAATTTTCATACTTTGGGTGGTTTTCTGGACCCACTATGTGGATGTCTGGTCAAGTGCAATATCAGACGATCATTCTTACTGATTGATCGTCTGTCAAAAAACTCTCCGACCTGTTGGCCCATGCCTTTAATGCTTCAAATTGTAGCCGAAACAGCATTAAAATGGTTGCGATGGTGCTGCCATCTTTTTATGCCATTGTAGTACCCTGCTCAAAAGCAAGGCATATATTAATGCGGAATTTCAATTGAAGTAAAAATTAATCGTTGAATTTTCAACAATGCTTCTACTGGTAGAATCAGATCACAGTTCGCGCAGAAAAAACCTGCAAGAAATTCGGCGTACATCAACGACTCCTTCAGCAAATTTATGTAAATTGAAAAAGGTTTATTTTTCAACTCTTACAAACTTTTGTTGCTTTCGCCTGGAAATATGTTGAGAAATATTGTTTCTATCGCCAATAAATGGTAGAAATGCTATTTAGCAGCTGGAAATTCTCGAAAATATACCCCGGTACTGTCTGACGAATTTTAGATGAGGACAGAACATTTTTGCATCATTTTTGATGACGAAAGCATTAATAATGTTCGGATATATAATTTTATGCAATCTTAACTTAAAAAACGCCCACGATAGTGTAAAAAATGGTCTAAAAATCAAAATTTATAGCTAAATTGATCGATTTCTAAAAGCAATATGCAGTCCAAATGGACTAAGAATGCTTTAAAATGCGGGATTACCTCGCAGAGGCGTTTTATAAAGGCTCGGTCATTTTCGTCAGTAGAATAGCAAAAAAAGCGTGAATACTAAATTTTCTAGTCTAAATTTCTGACATTTTACCCCTGACCACTGCTGACCCTGAACTGGTGAATCTACGATATAATGCATGCACATGTTCTCGATACATTTTCTTTCTATGTCAATTCGCTTTTTCAAGAAGTTTTCTGGGAATCTAGGGTAAACGTGTCGCTAAGAGATTGTTAGCAAAACAAAAAAAAACATAATTATTTCTAAAAAATCTCAAACTGTATAATAAAATAAATAAAAAACAAAAATAGATCGAAATTAAATCAAATAAAATCTTGACCTAACAACGCGTTCCTGCAATAGAAACTATTAGGCCACTTGCGAATCATTATTGTTAAACTTACTGTAATTAATTCGGTTATTTCCGTGATGCATCCGCCGTCGCATAATTCCGATACGAAATTCAAATTAAGCGGCGTGCTGACTAAAGCTTGTTTCATCCAAGCGGCGTAGCCCAGAGGGATGAAATCGTTGACGAGTTCGAAAATGAAAATTTTCCACAGCAAACTAGTCAGAAAGCGCTTGTGCGTTTTGGGGCACTCAAATTTCGTCAAGGCCCGGGCCAGCGAAACGTATATTCTTTCGAAGATCAAAATAATCAATAAAATCAATCCGTGCGTGGTCCATCTTCAATAATAAATTAATCGATAAACAAAGATGCAAAAATAAATATATAAAATCGTGATTGCGTAAAAAAAGCGTAAAGTATTTATGTGTGTGTATCTATGGGTTAAAAGGCAGGGGCTTAGTTCCAATATTAGTCCATCATCGAATCGCCGAATCCTCAAACCTTTTAAATCATCTATATTTTCAAAATTAATCAACCTTTTATTTTTTTAGTATGATTTTGCCAAAATTATTGTCTCGCCTTTCGGAATGATCCAATATGAGGCCTCTTCTAAAATAAAAGTATGTAACGCCACACAGAAAACACCTCTTTGAGTGGACATGACCATAGATGTGGGAAAACTATGGGTTCGGTCGTTAAGGGGAATCAATTAGTGAGATTTTGGATAAAAATACCCTCAAAAACTGGTGTAATGCTAGCGTTAAAACTACGGTATTCCTTAGTTTTTGGACAATTTTTAACACTTTTAGGGAAAATTTTCGATTTTAACCTATTTTTGACCTTTATTTTGCCTCATTTTCCAAAAAATTTCACATTTTCCCATTCTGGGAGATCTATTTACACTCCTAGGGTTTTCAAGTGAATGTCCGTGAGTAGTATAGCCTGCGACCCTGGCGTGTAACGGTATAATATAGCCCATGTTATAAGATAGGTGGAACTAGGTTCGGGAACTTTTTTCCTGTGTTATAGTATAGGCGGCCGTGGTAGGCAGTTGGAAAATGGGGGTTGAAATGTGCGCCCTGGCTCTGAGAATGTGCGCCCTGAGGGGGTTCCCTGTGTTATAATATAGGCGGGGGTTTGGGTTGCGCCCTGAGTGCGCCCTGGGTATTTTGCCGAAAAATAGTTGTCCCTGGGGGATGAGGTAGTTCCGGAACTTTCAAAAACTTATCCCTGGGGGAAGGGGGTAGATCGGGAATTTTCTAAAGTTCCTAGGGAAGCAGGGTAGTTCGGGAACTTTCAAAAAGTTGTCCATAGGGATGGGGGTAGTTCGGGAACTTTTGTCCTTGGGGGAAGGGAGTTCGGGAACTTTCAAAAAAAATTGTCTCAGGGGAGGGGCCACCAACAAGGCTTCATTAGCGCCTTCTCTTTTCAATTAGGATAAGAGGGGGCGAAGGAGGGTAGTATAAGGTAGGCCTATGATAGGAATAGGATAAGAATGGGATGGTGAACCACTTTACACTTGACACTAGTTTACACTTTACACCACTTTACACTTTACACTACTTTACACAAGTTTACACTTTACACTACTTTACACTTTACACCACTTTACACTTTGCACGACTTTACACCTCTTTACACTGTACGTTACATTTTTTTCTGCTTTTTAAGCATGAGCATAGAATGAGAGGATTTGCGCGGGTCACAAGCACCACCAAAGCGCTATTTTTGGAGGAAAAAACTTACTGCACTTGAGGCATTTTTGTAATCAGATCATAATGATGATTATTAGCAGCATGTAAATCAAGCACCTTATCAGCCACAGGTCCTTGAGAAAACAAAATATTATTATAATATACTTTTATTTGGTAGTCGGGCACTAGAACTTTTTGCATTTTTGCAGAGTGTGACGTGCTACTATATACTGCTAAATTATGGCAAATTACCATAACTCATTTTCATATACATGGATCAACCCCATATGTGGAATGTAAGAGCACCAACAAGAAAATCATTTTTGTATTATATGTAACCTACATAGGTTTTATTTATAGTCTATTGGTGCCTAAAATGCAATTTTACGATAGTTTTGCCGAATTCAAAAGGTACGGGCTGATTTTGATCCGTTTTGATATTTATTTCAATTGTGTTAAATGATTTCTTCAGCACGGGTATATAGTGTGGGCTAATATATGCATGGTTTAAAATATCCATGTATTTTCCTTCAATGTTTACAACCTGCAAAAGTTGCGCAAAAACGTTTCCAACAATCTGAGGCTCAATTATATCGCTTTAAACATAAAAATTGTGCATTCCGCCTAGCATGTCAGGAGAGTGATGGGCAGCTATGGTCACTTCTTGTGCAAGAGTATAATTTACATTTTTAAGCTGACTATCTAAAAAGCCTAACATATACATCAAATGATTCGTTAGCTTTAAGCGTTTAATGTATGCAGTGTTAATTACTATATTACAAAATTTCTTATTTTCATGATACTTGAAAGTCATGTACTCAGTATATTCAAATTTTTCATTTTGACTAACCATTTTCATTCCCTCACTGATTGTTTTAATAAGATCGTGTATATTTTGGTATCTAGCTCTAGGAATAAGCATTTTTACTCGTACATTATTTTTAAAATCATAAAATTGTATCATATTCTGATCCTCAGCAACATTGTGCCATGTATTAGCATAAATTATCTCAGCTAAACCAACTTCCCAATCGCCAGATAATATAATTTGCCTTGGCAGGCCAGTTACAAATGTAGCCGCAGTATTGGCTTCCTGTGAATTGCTCGGAAGCGTTAAATAGAATTGTTTAGTATCCATTTTTATAATTTAAGCTTATCAAAGTATTTATAAATTTTTCGCTCAGCATAGATAGAACAATATTTTTGAAGGGAATATCATTCCTCCTGTATAAGAGGAAGTAGATGCACATATGTCCACAACTAATGGAAAAAAGCCCTTGTGTTTGGACATTATTGTATGTAAATGAAAGCGCATTATCAGAAATATGATGCTTCAATTGCTCAGGTGGCTCTAAGCCATAGCTATCAAAATAGTCACAGCGTTTCTTGCTTACAAAATACAAAGCAACCCAGTGTGAACCAGGCTCATTGCTAGCATCCAAATTAACCACTATAGCTGCAGGATAGTTTTTTATAGGTGGTAAGCGGTCTAATGGAAAAACGCCCAAAAACATATCCATTTTGATATTACGTTCAAGAATTTTAAATACTTCCATATTATTCATGTTTATGCGCTATAGTCATGAAATGTGTTTCGATTTTTATCAATCATTATTAAATTATCAAATTCAGCATATATAATGATTTCTATGCCAGAATCAGGCAAATTATCAGCAAACCTTACAGTTATGCTTATTGTTCCTTCATGTGCTAGATCCCAATGCCCCCCATCATCTGCATCAGGTGTCAAGTCGAATACAAAAAAGCAGTGACTTGTCTTAAACTCATCTCTGCTAATGAAATTACCTTCACGGCCTATATCGAGTGCATCATACATTTGATTATAGTCTTGCAAGTACCTATCATGTTTGAATGCAATGCCAAGTGGGTAAGCAGGGTAGGTTATACCCCACACGTTACTTTCGCATCATATATGCTGAAAGGTTTGAAGTTGAAAGGCGATTTTGCTAGATTGCCTCGATAAGCACTGCCTTCAACACAAGCAAATACAATACGTCTAGGTAGCTGACCAGTGAACAATGTATAATTTGGCGTTTCCCTAGCAGGGTTTGATATATGCAAGTTAGTGATAGCTACACGCCTTATAGGATATTTGGCTGTGTATGAAAGCAATGTTTGCTCTAGAGCTAAATTTACTGTGTCCAAAACCTCAACTTTTCGAATAAAAAATTTCATTTGAGAGACTTTCAAATCTAAGTTAACATCTTCAAAACACTGCAAAGCAGATGCATTACTATTTCTGAGTAATTCTAAGCGAAAATCGGTAAAATTGACTAAATACCTATCTTGCAAGAACATATCAATATGCAGTGGAGCCGCAACTTCTACAAAATTTTCATCTTTAAACATAGCAGCTCGCTTTTTGAATGATTCATTATCTTTTGTGTCAACATTAATGCCGCCATCATGAAAATATAATGCTGCCTGTAAGTGTGAATGCTTTGCATCAAATCCATAATTTAATTCAGTTTCAAAATAAGATCTATATGCATATTTATCGGAGCTGTCAAAAACTAAACGGCCTCCTAGAAAACATTTTACTTGCTTGAAAAAAGTTTTACCAATAAGATTGATAGGCGCATAGTCAGGTACTACTGATCCTGCAGCAACTGTTGGTTTTTTAATTCTTAGTAGCATATAAATGTAATTTTTGTTCAGCTGAATATAATGAGGATCGGGAGGTATTCTAAATTCATATGGTCCCTCATTAGTTATGGGATGCGTTGGTTGTATTTCATGCCAAAAGCCGCGCTTTACTACCACTTGGGTAGGAGGGACCGTGAAAAGGTCTAACTCAGTTTTAGTACTCGGAATAGATTTTACGTCTATGAGAGCCATGTTTTTTAGAAAACGCATCAAGTGCATTAGTATTTATAGACTTTGGGCGACTACCAAGACCCTCTCCTTGCTGATGTTCTAGGGCATGAGAGGCTTCATCAAAAAGTTGGGCAGCTTCTCGCTTTGAATGCTTTTTAGTAGACTCTAAAAGAGGTTTTCCCTGGGCCAAATCGGATGCTATATTTGAACCTGCAACTAAAGCATGCTTTCCAACTTGCTCACCAATTGATTGCAAAACAGGGATGGCCATTCTGAATAGGGAGCGGAAAAAGTTGCCAAGACCAACGCCCCGCTGGTATGGGATGCCTTTAAACCCATCCAATCCATAACCAGTTTGGGCAGCCTGCCCTGTATAATATTCCAGCCAAATGTTGTAATTGTCGGGAGTAAATTGAACATGCATTTTTGTGATTATTTCACAAAAATTTAAACACACAAGGTATTTATAGACTTTCGTCCCAGTCAAAGTAATCACCTGCGGCAAAAATTTCCCTACCTTGTCTATTACCAATACTTGCTAGTGGGACATTTGTGCGGTTCAACACTTTCAGCAATTCCTTTGTACCAGGATGTCTGCTTATTTTCTTACGCTCACGTGCTAAATCATTAACTAAATCTGTAATGTTTGAGCCTTCAATTTTTTGCCCATCTATAACAAGCTCACCATCAGACTCTATTTCAATGAAAGGGTTTGTACGAATATAGTGGAGAAGCATTTTAGCCTTAGGAATTTGATTTTTTGGCATAGCAGTTAGTATTTCATCATGCTAAGTACATCACTTGTATGTTCAATTATATTGGCTTTGTACGGTTCCTGTTTCTGTTCATGCAATCGCTTAAATTTGCCAAGTATCTGATTATATTTTATAAGTTTTAAATCAGATGGTATATTTTTGCTGTTCAACACTTTCTGCATCTCATTATCCAAGGACTCTAGCACAACATCAATAGGCTTAGTCCGCTCGCTGATTTCAGTGGGTATAAGAATCATTTTTTCAGTATGTTTCATTTTCTACCTGTTATTGCATCAGCTAAAAGACTGCCTGCAATTGTAAGTATCGGAGTTAACAAAAGAGGAAGAAAACCACCGTCCTGTACTATAATATTTTTTCTTTCTTTTGTACTGATTTGTTTATCATTTGCCAGACGTCTTATTTGATTTTGATATCTCCGAAGTTTGTTTATATCTTTTTCGGAAAAAGGAATTTACCATTTAAAAAATTGCTTGCACAGTCACAAAGACAAAGTATTTGATCTTCACTGGCAGTACTTATAATTGACTCCCTTTGAGGTTTTCTTGCTCGACTCAGGAGGTGTAAGCACACAATATTGCGTTTTTATCGTTCTTTACCCATTTTTATTGGTTACACCGTCATTATTAGTATTTATAGATTTTTTTACATAAACAGTCGGATGCTTGCTAAATATGTTTGTTTTAAGTCTTAATTCATCTCTAGCATTTTGGGTGAGATCTATCAAGAGATAGCCATGTGGCTGAGAGGTAGCATCAGAATAAGCTTCTAGGAAATATTTGGAATTTGTTGGATAAAGTTGGCGAGACAAAATTTGTGACTGTAATTGATTGGCAGGGTTTTTAAATAAGACTATATAATCAGAGTTTATGCGTGAAGTTCTGAGGCCTTCAAAGAACACATTTTGAACAATGTGAATGATGCTAATATTCCAATGATGACATCTCCTTGTGAAAAGCTGTACAATTTGAACATTACCCTTGCTCTCTTGCATTAGATCATCTAATATCAAAAGTTGCGGCATTGGACTAAACTTTTTTAAATAACTAAAATCGGGAAGCCCTTCTATAAATAAAACATCTTGCATTTCTCTATACAGCGGCTGATTTTCGGCAAAGCACCACCAAATCTTTTTAAGTTTTGTATCAATCAAGTGTGCTCTGTTTTCTAATAATTGCTTGACAAAAGTTGTCTTGCCAGACTTTGTTGGCCCAGAAACAAGGCAAGTAAAAGGGTGTTGAAAAATCATGGTTTATAAATATGTATTAAGAAACAGGTGGGTATATATAGAAAATGGTTACTATTCAGAACATAGTGCTTACTGCAGCACTTAAAGACACACTTGATCTAGATGAGATATATGCAAAATTACCAAATACTGCACAATATAACCCTCAGAAATTTCCAGGTATCATAAATCGACCACCTCATGCTACATTATTGATATTTAAGTCAGGTAAAATAGTATGCGTAGGAGCTAAAAAAGTTAAAGATGGCGAAAATGCAATAAAACATTTTATAGAGCTAATAAATGCACAAGCCTGTTACCTAAAAATACAGCCTCAGCTGTTTGTAGGCTCTGCTGATTTAGGATTTCGTATAAATCTTTGCAAATTTTATGAGTTGGTTTAAAGAAAATGCATGTATGAAGTAGAACTCTTTCCTGGCTTAATATATAAATTCAGAAATGTAACGTTTTTACTCTTTACAAGCGGAAAAATGATTCTCACTGGTGCAAAAAGAGAACATGAATTGCATATAGCACATAAAATAGTTGAATCAATGCTTGAGCAATGCCAAATTGAATGAACTAAAGTTTCATTCATTGCGAAAATTTTTCAATTCCAGCAAGAAATTTTTCAAACTTTACAAGAAATTTTCTAATGTCTACAAATTTGCTATCCTTAAGCATATAAAACTGATTCCAAACTCTGCAAGAAATTTTTCAAACTTTACAAAAATTTTCCAAAACTTTGCAAGGAATTTTCCAAACTTTACAAAAAATTTGCGCTTTTTAGATGAAGAAATGTGATCATAATAAAGCTTTTTGCATAAAGATTAGCAGAATAAAATTCAGCCTTGGGGCTTAAATACTGGCATAACTTGGACAGGGTGCACACGTCGCCTTTTTCTGAGCATTTCCTAATGAAACTTGAAAAGACTAAAATAGCGTGTCAGAAAAGTAGACATTTTGCAATTTGCTTGAAGAAACAATGACCAGCCTCCATTTTTCCTGTTTCAAAATCAGATTCAAAATTACCATTTATACGTTTATCAGATCAGGGACCCAAGAATCAAATTTGGGCGGGTAACCTCTCCATTGAACAAAATAATCAGTTTTGTTGCCGCGTTTTCGAGTTTTTAGAATTTTTTTGACAATGAATAAATCTTCAGTTGAAACGTCAATTTTTTGCAGTTCTGGTTCATAGAAAATACCTTCTAATTTTTCACCCATTTGGTCTTCTAAACTATACACTGGTGGTGTTCTAGCGTATCTCTCTTTAACGATATAAAATTCTTCAGTCCAATTAAGCCAGTATCCTTTTTCAAAAGTGCGCTTAACTTTACTTAGACGTATCTTATCGCCAACATTGAACATAAATACTGCATCTTTTTTTGTAATGCGAAAGGCTTTATTTAAAATTTCTTGCTCGTTTTTTGGCGTAACGTTTGCTGATAATGTACCTATAGTTCTATGCATAGAATGATTATAATTATGCATGAGATTGTCTAAGACGTCAATGTGCCTGTACGTATTCTTTTTAGTAAAGTACCGCCACATTTTCTCTTTTAACGTGCGATTAAATCGTTCTACTACCGATGCTTTTATTTCGCTTTTAGTAACAAAAAAGTCGACAGATTCAGATTTTAAAAATTTCTGAAACTCTTTGTTCACGAATTCTTTACCTGCATCAGTCTGTAATTTATACGGTTTTCGATCTTTAAAGATTTTCTGGAAAGCTTCAACGATATCATTAGAAAATTTGCTTTTTAAGGGTATAGACCATGAGTATTTTGAGAAAATGTCTATACAGTTCAATAAATACTTGTACCCATCATCATGCTGAGATAGTGATTGGAGATCAACCAGATCAGCTTGCCACTGTTCATCAATACTGCTTACTAAAACCCTGTTCCGCAAATATTTTCTCAATGCAGGTTTGTGCAAAGTATATGATGGTTGCTTTTCTAACCATTGTTTTATTCTTGATTTTGGAAATACTTTTTTGGCTCTGAGGTACAGCTGGTTTACACCAGAGTACCCCGATTTAGTATCGTAATACAACTTTTTCAATTTTTTGTCCATTTTTTACGAGAAAACTACATTAATATTTATAAAGAGGAGCTATATAAGACAATTTACGTTGTACCAAATACGATTATCGTACATATTTTCAAACAGGTTCTTCCCGTTTGAATTGAACTGTTGCCATATGCTGAACAGCTGTTCCATTTTCTTTTCCAGAATACAATCTTTCAAGTCCAACGCAAACTGCCAAAACGCGTCACGTTTTAGCTCTTCTTTTCTTTGCTCCTTAAACTCATCATTAACAATTCTCCAGAAAAACGCACCTATACTATGAACATCACGATTCGTCACAAACCGTTTACAGGCTTTTTCAACAAGCTTAAGGATAAATTGCTGGTAGGTAAGCTCTCCGGGGGAAGCCATGTTTTTAAGAGATTATTGAAATTACGCTAGTGGGTTCATATTTATGGACTTTTTTCTTGAGCAATTTTAGCTTTTAGTTCTTCGGCTGCTTCTGCTGCATACCGTTTGAGCACTTTAGTTCCAGCCTCCTGCGCTGCTCTATTATATTCCCCACATCTAGGGCACATCTGAATATTAATGTACCATAGACCCCCGTTTGTTTCGAAAAATTCCCGTTCACACGATGCTTTTTGGCAAAAATAACAAAGCTGAATCATCAAAGGGTACATGGGCCTCTCCATATTACGACCACATATCTCAATGGGCGGCTTTATTGACCTCCCATACGGTTTCCTTTCCGTGTCCACGAATGAACGCTTTTTTATTTCCTGAATTTCCTCCATTTTTATTATTTTTTAAGTAACAAAATATTAGTATTTATAGATTTTTGTCTATAAATATGGATATACATACATATAATTTTACTCAAAAATGGATCTGAATCAGTACTTTGAAATACATAAACTCTAGATCATTTCTGTTCGTAGGTTTAGGACAACCGCCAAGGCATTTTTGTTGCGTTTTAAGAACCTTCATGAATGCCCTAATCTCTTCGAGATTTTTGAACAGATTTTTGAGGAAGCTATTAACAGAATGTTACATGGCTGCCCTTCCGACAGTATGGTAGGCATTGAAATTAGACAGCCAAGCCTTAATACGCCTGTGTTAGTTCCATTTACTGAGCGCCAGTATATTAATGCTGATAAGGTTTTGAGTATTATTGAAAATGTGGCTCAATCGAAGAATGAGCTTTGCTTCAACGAAGACATGGAAGTTAAGGTAGTACTCGTTGATAGAAGACCACAAATAGGTTGTGGTCTGGAATTTGATGTGAGTGAGTTCTGCAAAAATGGAGGAGCATTTATTAAAATTACATCAAATGATAATTTATCGCTACCCAGAGCTATTGTAACAGGAATAGCGAAGCTGGACAGTAGCCCAAAATGGGAATCTATTCGGAAAGGTGACAGGGCACGTCACACTCTGCAAAAATAGCTAGCTTTAGATTTAATGCATAAGGCTAATATTAACATCAATTAAGATAAATATGGTCTTGAGGCTGTTGAAAAAATACAAAAAGTTCTAGTGCCCGACTACCAAATAAAAGTATATTATAATAATATTTTGTTTTTTCAAGGACCTGTGGCTGATAAGGTGCTCGATTTACATGCTGCTAATAATCATCATTATGATCTGATTACAAAAATGCCTCAAGTGCGGTAAGTTTTTTCCTCCAAAAACAGCGCTTTGGTGGTGCTTGTGACCCGCGCAAATCCTCTCATTCTATGCTCATGCTTAAAAAGCAGCAAAAAATGTAACGTACAGTGTAAAGAGGTGTAAAGTCGTGTAAAGTGTAAAGTGGTGTAAAGTGTAAAGTAGTGTAAAGCGTAAAGTTGTGTAAAGTAGTGTAAAGTGTAAAGTGGTGTAAAGTGTAAACTAGTGTCAAGTGTAAAGTGGTTCACCATCCCATTCTTATCCTATTCCTATCATAGGCCTACCTTATACTACCCTCCTTCGCCCCCTCTTATCCTAAGTGTAAAGAGAAGGCGCTAATGAACCCTTGTTGGTGGCCCCTCCCCTGAGACAATTTTTTTGAAAGTTACCGAACTCCCTTCCCCCTAAGGACAAAAGTTCCCGAACTACCCCCATCCCTATGGACAACTTTTTGAAAGTTCCCGAACTACCCCCTTCCCTAGGAACTTTAGAAAATTCCCGAACTACCCCCTTCCCCCAGGGATAAGTTTTTGAAAGTTCCGGAACTACCTCATCCCCCAGGGACAACTATTTTTCGGCAAAATACCCAGGGCGCACTCAGGGCGCAACCCAAACCCCCGCCTATATTATAACACAGGGAACCCCCTCAGGGCGCACATTCTCAGAGCCAGGGCGCACATTTCAACCCCCATTTTCCAACTGCCTACCACGGCCGCCTGTACTATAACACAGGAAAAAAGTTCCCGAACCTAGTTCCACCTATCTTATAACATGGGCTATATTATACCGTTACACGCCAGGGTCGCAGGCTATACTACTTCCGTGGTTTCTTCCGTCTGAGGGGTATTACTAAAACGAACATTGTTACAAAGGCTATAATTTCTTAAATCTTTCCTGGCTAAAATTAAAACGTGTAATAGATGGACTAGATGAGTGTTGTTGCCGTGAATCGCCAAAACCTTCCGGCCGAAATAAATTCTGGATTTCAGATACAAAAATTAAAAAGAATGAAGGGTATGAAACGAAAATTCCGTTCCTTGCCATTTGTTAGCAAGCTTTAGCAGTTTCGCTTATGAAATTAAAAAACAGACGAATGTTTGAAAAATTCAATAATATCCGCTCACTACTGACATCTATTCCACTTTGGACATCCAACCCGTTCAGATTTGGGATATATTGCTCGAAATATTTCTTAAATGTCGAATTCTCCGACATTTCAAATGAAAGAATTGTTTGTGTTTTTTATGCCAGCCGTTTGATAATTTTTCGAAAACAAACGCCAAGAACATAGTAATCGACCAATAGATAGATTTTTTCAATTGAAAATTTTCAAATTTTTTTATTTTTCTAAATCTTTTCATCAGACTTATGATTTAAGAAATTATATAGTCCCTATTGTCCCGAATTCCCATATGATCACAATCTTAAAGTTACCTGCTGTACTCGATGTTATTGGCCGAAATGTGAGCATTATCGATCCGCTTCAATTTGCCGTACAAGGCTATTCGGCTGATCACCATGGCAAGTAAGCAGAGGACATCGAGTAACAGAACGACCATGGTGACAAGGACGGATACGGTTGTCCAAAATGATTTGACCAATTTTGATACGTAGATTTCGGGTTCCTTGGTCACCGGATTCAATCCAATCCGATTGGCCCTCATCTCGTAATCGGGCCGTACCGACGAATCGTGCTTTTCTACGTCGTACGTGTCCCATTGCATGGCTCTTCTAATTAATTAATTAATTTAAACAAATAATTAATTAATTAATTATTAATTGACAAATTAATCAATCGATTCATCCGCAAATCAATTAGATAGGCAACTGTTGTAATTTTAAGTGCAACGCGCGTCTTGATCCATTTTCGATATTTTATTTATTAAATAATTAATTTACGATTAATAAACATCACTTTGATGAAAAAATTGATGCATTGACAACGATACAGATAGATTTACGTGAATATTAAACTTGAAGAGACGAGAACGCCTCAATCAACTTGTTGTACAAATCAAGACACCTATTATTTATTATTCCTGTCGAAAAATCTGGGAATCTTTATTCTTTCTAATTTTATGTAAGAACCGAAGAAGCGTTTAATAAGCACAAAATTGAAAAAATGACATATACGTTTTCCAGTAAACGATTCCAGATTTACGTTATAAGTCTCTAAAATATTATTCATTTATTTCAACGACGCCAGCTGTGCGATCCTACGAAAAAGCACGGGCGTAATACATGGGCTGACCCCAAGTGTTTTAGGGTCTGAAGGTTCCAAAAATCTTAACTATCAAAAAGGGCGAAAAAACTAATGTTAAGGGCACAAGAAATACCAAATTTATACTTTTTTATCAAATTCTATCCCGACTTCAAAACATTAAGTGGGAGAGGACAAATTTAAAAAATAGAATTCAGCTGGGTCTGCAGAGGTTCTTTAGATTTTTGTGGTCCAAATCCTCACAGAACCTCTTTTTTATGAGTGGCAGTCATTCAGCCATTAGCTATTCAGATATGCATATTTGTTTTCGCAAGATCAGAGTTCGAGACTCGTAGATTTCTAATACATATCCAGTCCAGCATAAATTTATAAGTATTCAGTATAGATGACTTCTTTTATTGCGCTTGGCTGAAGTCCGACTACTAAATCTAAGGACTTAACGGGAGTCTTAAATTTAGAGAGTTCGAAAATAATCGAATTGGAGAAGATCGAGTAAGATAATAGAATTTTCTTTTCATAATGAATTTCACAGAAAATCTTAATGACGATTCCATTTGTGAGTAATTACGACCCCTTGAGTTGACTAAGTAATTAAAATTATTGCAAATTAAAGCTTAATCATTATGGCTGACCAAGATGCGTTCTAATGCTTCTATTATCCAATTAACACAGTAATTACTCGCGATAAGTGAATTAACAAACATTGGATAATAATGAGATCTAATTAAGTTTAAGCTTCTTAGCTTACAGACTATCACATTCACGGATGAACTTCCGTGCTATGTATTTAGTGTCGAGACAAGGGAAGAATCAACAGTTTTTCAGCAAAAAAGGTAATTACCCATAGTTTTTCATATTTAATCAGGAGAATACTGATCTTGGCTAAAACCATAGAAGTGCCATACCGTTTTTTCTATAAAAAAATAATAATTAAGCTATATTTATTTTCTTAGTACTACTTTTATACGAAAAAACTATCGAAAAGGCAGACAATTTTCGGTGTCAACAATAGTTCTGACTTAAAAAGGAATGCCAGTAAGCTCTTGAAGTAGATTTTCTGGCAAAAATGATCAAATTAGTGTATAATTCAATCAACTCTCTCGAAATTCAAGCAGAATGCTCGTATGAAACGGATTTCAGACATGTTAAATTATATAAATTATATATGAATAAACAAACACGTATATAAATCCAAAATCGAAACCAAAATTTATATTTTTTGAAATTTAAATGCTGTAGTTACTAAGCGTGTTGATTTGGAAGTTTATTTATTGATTTACTTATTTTTATAAAAATTTTTATCTCTCATTTATTCGTTTATTTTATTTAAAATTGTTTATGTGCTTCTTTATTTTATGAATCTGATATTTATCTTATTTTATATTTATTTTATTCCTATTAAGCTTGATACATTTGCAAACCGAATCAAGAACGACATTCGAAATTAAAATTTTGAAATAGAATGATAAGCAGAAAGCTTCTTATCACTTAATTCATTTGCTGGAATAAAATTAACAGGAGACTCAACTTTTTTCAACGGAAGAAAAAGCTAAAATGAGTTTACAGAATTTTATTATGGAAGCCAAAACCGTTTCGTTTATGTTACGTTTTATCTATAAACCGGCACTTTTTGAATGGGACGTTGTTCTTGACTTTGCGTCTCAAAATCGACAAAAATGATTTTATCGATATTGCTAAATCAGAAATAGAGCGAAGCCACTGATGAAGTTTAATCGTTTATTAGAGCTAATTATCAACTTTAACGAGTTTGTAAGCGTGTTTTATTCGTTGTTTAGTCAACGAACTGACCGAGTTAGCCCTTTTTCACACTAAAACACACCTACTGAAAGATTTAGCTGGTTAAGCGGATGGTGTTTCTATCAAAATAATTTTTTGCGCATTTATTTTTACTACTCGTTAGAAATCAGATAGTCCTGTACTGTAATGCGGACAAGGCTAGAATTTTTAGCGATTCCAAAAATTTTCAAACATACAAAAATTGATGACAAATTAGTAAATTAGCGAGAAAACACTACTTTTAGGCGTTTTTTTAAGAAGCTATACTAGTTCGCATGAAAAAATTGCAAAAAGTTAAAAAATTCTATTCAAAATTAAATTACGAGGATCCGGCTTGCAGAGGATTTCTGTTTTTGGAGTCCAGGTCCCCTAATCCGCACGCCCATGCTTATGCTTATTAGTGTTCTTTTAGACTATCATGCATCGCTAAATAGTAAAATCAAGAAAAACGAAGTTATAAAAATGTCAATTTAATTTTGTTCGTACGGATCGTCCATAGTTCGACGAATAAGAAAATACTGAGCGACATTCGATGAAATAAGAGGCAAATTCTCCAGAATGCAAAAATATAAATTATTGAAGATTTTTTTATTCTTTAATCAATTTTTTTAAATTCATTTCTTTGAATATTTTTTGATCATTTTGATTATTATATGATAATTTTTTAAGGATTTTTTAAACCTGGATTCGCAGCGCTTCCACATTTTTACGAATGCGATCGACCACACGGTCAAGAAGCAAGTGTAAAAGAATGTTGCCGAATTATCGATCATGTATTGTATTTTGAATTTGAAGCAGCCATCCTCGGCTACTTGCCATGGGTCGCAATCGGGAGGCTTACAAATGGGACACATAACGTACGAGCCTGGTATTAAATTATTGTCGCACACTGCCTTTAAATAAATGAATTAATATAAACATAAAAAATTAATTAATTAATTAATAAACATAAATAAATCTCAATTTTTATAAAAACTTTTTGTTGGAATAATGCCTGATTTACATAGCCTTTTACAAATAAGCAAACAACGCATGAGATGCGTTGTCAAAACAACCAACTTGCTGTGCAGTCTCCAATTTTTCGGAAATTAGCTTTTCAGATTTTAGATATATTCTTGGATTTGTTAAAAATTGGATTGGATTATTATTTTCGTAAAATAAATCAGATTTTAAATTGCCTACCCCATGCTCTGAACATCTGATCGTGCGGCGGATTTAGGGGGAGCGGGAGGCGATCGCCCCCATTTTCCGAAATAGTGCGCAAAATTGAGGATTTTTGAGCGATTTTTAGCGATTTATCGGGTTAAAACGGTTTATTTTTCCGCCCAAGTCAGGGTTCCGTCCCCTAGGGGTACCGCCCACCCCCCCCTTTAGGAAAATCCTGGATTAGCCACTGCTTCTAATGTAAGGATCTAAGCAACGCCAAACCTATCCTTGATATAATTATTGGTCAATTTGAATACGGCTCATATAGCAGCGATAAATTTATAAATAAGTGTAAGAAACTTTATCATACGAAAATAGGCACAAAAATTGAATTCATACCCTTTTCTTGACTTCCGATCAGTGTTTTTTTGTTCAAGGTCCATTTGTACATGTACAAAGATGGACCCTAAAAGTCTTTGTACATTTTGTACACACAAATTTTTGGGTACTATAATATGGTACAGTAGCGATTTTAGTGTGGCAAAAACAGAGTTGTTCGACCTTTGGTAGTGTAGTTTAGCTAATTTTTGGGATTCTGAAAGCAAAAATCTCTAATAATCGTCTCAAAACGGTGCGAAGCGCCGGAAAATTTGATATTTTTCCTTTCAAAATGCAATTTCTGAAATTATAAAGATAAATAGAATACACAATTACTCATTTCAATGCGAAGCGCCGAAAATTTTTGCGAATTTCAAACCTTTTTTGCAGTTTTTGTCTTCCCAAAAATTTTTGTTCATGTACAAAGACGGTCCGCAAATGTCTTTGTACATCGGGAACAATCTTTGCCGAATACAAAAAACACTGCTTCCGATCCGAAATCTCTTTTTTTTGTTTTTCACAAGATGTCCTTTTAACTCAGCTGCAAAGTGTTTTTTGAACAAAAATTCTTTTATAAGGTTTTTCAAATCAATATGGTAGACTTTAAGAATAAGAAATATATCTGCTGTACACACTTGTAATTCAGAACTACACGTTGCGGCAATTATTCCGTAAACGAACGTGATAAAACCGAGAAAAGCCGGCAAAGCTAACATTTTCGTATAAAAATCCAGAAAAACGAAATAGAAACCGATTTTTTCGCCGAAGTAATCACGAATTTTGTCCAACGGCTGCTTTTTACACACGGATTCCCAATTGGCCCATACGATTTTTAATTCTTGCCTGTAAATTAAAAGGACGTCATTAGCACTCAAACATGCGGATCTAAGTTTGATTTTTTTCTCTCTATCCATAGATCATTAGAGCACACGTGATGAAACTGGAGATTTTCTCGAATATCTCACAAAAAAGCCGTAACACTAAAAGGTAAAGTCAGCAGAAATAAATGCAGGAAAAAATACCCTTTTAAAAAAAAGTTATATTTGTCAGTGTTTCGCATCTTCATAGATATGCGCACGATTGTCAACGAGAAATAAAATTTCCAGTTTGGCGTTACCGTGCTTGATAATGCAAATACATATATTCAAGATTCCGGTCAATTTTTACTTATTAACTAGAAATACTCATTTATTTCGAAGTAGAACTATTTACGTTATCCCCATGAAATTTTATAAATTTTTCAAATTTTAATTTTTTATAATTGTATTAAATTTTTTAAAGTTTTATTTATAAATTTCAATAAAATTTATGAATTTTATGCTTCTGACTTTTTTCGAGGATCGATTATCTTTGTTTTATTTCTTTTGACGTGGCTAATCCTACTCCACTAACCCCTAATCTACTTGTGCGTTGATTGAAATAAAGCTTACGAATAATTTTGAGTTAAAAAGATTAAAGCATTTGTTATTAAAAAAATTAAATAAAAATACTGTTTAGTTTTGTTGTTACTCATAAATAATTGATAATAATTAATTATTAATGAATATTAAATAACTCTATAATCTCGCTTCTAGAACGACTGTTGCTTATCGCGATAATGTACTATCTGATTGACTTCTGCCTTTGTTAAGTTGAAAGGATAATTAGTAAGTATTTTTACAATATTTTCACAACTTCTGTTGTCAAGTATGCAATGAAAAACCTCGTTCCTACAAATGTCCTTTTTTGCAAAGATATAAAGATCTACTGAACCTTTTTTGATAAAATAAAGAGCATAGATAAAAAGTCTTGTTACGCAAGTATTGTGCAAAAAAATTGGTTATGCCTGTGGTGCATACGTTGAAAAGTAGCCACAATTAGCGCAAGCTCCTTTTCACAGTTTTTTAAAGTAGAAATTAAAAGTAGCAGAATAGTCACGTCGTCACGTCTTTAGATGGACTTCATTTCGTCTGATCAAGGGGTCTTTAGGAAAGCGCTGAAGAGGGCATTCGAATGATTTCTCATTTGTTTGATTCGGATATAGAAAGCTTTGCAATATAGCTACCATTCTGGCTGCCCTATTATAAAAGTGCGTTTTTACTCATTATGATAAAAAATTCCTAACTGTTCCAAGTTGGTAAATATTTTATTATAATAATCAGTAAGAAAATTTGATGCTTATCTCAACGAGCCACGTATTAAATTACAGAGTTTGCGTAGTCCTTCACATCTTGGCTTTAGCTTGAAGGATCTCAATTCAATATCTTAAAAATTAAAAATATTTAATTTGTGATGTTTTGAATTCTTTACATCTTAGGTTTTTTGAATACAAAATGTTTCGAGCAAAAGTGGGAAACGGAACATTTTCACCTTTGTGTAAGCGGTTCAAAACTCTTCTCGTGACTGGTCAGCCGAACGAACGGAACGTCGCCGTCGTGCAACGGGTAGGCGGAGTCGACGATTTTTTCGGCCAATAGGTGCTCGACGCCTCGCCTATTTTTATCCCGCTGGTCAAATGGCGTCTTGAGCAAAATTTCCCACACGATTTCGATGCGCAGACGATCGGCGAAAAACGAACCGGGGCTTTTGATGTCGAATTTGTCGACGCTCGCCGTTTGAAACGGCGCCGCGATCGAAGAAAAGGGGCAAAAAGTCAATTCGACGACGTCCTGCCGCCGACATTTCGAACGTAGAAAGTCTATGAATCAGGTACGTAGCTGTGGGCAGGGTAAGGGGACTAAGCATGTTTGATCTTGAGGGGAGATTGGGTGGGTTTTCACTTCCCCAGAAAAATATTCACCCCCCCCCCGCAAAAATTTTGTCAACCCTCCCAGAATTGTCTATTTTTTTAAAGTTCCCAAAAATTTTCTAACAATTTGTAGAAAAGAAAAGATCTCCAACAGACTTATATATACGTGGAAGGCTTGGGGATCTCTGGACCCCAAGAATAGAAAAACAGAAAATATTTTGGGGGAAGATGAGGCAAAATGGAAGCCGAAAATTGATAAAAATCGATAATTTCCTCCAATAGTGCGTTAAATTGACTAAAAACTGTGTAGAATAACGTGGTTTTAACGCTTTTTTAGTGCCTATACCAGTTTTTGAGCTCATTTTGGCCGAAAAAGCTGAATTATTCAACCGTCAGACCGGCTGACCCCCCTCCCCAGATCGGCCATGCTGTGTATCATGCTCCCTAAGGAAAAAGCTTGAAAGTTCTTAATGCGTATTTGTAATACCGCCTCCAGGAATTGGTATTGGCATATTTTTGAGCCAATAGGCCCAACTTATTGCTTTTTCAAATTGTTGTTTCCCAAACAGACCAATTTTTATGTAATCAAGGTGAATATGACGAACATTTTCTGACTCCATACTGAGTCATTCATTTTCCATATTGCTTTCCTGGCAGCAGAATTGAGTATTATGCAACATATCGTCTGGCTAAAGCAATTGAAATCGAAATAAATATTTAAAATTTAAGTTTTTCTCCTCCAATAATATGTAGAGCTCGCTGAGGAACGCTTAAAGACACAATTATTCAGGTCTATCAATAATCAGTTGCTGATACATCTGACTTTGAAACTCTAGCCCCTTTCAATTCAAAAGGTCAGCTACGTGCCTGCTTTCGATCCTTCGACGACTACGCCGGCCGACGACGTCAAATTGACGAAATTGTAGACGAAACTTTTCATAAACTGGAACAACATCGCGGCCAAATAAAGCTTCCAGGGCGATTTGCCCGACGATTCGTTCGAAATTTTGAGCGGCATTCGGAGTTTTAGGCGCTGGGCGTGTTGGCACAGCAGGGGCCAAGGGGCGTGAATTTTGACCAGGGTCAAAGTTCGAACGTTTGTCGGCGAGCGAGTTTTGCGAAAAAAGTTGTACACGTCGTGGTATCGATCGAATTCGAGTTCGAGTCCGGCCGCGGTCAAATTTTCTTCGAAAGTCCGCAAATTTTCGGCGTCTCGATCGCTTTTCGTCCACGTCGTCACCGACGATTGCTCGGCGACCACATCGCCGAATTTCTTCTTTCGAACAAATTTACATACGATTATGGTATTCGTACATATTATCGAAAAATTTCTCTCTACAAATTTAGAGAAACTGCTCAGGCTTCCTCATTGTTCTCACCGTACAATAAAAGATTGATTTGTGATTCACAAGTTAATAATTCCTCGAATTTTGTAATGAGATTAAAGGCTGAAGACGGGCACTTAGCTCAAATAATAGAGAACAAAGTTATCTAGCTATTTCGTTATACCAGGGCTAATTTATTTGAATCAATCAAAAGTAAAATTTGAAAAACCGTATTTCTAATTGTATACCCGCGAAAACGTGCAAATTCGGGTCTTTGAACGTTAATAGAATTATAAATTTTTATGATGTAAGCCTGAAATCTATCAAAATAGTTGCGTTTTGAAGAGTTCTATTCAAAGAGCATTAGTTTCGGTCAGGTCAATTAGAGGTCCTTTCTGCCTCACTAAAAAACTTCGAAGTGGAGGCCAAAATCTACAATTGTTTATGATTTTTTACGAATTCCACGCAGTTTTCTGCCTATAAGGCGATTTATTTTCTATTTTAATGTAAGAAATAAGGTATTATGTAAAATCTCAATAAATGTTGAATCTTGCAAGTATAAAATTGACGTGCACAAAAAAGCCTATTGACGAAAGAAAAATTTATTATGACGAATTGAGCTAGTTTTTACATTACTGACACTAAGTTTCGGATAATTCTAGCAGAATAAATCTCTACAGCTAACAGAAAAACCAAAATTTGGATTATTTAATTAATTTTTACCTTATGCTGCTGCTTTCGACGTCTTTTATTTTCCGGCTCTTCGTAAACTAGCATAAAATCGATCTGCCGTTTTCCGTCGTTGAAAAATCGAGTCGAAACTGGATGGACGCCTCCTTCTTTTGGCAATTTTTTGGCCAAAACGGACGGGTCCGATAAAATCGTCGTCGCGGTCAGCGTTTCGACCGGGCATATGACCTTGTCAATAACGCGTTTTTGTTCCATATTATTAATTTTGATTTAGAGTAGCGGGTTTCGAGATCAAATTTAATTAATCAGTCAGAATTCTGAGAGTGAAAAATTATTTTAAAAAACGCTGAAAGTATGCGGAAAGCGATAATTACAATGGAATCAAAAAATAAAAGGCACCTGAATCAAAATTAAATGCGCGGCCGAATTCCAATCGCACAAGCAGCGCAGATAAAGGGGAGATCAATTTATCAATTTGATCGCATTTGATCAGTATAATTAAATGATTTGCTCTTTCGTTCGTGTGAGTTAACCAGATAGTGGGGATCCATGATTTTCTGTTAGGGCGCGGTATCCTATTTTGTCTGGAAATAGTAAAAAAGTGTCGCGAATCCTCTTATTAAGCGGCGGACTGTCGTTAATCAGCCATTTTCCCCTAGAAAGGGTGATTTTTGACCCGACTTTTTTCAAAAATTTTGAATTTTTGGCGAGCGATGGTTGTCATAAATCAGTGGCGGATCCAGGATTTTCCCAAGGGGGGGCGGTAATCCTAAGGGGGGGACGGAATTCTGACTTGGGCGGAAAAATTAGCCGTTTTAACCCGACAATCGCTAAAAATCGCTCAAAATTCCTTAATTTGGCGACTATTTTGGGCCAATGGGGGGGGCGGCCGCCCCCCTTCCCCGCCCCCTAAATCCGCCCCTGTCATAAATTAACTTTCATCCGCATAATCTAGAACAGCTCAAAAGAAAGATTTAGATTCTCAAAGTTATTTTCGCTCAAATGTGTGTACGCTTCATGTTTTTACCATGAATTATTTCCATTTCGAAGGATAACGGAGTGATTACTAGCATCTTCCTGAAATTTTCAAATTCGAAAAAATCCGAAGTTTTATTCAAATTCGGACGCATTCTGCAATCTGACCTAAAATCGATTTAAGAATCGAACAGAACTAAAATCAGAGATAAAGCTTATAATCCTGTTTTGCATCAATCAGCAGCTTGTTATTTATTAGTTTGACGCAACATAATCGATCGCCAACACGATTACGAGATTTTTAGGGTTTTATTCAGAAAGCAAAGCCAATTTGTCAGCAATTGATGTTTTATCGAATTATTTGCGGTACTTTACGCACGCTTCTCGTACAAAATTGCATCTTTGACGAAAAAATTTATTACTGAATTTTTATGGTAAACATCTATTTTAGTGTATAAGCACACATTTGTTCCTCAGGGAACACGAAATGATCTGGTGATGCAACTATAAGAGATTTATTGTCTTGATGATTGCGATGATTCACTATACAATAACAAGACAGATAAAATAGCAACAACATATTTTGTATGGTACTTACTAACTTACTAAAGTCTATTCCACGGAACTTTGTGCACGGATCACAATTTTTGCGGAATGAGACGTTTTGGCGCCACACTCTTTGTAATATTATTGACTATTTACAATTTATGAATAAAGTATAATACAGATTCTAGAAGCCCATTCAATTCTCTACGTGATGATATAAATTACTTTTAGAGTATCCTTGACTTAAGTGAGATAATTAAATGCATCTAAAAATAGACTGGATTTTCTACAGTTTTTTTCAGTCGTACACAAATGGATACTCATCCAATCAAAACGAACAATATGCTATTTAGTAGCTTGTAGAATCTGTTTTCTAAATATATAATTTATTTCAAAATTACTTCAAAATTGATTCAATTAGAATAATTTATAAGTTGCTGGCGCCAAAACAGCGGCGCCAAAACGTCGTAGACCCCAATTTTTCAGTCAGTGTAAATCGACTACGAAAGCTGTTTAAAATGAAGCAACAAACATAATTCTATGCAGAGCAATTGATGAGCATATGTTGACTATGCAAAATTTTGTTACAGTAAAGTGCCTGGAAACCACTTTTGTATTTATTTGCTCGCACTTTGAAAATTGATTTTCATGCACAAGGTTTCGTGAAATAGACTATAGGCATTTTCCAGTAAAGCCTCTAAAAATAAAAATGCCATCCATCTAAATTAGAATTTGTAGGAGTATTAAACGAAAAGCAACGAAGCAATTATAGGTAAATTATGCGACTATCTTTATTGATGATTAGCCATTTTTCGATCAGGAGAGGCAATTAAACAATAAAACAAAAACAAATTTATAATCTTAGTTTTACCGCAATGAGCCTGAGCGTTTACGTTATGACGTAGAGTTTTGGCTTTGAGTCAAAAATAGCATAATATTGGCACCAAAACTTTAAATTTTTATCGACAGTAAGCCAAGGGTTACGATAATTATATATCAGATCAATGCTACAATCGCAATGTGTCAGTTTATTGTCGGAGATAGTTTCAAAATTTATGACCGAAGTTGTGTGAAACAGACTATAGTTATACGGGTTGACCGGTCTGGAGGTGGACGGCTGCCGAATTCTGGGGGTCCGATAGGACCAAATCGCCAGCTGAAAAATATAATTCTAATGCTATCGATTTCTTGGGGTTTTTCAGATTCTGAGGGGGTCCAGCCTCCCACCTACTACGCCCATGCATGCTTGGGTATCAAAAAGAGAGCTTTTTGAGCTAATGACCTTAGAAATTAATAGACATGTATTTCGAGTAGTTTTTTAAGGTCGGAATCCCTATCCCTTTTCGGATTTTTTTTCGCCTTATTTTCCCGATAAAATATTATTTTTCGCCCTTCTGGGGTATAAGGCGTTAGACCCCAAACGTTTCTGCGCTTGTTTTTGTGTAAGGCACGTGACGGAAGCTAACGAAAGGTGCCTTTTTTGCACACTGATTAACTCTTTGATCGATTTTTATCTTTGCAAATTTTTTTATGGAGGACTTTTAGTTATCACTGATCTTTATTAAAGTCGGGATAAGAGGGAAAATGATAAAATCTAAATCGCGTTGGATTCGTAAAAATTGACAAAATTTGTGGTTTAACATTAAAACAAAAGAAAATATTCGCACACGTACAGATGGAGTAACAAGTAATAAATGAAGCGTCTCGACATATCGTACTTTTCGGAGAGTGAATCAATAAAACTTGTAGGTACACACTAAATAGTCTGATCTGATGTACCTACAGAAAATCGTACATAATAAAATAATAATCAATAAATAATAAATTATATTAAATAAAGTCCTAGGGGCAATGCCAAAGAACCAATCTCATCATTATTCCATCGTGATTATCGTGTCATCATCACGTTTCCAAGATACAATAGCCTATTTTTCTGCTTATTGTTCACTACGCCCTAAAGTTAATCACTATGTTGCTTAGGTACCAGGCGATTAGAGGATGCTCGAGCAAAAAGAACTACCAATAATTAAGCATCATTTAAAAATTTGGCAATAAATCATTGATTTTTCCATGAATTATACGATATTTCGTGGAAAAAACCTAAATATTCGAATTTTGAACGCGAAAATTGAGTAAGAGGGCGAAATCGCGTCATAAATCTCGAAATAATATAGATTAAGCCAGGCTAGTGCGTCATAATTAATGTGATTTTCCTAATTCTGGACAAGCCGATTTATCACGACCCGGTCGATGTTGTTGCTAGGTAGCCGGGCGGAAGCCCGCCCGGAAAAACGGGTCATTCTTATCAAATCCGAGATTAATGAATTTTCGCTAATTATATTATGTAGGCTCCGGCGTAAAAATGGCCAAAAGCGAAATGTCAAGCAAACGATTCAATTAGCGGCCAAAAAACGAAGAAAAGCAGAATAATAAGCCTTTTCGCTCTACGTTTCTCGTTTTTGTTTCTACTTTTTACTTTGTTTTTAGCTTTTTTCGCGCTGATTGCATTAACTCTGATTTGAGCATTCAGCGACTCATTCTACGCTTTTTTAGCAATGAATCGTACTGTTTTGCTTAGAAGATATTTTCTGTATAGATTATAATTATAAGTCAGGCATAAAAAGTTTTGTGCGATTGCCTATATTCTCTTTTTGAGATAAAAACTGAAAATATTCTTTTATTCAATTCAATATCGTACCTTACGTTGCCAAAAAAAGTATGATTAAATCAAGGTATTAATTGTTCTTAACTTTTTCAAGCTTCGAAGCTTCTGAGAGCTACATAAATTAACAGTGATTTGTTCGAATTATTTATTTGATATATCTTGATAAAGGATTGCAGCTAATCGCGAATTTAGTGAGGGATGGTCTGCTGACACGGACTTTGAATTACGACATCTTGCAAAAATTAAACTTTCAATATTTTAAAAAGAATTAATTCTTATTTTATTGAGAAAACGAATATAAAATTTTTCGGTCAACATGAAGAAAATGTTTATTTTGATAAAAAACTTAAAAAAATGAAAGAAATGAAAAAAACAGAAAAATGAAAAAGAAAGAAATTAAAGAAATTTTTTCCAGAAACCGCTTTAAAAATCGAAAAATGCTAATCTTTCTGCTGCTATGCGCAGAAGTTCATGTCGAAAGAATCAAAAGCGAGAAATCGTCCTTTTATTGAAATTTATTAGCTGTAGTCTTTGGAGGTCGGATCATATATCGGTCAACATATTAATTATATAATTAATAGTCATAATCTACTAACCATAACAAACAAAAATGGCAAGCTTGCAGATGTCAAATGTTTGTATAATCACGTGTGTGCAAGTACATATTTTAAATGGAGCGAAGAAAAATGGATTTAGTTAAAGTAAGCTAGTAACGACAGTATTCTTTGGGAATAATTTTTGAAAATAGGAAAAGCCTCATTTTACATTTCTCGCAAATGCCATTTCATTGACGGAAACGAGTAGAGCAAAACGTAAGCAAAATTTATAGATTATAGTATTTACACGTCATAGTGATCGGTCGGTACCATACCTGGGCGTGGGGGGGCTTAGGGGTATGCATGCACCCACTTAGAAACAAAAACACTCCCCCAGAAAACAAAATATTCCCCCCCCAGAATTCAATTTTTGAAATTTTTTTAGAAATTTATTGATGCCGATAGATAGTGCTCGATTAGAAACGTTTAAAAATGGTGTTTTTTTCGTCATACTAATATTTTTAAGGACATTTTTTGACCTTTGAAAAAATTTAGCACGCATCTTCCCCCCGAACTTTGGTGCCGCCTGCCTATGGTCGGCACCAAACATAATCTAGGGGATTTAACCACTCCCCAGAAAATTTTTTATTCCCTCCCCGCAAAAAGTTTTTCACCCCCTCCCCCAGAATTGTCTATTTTTTTAAAGTTCCCAAAAATTTTCTAAAAATTTGTAGAAAAGATGCTTTTTAACGTGTTTTAGCTATCCATTTGCTCAAAAGTGCCCAAATTTCGGCGCTTCGCTCCATTATACTCATGTTTGAACTATATTTTGTTCAATTTGTTCCGACTTTTTTGATTTTTTCGAAATATTTTTCATGTTTTTTTTGCTCTAGAAAGATAGAGCATCGTCAGAAACGCTAAAAAACGATATTTTTGACACGTACCTACCATTTTTGGACCCAAAAAAGCACTTTATACTTTCAACCCCCCCCCTTCCCAGAATTCCCATGCTGTACATGTATAGTCAGGACCATGCACAGAGACGTAGCCAGGATTTTGGTTTGGGGAGGGGGCACACATAAAATTTTTTAAAACTACTTTTGCATTGAATGCTTCGATATGATACTGGAACCAGGCGCGGATTTAAGAAGGTTGGGGGCGGCCGCCCCCCATTGGCCAAAAATATTTGACGAGATAAAGAATTGATATGCGATTTGCAATGATTTTTGGCCGTCAACCATAATTTCTCAAATTTTTCTGGCGCTACGCGCCGGATGATGTCTATTAATGACATTTATTTACTTTTATAGCGACCTGGAAGCCATTTTCTGTTCATGTAGGTTTCCAAATAATTTTAAGAAGAGAAACAGCTATTTTTGCATAGTTTTCTTTTATTTTCAATTGAAAATTTCGATGTTTTGCATCAGATAATATAAATACATGAAATCTAGCAGTAAACCATGCTTCTAGTCGTCTATCCGCCTTAATTTCCCAAATTTTCCGGCGCTACGCGCCAGATTTTTGTGGAAGTAAAAGAAATTTAATCATTTTTTTGCACAAAATTGTCGAAAATTTTAAAATCCTCTGAAAAAATATTGCGTCAAAAGTGATTTTATGTAAAATTATACAATGTAAATAAGCGAAAAAACGCTATTTCGCGCCTTAAGGGCAAATTTTCGGACCTATTTTTGACTGTTTTTGGAAAATTTGGGATACCGCCCCCTCCCTTAGGAAAATCCTAAATCCGCCACTGACTGTGACGCGTTATGTATAGTAAAACTGAATTTTTCGACCTTTAGTAGGGTAGCATAGCTAATACATGTGTTTCTGACGATCAAAAATAAAAAAGTGTAAAGCGGGGCGAAGCGTTGTGAAATTTTGATACTTTTGCCGTTTTAAGGTAGAATTTACGGCCTTTTATCGACAAATAGTTCAGAAATCATAAGTCCCGCAAAGCGCTCAGAAATTTAGTCAGTTTTTACCTCTCTAAAGACTTTTAGCTTTATAAATACTAACAGAGCAGAAAATTATCAATTTTGTACAAAACAGTTTTGACGTAAAGCATTAAGTGCAAACTACTAACTCAGTATGAATAACTAGAATGTTTTGACTGATTCAAGCTTTTGGACGCAATGCTACAGCTTTACACTCAAAAACAATACAGTAGCCGGTGATAAGTGCCGGAAAATGTTGATCTTTTTGCTCTTTAAACTCAATCGTTTCAAAATCTTACAGAACCGATAAACTTATTCCAGCGCAAAGCGCCGGAAAAAATTTATAGAAATTCCTAACGCCTTTTACCTTTTTTGTCATCCCAAAAATCTTTTTACATGTACAGCGAGATCTTACGGCTGGAGGGTATGGGGTGGCGCGCTCAAGCGACCCCCTGCGGGGTCCGGGACAGAACCCCGATCAATTTTCGTAAAAAAGCCCTTTTATGTTCAATTGTAACGTCATTATTTTCGCAAAATCGGGCAAATCTTGGTTCTGGTTTAGGCCTAAAAACACTTAAAATTGATCAACTATGCACAAAACCTTTCAACTGCATGCTGAATTGTCAAATGTGTTCTTAGCTGAAATACGTTTTTCGACCTATCCTAAGTAAATAGTGCAGCGACGAGTCGTTGCCAATATAAAATAGAAAGATTTATCATTAAATATTTGGTTCTTATCGTTTTCAGAGACTCATTTGCTGTCTTCTTAAAAAAGACGTAGGTCAGAAAACAGAAAATGCGACAAACACAAGACAATTTGGCTATTGCTTTCAATTTTCCTTGTAAAGAAATATTAACAAAACAAATGATAGACAAACTAGCAGTGGCACAAAATCATTTTCGCACTTTGATGCTCAACAAGCATGCGCAGTTTCATTCAACGAACAAATAGTACATTAAATCACCAAAGTGATGTGAAGCGCTGAATCATTATAGCTGATTCGAGCTTCTTAACTTATTGGAACTATATATGTAACAATAGTAATGATAACCCGGCGCGAAGCGCCGGAAAATTTAGACGCTTTTTGCAACTCAATTTTTCGGACACAATTATTGCACCGGAAAAATCAACAAAATTTTTGAAAAATTTCGGGGCGTGGGGCATGTGCTCCCTGTGCTGCCTCCATGCTACGCCTATGGCCGTGCACGATCTAGGGAGGGTTTGGGAGGTTGACCCAACCCAGAAAAGTTTTCACCCCTTCTCCCCCAGAAATTTTTCATTGCCCTAGAATTCGCGAATTTTCAAGAAATGCCAAAAAGTTCGTAGAAAAGGTGCTATTTTTAGCGCTTTTAGCTATGTGTTTGTTCAATAGTGTCAGGCTTTTCGCAACACGTACTCATTTTCCACTATATTTTCTTCAATTTATTCAATTTTTTTAAATTTGTCTTCAAATTATTCCATGCTTCTAAGCTATAGTAATATGAAGCATCGTCAGTAAGCGCCGAAGAACGATGTTTTAACGCGTATCCGTCGTTTTTGAGACCAAAAAAGGCACTTTTGAAATTTCACACCCTATGATTTCCATGCTGTGCATGTCTGGTCGGGACCTTGGATGCACAGCATGACCGATCTAAATGGTCAGCATTTTTGAGTCAAAAAAGCCCGATTTCGGCCTTCAATATGCTATATTTTTCAAGAAAATTTTTTTCATTTTTTCGATTTGAGGGAGATTGATCTCATAAAGCCCCCTCGCACATGCACGTTTAATCCTTGAGCAGGTCTTCAGATAGTGAGTATCCTATGAATCGCCTTTGAATAAATTCGATATGAACGGACATGCGAGTGAGTAGCTTAGGGACCTAAAACGAAAAAAAGAATTTCTTGAAGGAATTGAGGTAAAATTAAAGTTGTAATAAGACAACAAAATAAAAAATGAAAAACAATCTAAACTTTCATAAATAAACACTTTCGAAATTGATCAGAAACGAGGTTTGCTAACGATTCTTTGATATTTATGCAAATTTATAAGGTCATTTCACTTCTGAATAAAACTTGGCTAAATTCCCTAGATCGAAGTGGACCTTAGTCTGATCTTGCTGTATGCCCCCTATGGCAGCAACTGTTCAGCGTTAAAAATGCAGCTAGCCATGCATATTTATAGCAGGGGTAAACAAAATTTGATATGTCGATTCCCTAAAATTCTAAAAAGGCACGATTTTCATACGTCAAAATTCGTACTAAAATTTGGTTTTAAGCAATTCAAAGCTTTTTTGAATTTCGATCATTAATTAAGGCTCTTATTTTGATTTCCGAATTAAATTTTAAGTCCATACGATGTATATTAGTTGGGGCAAAGAAAGCATAAATATGGTTCTTCTACGCTAGAATTAGTCGGATTAACCTAAATATTTAAGCCTAGAACGCATTTAAAATCAATCGAACTCTATTATCAAATGTTGACAATTAATTATGGAACGAAATGCAGATGAACTCTAGTTTGAAATTTTTTATAATGCTCTTATTATTCCGTTGTTTTAAAGTTCGAACTTTTATTTTGGCAACTAGAACTCTTAAAAAAGGTTCGGATGCACAACCGCCGCGTACTTCACAAGCGCCGCATAGTACATGACCGCCGCATAGTCCATAAATCGCTATACGCGTTGCATACGTGTTCTTGGGGGTTGACGCTCCAGAATGACTAATGACTGACCCCCTCGCAATATAACAGTAATCCCTAAAATTGTCTATTCTTCGTGAAATTGTAAAAAGGCGCCTTTTAGCTCTTTTTTGCCCAAAAGTGTCAAATTTGCGGCGCTTGAATGTTGTACTCGTATAATTCAACAGAATTTTCTGTGAAGGTACTTCAATGGAGTCTTCTGGAGGGTTCAACGCTTTAATTTTCATCCCATGTAAGACACGCATATATGGAACCGTTGTATGTACATGATTGACATTATCATTCCCAAAAAACGACTTTTACCAAATTTTCTTCAATTACATGAAAACCATACATAAATTATATATTTTGCTTGCATTTACGCCTGATCTAAGAAGACACATTTGTCCGGTAATAGCATTTGCGGCGCTTCTGTACTATGCGGCGGTTCTGTACTATGCGGCGGTTGTGAACTATGTGGCGATTGCGAATTATGCGGCGGTTGTGCATCTCATTCATAAAAAATGAAGCGTAGAAATAGATTCAAGCTATTTCGTAATTAACGAAACTGCCCAAACAAACATTGCCCTAAATTTCGTCATTTCTCGTCGTATGACGAAATCCTCTAACAGGTTTTTTGCGATAAGAAAATTTGGCCGTAAGTGCGCGCAAAAGTAAATAATATCCGTACTAATGTGTAACTCGATATCGAAGTTTGACTACGCATTGTCGTTTGGCTAACTATTTTCGGATGCATGAAACTCCATTCTTTACCGTTTTTCGGTTTCGTCTATAGAATCAGTTGCCTAACTTGGCTGTTTATAATCAAATTTTGCTTCCTGAGCATATGACATGTTTAATCATATGCTTCTGGTTTTCTTCGTATTATGTAATTTGGCTAATTCGTCAGAGGGTCTGAACTTCAACAATGATGAGAAACCAGCGCCGAAGACCTGGGTTTTGTTGGTAGCCGGATCGAACGGCTACTTTAATTACAGGCATCAGGTAAATCAATAATTAAATTCGCATTTTCCCACAATTTTTATTAAATTGAAGAAATATTATATTAAAGGGTCTATTATTAAATATTGCTTAATTAAAAGTTACGATTGTACTGAAATATTACCTTTATTAGGCAGATATCATCGTCCGTATTTGTGCATGATTCATCTCGCAGAACTTACACCTAATACTGAAGTACTTTTTTTATAAATTTCTATAGCTGACTCTTCCGATTAATTTTACAATACGCTTTGTTCACTATGATATGCTCTTGGGTGGTTTGGGTTCTATACTTCCTCATGAAGGAAGGATGAAAAATTTTATGGGGAAAATGAGGCAAAATAAAAGCAAAACAGAATGAATGAAAATTCTCTTCAAGTGCTTGTAATTGACCAGGAACTGTGGAATAACGTAGTTTTACCGCAATTTTAACATTTGCTCCAGCTTTTGCGTTAATTTTGGCCCAAAAATGCCGAATAGCTGGCTCTCAGACCGGTTTAACCACCAGATCGGTCATAATGTGCGTCTATGGAGAATCCTCAGAATGAACAAATTTGACATTTTCTGGTACAAATCAGGCAGAACGTCGGCCAAAAATGGATGAAAATCGAAAATTTTGTAAAAGTGCTTGAAATTGACCTGAAACTGGTGATTAATATATATAGTTTTAACCCATTTGAGCATTTATACCAGTTTTAAAGGTGACTTTTGCCCAAAAACTCACTACTAACTCGGCAGACCAGCTGACCATCCAAATCGGTTTTTGTTTTCGATACCCTCTTTTTTGTTAATCTAAAAAAGAATTATAAGGTAGTATTGCTGTGAATAATATGAAACGACGACTCAAGCTCGAGGCATCTTCAAAATGGAATTTATTTAAAAAGAAGAGTCTCATATATTTTTCCAGAATATTTATACAACAAATTTAGAACAATAACAATTCCAGCAAAGTTGTATATTAATTATTGAGCAAATAATGATTTTATTCGAGAATTGATTTTATTTTATCTTATGTTCTCATTGATAGGCTGATATATGCCACGCGTATCAGATAGTTCGAAATCATGGCATACCGGAAGAAAATATTATATTGATGATGTACGATGACGTCGCATATTCCAAAGAGTGAGGAACTCAAATAACTGATTATGTATATTTTTTGTCAAAAGAAAAATGGACTACGATTTTTTCTGACTGATTACCTATTTCCTGTCTTATCTAAAAGCTAAATTTAATAGCTGAATTTATAAATGTTTCCTTCGTTTGCTCATAATTTATTTTATCGTCAAACACAGTTTTTACACAATCGTTTGCAGCTGACAAGTCAAGCATGAATCGAGATTGTTTTTAGAACAAATACCACGGTAAATAATATAATATGAATATTAAATAAAAAATGAATAAAAAATAAATATCCTAATATAAATAATAAATAATAAATAAATTTAAATATAGTAAAAGTAATATAATAATGTACTATAAATACTACGATTCATTGATTTGATTCATTTTTGCGCCACTGCTTAACATAATTTAAAATTTTAGATTCTTTAAACTCAATCATGTAGTGGGCCAAAAAAGTCTGATTCCGCTAGTTTCATAGAAATATTACTGCAGCTTTTATTCATTTCTTTCAGAACAGTCATATTAATTTCAGCAATCCTACACCTGGTATTTTATTAAATCACCCGAATGGATCGAATGTTTACAAAAATATCAGGAAAGACTACGTTGGGAAAGTAAACTTTTCGACATGCATTTACAATAATAACATAAATCCTTATGAATAACTTAACGAGTAGAAACATCAAAAGCAAATTTTTCTTTCTTTAAAAATTAAACACTCTTAGTCGTTTTTTCGGTATTGGATAAAAATAAAAATACTTTATTTTTTACAATTGCTTCTTCTTCCGATAAAATTATATTCTTCAGTATGCCTTTATCTCAGTTTGTGTTTAAATAACAATTAGTCAGTATTGAAATAAGAGTAAAAGTTAGTATAAAATCAGTTCGGGTCGAAGTAAAAACCGAGCTCAAATCAAAATTGTGAATCAAAATTACTTGCCTTGAAATTTTGAATGGAATGAAAAATAGCATCAATCACTGCGAGTTTAGAAATTGAAATATTAATTGTAAAATAATGATAATACAAATTAAAATCAGTTTGCCAGAAAAATTAAATTTTATTTGTATAAAACTTCAGTTTTCCTTTTAGGAGAACATCATACACTTTTGAGACATTTGAGGCCAAGTTCTTACAAGCTCATGCAGAAGGCGATTTTAAAACCTTTTAATCGGTTCGACAAAGTGAAGTCATTATTTTACGATATTTAAGATATAATACGAGCAGAATTTTGAATTAAGTTATCCATAATAATCAAGTGCGCTAGAAAAATATAAAATTAAACGACAGAAACAATAGTAAATTGATTTGAAAACCGGCTACCTTTACCCTGAAAAATTTATATACGTTTTTAAATGTACGAAAAATTAAATATGTATTCTCAGGATGTAACGCCGAAAAATTTTCTCAGCGTTTTAACCGGTGATCACAAGGCGATGAGGCGAAAAGGCAGTGGAAAAGTGATAAACAGGTATTTTTTGACTCAATATCGAGATTGTCGTATTTTCGATCTCAAATTCGATAGTTTATAAATTTGCTGCTTAGATGATCCGGATTATCTTTCATATTAATTTAAATCTGTAACTAACTTTAACATCTACTAGAGCTAATTTTGTGTTGCTTTTGAGTTTGACAAAGTTGCTTTGATTTTTCTTAATTAATTTTCTTTGAATTTTTATTTTTTCTCTGTTTTTCTTCATGATACTAAATGTCTTAAGAAACCTTTCACTATTGATAATTTTATCGTACAAAGAATTTCTTCGTGGATATGTCAAACTTCAAACTGCTTCATGTTATGAAAAATCTACTTTATACAGATTTGAAAATTCCTTCAATTTAGTACTTCTATCGATCGCATATTCGTCAATTTCGTTGACCACGGCGCGCCAGGAATCCTAGCCTTTCCGACTGACGAAGTATTAAATATTCTTTATGTTGCTAAGTATACTTTTTGCTAATTTAATTTATTATATTTTGCTGAAATGTATGAAAACTAACTTGAATCGATGAATCTGAGTGGTAATGTTATTAACGGTTATTACTGTTATACAGGAAGGCCACACCTGGGCGTGGGTGGGGTTTGGGGTATGCACCTCCCAGAAACCTAAATACCCCCCCAGAAACAAAAAGACCCCACCCCAGAATTTAACTTTTAAAATTTTTGTTATTTCACAATTTTTTGATGCCAATGGTTAGTGTTCAATAAGTAACGTTGAAAAAATGGTGTTTTTTCGCCATACCAACATTTTTAAAACCATTTTCTTACCTCTAAAAATCTTGCACCCCCCAAAATTTCGGTGCTGCCCACGTATAAGGGGGACTCAAAAAAGGGATGGCATATTGATCCTTGTAACTTCTCCGATACTTGAACAAAAAAATGCGGCTTGCTTTTTAAGAGCCAGTTACCTCTGCAAGAAGGTGGTGAAGTTCTAATTATCCTGGTTAAGCTGTTCTTACTTTAAAGTGAATTAAGCATGAATCGTTTTTCCAGCTTTTTACAGATCTTTAGCCGAGAAGAAAACATCTTTACAACAGTGTAACTCTCCAACAAAAAACAGATAATTAAACGCGGTATGTTCTAAAGGAAATCAAAATTTTCTGTTTACTTCTCTGCTTATTTATACTTTTATTGTTTTTATAGATCATAGATCAACGTTTTTAATTTGCTAGCAATGGCGAAAATGTATAACTATAGGTGGGTGGCACCAAACTTCTGGGGGTGCAAAATTTTTTTCAGAGGTCAAAAAATGGCGTTAAAAATGGTGGTATGGCGGAAAAACACCATTTTTCAACGTTTCTAATCGAGCACTATTCATTGGCATCAAAAAATTGCAAAAAAACATAAAATCTTCAAAAATTGAATTCTGGGGGGTATTTTGGTTTCTGGGGAGGTGGTATTTTATCTTCTGTGGGGAGGATACCTCCAAACCCCACGCCCTGGTATGCGTGCAACCATCGATTAATGCTTAATTATTTTACGCCAACCTAAAATGCTCAAAGCAAATTAAGTGGATGATAGACAATTAAAGGGGCTTTAGATTACATGAAATTCTGGTCGTAAAATACCGTAAAATACTGCAAAGTTACAGGGCTACAAAGACAAATAAAGCTTCTAGCAGATGCTTTCGTGACCCAAGAAACGACTTCGGCTTAATTTAGTGAAAATCAACAGCAACTGAACGAGAATACAGAAAACTTTCCCACGTTCTTACAGAGGCAATAGGCTGATAAATAAAGCAAACCCTGTGTAATTTGGTCAAGTATTTGATGAGTTAAGGACTAATGGCCATTAGCTTTTTTTAGCTACCATGTATAAACCTATTGATCCGAAACTTTGAATTTAATTCATTTTCTTTTGCAAAATGATCATCTGTAAAGGAGTATGCTACAGGTTCAAATTCAACTTTTGAAAAAAAGATGAGCTTGCTTTGTTTTTATAAAAATTCGAATTAGTTTTTGCGCTTAATATCAAGCTTTTCAATAGCTATAAGCTTCTGTAACGTTTTTTGGTCTATTTAAGGGACTTCTGAGTTGTATGAAATGAAAAAATAATCTGAATGTTAGTTGGAAAGAGAACACTACACTTAAGTGTTAAAATGATAACAGCGAAAGATGAGAGAAAATAAGATGTTGTAAAAAAAGCGATAAAGTAAAACATGGAGAATATAGATTTCAATAGAATCACAATAGGCTTACATTTAAGATTGGATTATGTCTTTATGTTAGAATTGCGCTTAAAAATAGATAAATTATATTTTTTACGAATCAACGGTTATGATTACAGATTTCAGGAGCCACAACAATCAGTTTATCATTTCTTTTTCAGCTAACTGTCGGAGAACTACAGAAGACCCTTGAAGAAAATGTACCTGGAGAAAAAATTTGCCGAGGTGAATCATAAGCGGACATCGTTAATACAGATAAAAACAAGAAGTAATGGACAATTAATCGATTCATTATCCGAGTGATAATTATCACAGGCTGCAAATTAATTGATCTTGATAAGCAATGGACGCAGATTTACATCAAAATCAGCGTAAAGTATTTTGAAATTCTCTACAGAAAATAAAAGCAATGCAAAAATATAGAAAAACTTTTGTTTTTGACTGACGGATCAAAATTCAAAATATTTGTCCAATTAACAACATTCAGAGAAAATTTTTCAAATTTTGTCCGAATGAAACTCATACTAAACTAATGTTAAATGATTCAAATATCCTGCCTTTTTCAGATGGTCATGTACATCGAAGCTTGCGAATCCGGCTCAATGTTTAAAAATGTGCTACCGAAAAATTACAATAGTAAGGCTGCATAAATCAAAGCGTATTTGGGACAGACAATCTCTACTCTAAATAATTTTTAGGAATTGTTGTAATAAGATAAGGCATATACGGAGGTTTGTGGGGTTTAGACCCCAGAATGGGGAAATAGGAACTTTTTCGAGAAAACAAGGCAAAATGATGGCTAAAACGGATTAAAATCAAACATTTTCTACAAAAGTATTTGAAACTGACCAGAAATTGTATATTTAGATAGTTTCAAGGCTATTTAAGCATCTGTACCAGTTTTTGATGTCATGTTGGACCCAAAAAAACGTCACTAATTAAGAAAGACAAAAAGTTTGTTATTTATTACAAATAATTCGGAAAAAGTTAAGCAGGGTTAGGGCTTAAAAAAATGAAGCTCATTATAGAGACTTTTTATGAATATGATGGTGTACGTTTTCAATGTTTTTAATCTAACAAAAGCTTTATTAGAGATTAAGTTTCCAAGCTTTGAATTACGAGTACAATGGGCATTTAATGATTTTAATTGTATCTGATAAAAAATTAAGGTTTTTCATCAAATATTTGTTATCTGGACATAAAATTTTTATACGATGCAGCTGATTTTTATAGTATTCGTTACCACTGCGGCCGATTTTGATGAAAGCTCGTACGCTTGTTATTATGATGATTACAGGAATACTTACTTGGGCGACCTTTACTCTGTCAATTGGATGGAAGATACTGACCAAGTAAAATTGAGTTAGCCATTTTTTATCTGATTTTCGAAATTTCGGCAATTTGTATAATCTCAAAAACCATTTGTTACTTATCAAAATTATTTCGAGGGGTTTACCATTTTGGTGTGAAAAACGTCGACATAGGAGTCAGCTTTAAGGTTCTAAAATTTTACTGACTAATTTTACAAAATTAATTTTATTATATTTAAACTTTATCTAATTTGTTTTATTTTATCAAATTATTTAATCCTGTAATAGGATTTGATTTTAATTGAGTAATTTTCATAAATTTTATCAATTTAATTTCACAAACTAAATTTAACTAATCAGAATTTCACTTACTGAATTTCGCTAATAAAAATTCACAAACTATTTAATATAACTGCCGAGACATAATCGATATGAATCGATATACCTAATACGATTCTTGAAATGTGATCTAATAGAAAGAATTTTTTCTGCAGAATTTCGTTATAAAAATATTATTTGCGTTGCAGCGAGACATTGAGCAAGAATCATTGAAGGAACAATATTTGTTAGTGAAAGAAGAAACTAATACTAGTCACGTAATGGAATACGGCGATATTAAAATGTCAAAGTTGCCAGTGGGAGAATTTCAGGGAGAAGAAGAGGCTGAGAAAATAGTTTATCCGCAGGTAACTAGTGGTAAATCGATAATTTCATCTTGGTTTTAAATAAAAGTAAATTCCAATTAATTAACGAAAAATATTCAGAAAGAAATAATATACGTTATTTTTCTAGAAAATAAGACGATCTCGAGCCCCGAAATTCTGGTACGCTTGTTTTTATTATGCAATCGTAAAGATATCTATATTTAAAAGAAATTCGTTCAAAAGTAACAAAAACAATTAAAAATAACCAGAAAAGGCACGCTTTTGCCAAAAACTGAGAAAAAATGCAAAATATCAATTTTTTTGGGATGGGGGCATACACGTACTGCAAACGAATCAAGAGGGGGAGGAATCAGGCCTCAAAAATTTTTTAAAAAGTGCCATTTTAAGATTAAATACAATAGGAACACGTCAAAAACACCATTTTAAGATTTAAGACAATGCTCTTCTTTCCAGAAATTAATAAAACAAATCTCTAAAAATCGACTAAATTGAACAATAAATAGTCAAAAATTATTAGATGATGCGAAGCGCCAAAAATTAGATACTTTTGAGCCACAAATGGAGTACAAATGCTTAAAAAAGCACACTTTTACGATTTTTGCTAAAAAAACCAGCAATTCTCGAGAGGGGTCGCATTTGTTGGAGGAAGGGGATCAGTATCTATTCTGGGGGTAGGTCACAGACATCCTAAAGTCCACGTAGACACGTATGGCAGAATACATAAAAAACTTCCTTTAATGTGCCTACCTATACAAGTGATAGACTTTTTCACTTTTAACTACATCAGTGTAAGGTAAATTACTCGAAATTATGACGGCTAATTCATACGAAGCTGCTAGTTGACCATAATTCCATGCCAGGCTCAATAAAATGATCAACTTAAGGCAGCTAGTGCTAGCTTCTGAGTTAAAAATTAATACATATATTTATGCGATCAAATATTATTTTAATTTTTTATATTTTTTGTTCGATACTTGCTTATTACTTTATTGAATGAAGTAGGTTCGATAGTCCATTGCATGCACACAATAATTTAATCAATTCATGTTTTGTTTTTGTATCGTTTATTGTTATTCATTTATTTATTAGATGGCTGCTTCATATTTCAGGCCTTAAAATCGCCAGTTGAATCGGAAAATGTGCCGCTGATAATAATGCTGACGAAACTAAAGAAGTCGGAAAGTTCGGATGGTTATGACAACGAGCTAATAAAAGAAATAAACAAGATGCAAAAGGTAACAATAAGCAATAAATTTTCATTATTTTCCATATCATGATTATAAAAGAATTGTGCAAAATTTTAAATATTTTACTGCACTAAGAGTTATAAGACAAAAAGTGTCGTCTCATGTAGAAATTCACGTAGAAGGAGGGCTTTGGGAATCTGGACCCCTTCAAAGACAATATAAAATTTTTTTGGGAAAAAATAAGTCACAATTAAGGTAAAAAACGGGAAAGGATAATTTCATAGATTCTGGTCAATTTCTAGCACTCTTGCAGGAAATTTTTGATTTTATCCATTTTGGCTTTGATTTTGCTTCTCACCCGAAAATATCCCATTTTTCTATTCTGAAGATACCCCGATCCTTACGTGCATGTCCAGTTTTCTTCCTCAGCTAACAGGACGGATTCATCAGGAATACTTAGCTACGTTATTTTTTCTTCTTTTTGGGAAACCTTGTACCACATTTATTAAAAAAATAATAAAAGTATAAAATTAATTCATAAAATTATTTCTGTTTTAAATTTTTATTAACAAATTTGCTCATAAGTAAGTTTAAATTACGTAGTAAATTAAAATAACGAGTAAATGCAATAAGTGGTTAAGAAAAATAACTTGATTCATAAAGTAAACACCGGTAGATTGTTTTTATATTAATATAATATAATGCAGTTATTTGTTTGTTTTTTGTTTGTTTTTGCTTTGTATTGTTTTTTGTAGATATCATCCATTTTCTTTGTTTTATTTTTCTTTTGCTTTTTAGCAACGGAGATACGTAAGAAAAATTATCGAAGCCATTGCTCTCGATGTTGCGAAGAGTCTCGATAAAGCCAATAAGTGGATTAGGCAAAAGCCGACCGAAATTTCAGATTTGGAATGCCACACCGGACTTGTTCACTCGTTCAGTCAAACTTGCTTCAATTTTGGACAGGTGAAAACAGTTCAAACTAAAAATTGCTAATTTTTAGGCAAAAACATAGTTTTATATTTTTTTGTTCATTTATTTTTTCTTACAGAATCCGTACGCCTTGAGATTCGCCCACGTTTTGACAAACATGTGCAACGATAAAGTGAACGTTAGAAAAGCGGTGGAAAGCTTTTCTAAGTTTTGCAAGTCGACTTATTTCTTGTATCGAACAAACATAAATTAAAAGCGAGAGATTGACGAATTAATTGAATATAAAAAATCATTATCATTACTCAAGATGGTTAATAAAATATTAATTAAATTTTAAAAATTAATAAATATAGATTTTATTAATCGATATGTTATCTGAACCAATTTATATTTCCCAAAAAAATCAAATTCGCATTTTTTATTGATGGTTCACTCGCGCACGATCATTTTGTGAATATGTATAGTGAATGTTCGATTATGGAAATTATGCTTATCTATATGTTGCTGATACAAATTTGGAGCTTTTTGCAAGAGAAACATGAAAAAAAACGAAATTCTAATAAGTTCCTTAATTTCTACATTTTTACGCAATCAAATCTTTCACAAAATCTAAATTTGTTTTGCGATTCTGGGCTAGATATAATCAATTTTATGACGCTTCGCACCAATGAGTTTTTTCATAAGTTCATCACTTAATTATTTTAGAAAAATTTTCGAAAGTTATTCGCGTTTTCGTATTTTAAAAGGCAGAGCATGGTCACTAAAAAGCCGTAAAATGTTATTTTGTTGGTTTTATTTGATATTAGATTACAGCCCAAAAACCCCGTCAAAAGCTTTCTTGGGGTTGATGTGCGATGCGCATTAGAGATTCGGGGCTAACATCGAAATATTGGAAACAAAGAACATTTTCTGAAGAAAATAAGGCATGATAAAGGATGAAAATTATCATCATCACAAATTGTCTTCGAAAGTACTTGCATTAGACAAAACTGTTTCAGGCCATTTTGGTTTAAAAAAGTTCTTTGGCCATCTGCCAGAATAGTTGAGCCCTTTCCTAAATCGGCCATGCTGTGTATTTATGACCTTATTAACACCTGGTACGCCTATAACTTTACCAAAATTTAACGGACCACCGAAAAATTTAGTTCTTTGAAAAACAAATTAATTTTATAGTCCCCATTCATTTTTTTTAATTTTCAGACTCCTAACGATTTTCCCTACCTTTTCTTTCTGATGAATACTCATTCAATACACTTCATTGTTTCCTTTGCATTTATTATTCGCGTCGACTCGCGCTTCTTGATTTTGTTTATCATGTTTAAACGCAATAAAAGTTTTGAGCTTTACGCATCATGCCAAACGAACTTTTGGAATGTGAAAAACAACGATAAATAAAAAATCACACACGATCTTTAGGTAAAAATAATTAAATGATGGATTAGAATTATTTACTCTTAGCCTTTTCACCGTATTTTGATTAATAAATGAATACCCACCTAAATTTAAGTTTATCGAAATTTTCTACAAGGCTTCCTGCATATTCGAATATGGAATTAGATACGCAAAATTCATATTCCACTGATTGATTAATCAAGCGAAATTTGCTTACGCTTCTTTTCAATATAATTTTCATGCATATCATACGGATTTTCTTTGAGCATTCCTGTTTAAAGAGAACTTTTCAAATCGTATAATAAAAAATTACGTAGAAAATAATTAATTAAAAAATATAATTATAATGAACAATATATATATATATATATATATATATATATATATATATATATATATATATATATATATATATATATATATATATATATATATATATATATATATATATATATATATATATATATAGTTTTCTATTATAGAAAATAATATAGAAATCGTGCCCTTAGTGCTAAAATGTACTATCTCCACTCTGAGTTATCCATATTGTTGCCATGGAAAGGTTATTTATTAATGCTAAAAAGTTCTATGTCCAGTGTGTGAGACAATCATTGAAATTGTTAGTTCAAAACAGTAGAAAACGCGTAAGCTTACGTGAAACGGACTTCCCATGGCAACAATAGCATGGATAATTCGAAATGAAAAAATGGAGATAGTACATTTTAGTACTAAGGGCACGAAATATAGAAAACAACATAGATTTTGAATCAAATTCATTAATTTGAGCCTGCCATCTCAAGAATTAGGAGACATGCCTGCGTGTAAATATAAGCTATGGTAGGTACATTTCAACGACAGTTTCACAGATATAATGTAGTACTATGAAAAATATAGTTCCATCTTAAATAACTTTTAACAGGACACATGGAGAGAGAAGAATGCGAGGAAGTGAATTATAGAAGTTTCATACACATCTTTTTTTAAACAGAAGACAACCGTTGGACTCGCAGAACAAAAACAAAATAAACAATTAATATATACTAAAAATATCGTAAATAATACCGGTTGATTTAAAATTACTGGTAGGACTGTACGTAAAAGCACCATTTAAAGAAAGTGCCAGCTAGACTTAATTCACGCGAAAATAATTTAGCCAAAGCGCAGCTTTTACTACGTTTAGGCTTAGAAAATAATTTTACTATAAGCAAACCAAAAATTCTGAGAAATTTGAATTTAGCTGAGTAAAATTGAATAATATGCCAAAATATGATGAAAAAGGAATTTAACCCCTTGTGGTAAAAGTTAGTGAGGGAGAGTAGGTGGCTCGTACACTCCGATTGCCGTAGATAATTTGTGAAACAAACTATAGTTATTACAAAGCTGACTTTTAATTGGATTAAGCAGTTTAATAAAGGGTTAAGGTCGCTTTGCAAAGCCATATAATTTTGTATTTTTCAACCACTTTGATTTGCTATAGGGTGTGACCCCCGACTGTTCATTCTGTGCACCTGAGTTTTTAAACCGATTAGTGAGTACACTTAAGCACGTGCAATGGACTTTTGATTGTATTACCAATTTTCCCCGAATTAAATGGAATCGTGCTTTTGAGAAAATCATATATTGCTAAAAAATCGTATAAGCCTACAGCCTATCAGACTACACAAGTTTCTACATGTTCTGCAAGCTGAAACTGCAACATAATCACTTGTAGGGATTGTTTAGTTTGAGGTATATGTACATAGATGGGCTGCAGCTTAATTCCTGGGGGTCCGACGAGGCAAAATCGGCAAGAATATCACTAAACATTTAATTGTGGGGATAATGAATTTTAAGGGGTCATTCAGATTTCACGGGTCGGTAGCGTAGATGCTGAGCATAGCTGGATCTAGAGGTCAGCCGGTCTGGAAGGTCAAAAATTGAGCTTTCTTGGGCCAAAAGGAGCTCAAAAAACTAGTTTAAGCGCTAAAATAACTTCAAACTACTTTCTTACGTGGCTTCTATTCAATTTGAGGGACTTTTGAAGACAATTGCAATTTCCATCTTTTTTGGCCTTTGCTTTGCCTCTTTTTCCACAGACTATTCCCCATTTTTCCAATCTGTGGGGTTTAGATCCCCGTTCCCCCCCAGCATGTCTGCCCGGGAGCCTATACCCTACCCCCAGATTCTCTTCCGGGCGCCGTGTGTGGTCCTAATTCCTGAAGGCCCTGAAGCGAAAAAGTGAAAGGTTCCCGCAAAAATTTGGCAAAATTTTACACCGTGAAATCGCAATTTTCTTGCAAAAGTGCTTTAAAGTAACCACAAATTGTCAATAAAAGCAGTTATTCGCTATTTAAACGTAAGCCAATTTTTAAAGCATTTTAGCCCTAAAAGTTCTAAGACTGACCCCATTTTTCCGCCTAATCCCCAGCAGTCATGCTGAGCACCTACGGAAATGGCTATTCGATTATAATAAAATACGAACTATATGTTCTTTTGCGGATAAAAACTAAGCATAGTAAGAGCATGATTGATTTTTAAAAAAATTGTGAAAAATTAATATTCGTCGTATTGATCAGCGGGGATCAAAAATTTTGAACTAGACGCCTGCTTTCGTTTTTATCAATTTTTATGCATGCGTCAAGTAACTCTTCAAGAGAATTAAGCAAAGATAAGGGAAAATGACCAACAGAAATTTAAATATAGAAAACACGTAAAAATATTATTCGAAATGCGCGTCATCAGTATTAATCAATCGTTTATTGTTCTCCTCAAATAACGACTAATCAGCGATTTTGTTCAGAAAACTGACGAACCTTAAAGACGATATTTTGTCTTTTTTTGGCACAAAAGAGTTCTTAAATTTTGAAATTGCAGATGTCAATGAAAAAATCTTGCGGAAAATTGAAGCTCAGCTACTGCTACCTTCAAATACGGTACAGATCGCTTGAGAGTTTCGTTGCCATTGCTAGCCTTATTATTATGCATAATGTATTTTTTTAAATTTCTTCCATAAACTTAACATGTTTGTGCTTGTTTCCTAATAAAATTATTGCGCCTTGTTTGAATTTAGCTGCGGTTAGGTATCTGTATGTATACCTTATTTTAAATATCCTCAATTCTCACATTTTGATTCGAAAAAGCTAGTAGAACGGGAGACTGTCGTTCGAAACTGCTAAAATCCGGCTGAATGGACGATTTGAGAAAAATTTGAAAAAGATATTAGAAATAGTCCGTTTTCATATTTCTGCTGTGATGTTTCTTCTTTTCCCGCTGTAGAATCCTCGATTTTTAATTAGTCGAAAGGCACGAGGACAACGCTAAAAACGTTTCTCACGAAATAAAGAAAATAGGCGAAAGTAGAGGATTGAAATATTATCTATTCTGACAGGTTAAGCAACTTATGTTTCCTGCACTCATTTTAGGATAAGATATCGAAATCATTGAAAAAAATTGAAATTGATTCGTGATCCAATCTGTGGGTCAATTCGGGTCAGAAGACCAGCTTATTCCACCTTCTAAAGGCTACTGGGATCGGAAGTGATGTAAACTTTAAAATAGCACAGAAACATTGATTTCTACAACGATTTTAAGCAATTTTGCGAAAATTTCATTTTCTCTGTTTCAATTTTTATTTTAAGCACAATTTCTTGGAAAATGATCACCTCCTAAAACATAATCAAACAAATTTTGAAAAATCGAGTAATTGGAGGAAATACTGTCAAAAATAATTAAATGATGCGAAGCACTATAGATTAGACACCTTTGAGCCACAAATGAATTACAATCGCTTAAAAACACGTTTTTACGATTTTTGCAGAAAAAATGGCAATCTTCCAGAGGGGCCGCAATTGTTGGAGGAAGAGAGTCAGTAGCCATTCTGGATGTAAGTCAGACATCTGTAAACTCCACATAAACACGTACGGCAGGGATACATCCAAAACTCCTTTTTATGTGTCTACCTACATAAGTGATAGACTTTTTTACTTTTTACTACATCAGTGTGAGGTAAATTACTCGAAATTTTTACGGCTAATTCATACAAAGTTGCTAGTTAATACTAATTCTATGCCACGCTTAATAAAATGATCAACTTAACGCAGCTAGTGCTAGCTTTCGAGTTAAAAATTCATGCATATATTTATGCGATCAAATATTATTTTTAAATCTTTAAATTTCTTGTTCGATTCTTGTTTATTACTTTACTAGTTGAGCTGCCCGGCGTTGCCCGGGCTGAACTTAGGCCTGATAGCTATATGGAATTAATATGTCTCTTGTATTTTTTATTTTTCAAGACTTTTGATGTTTTTGGGATATTTCTAAAAAAATTGTTGGTACAAACCATATTTTATTTTTTGGATTTTTTTAAAATGTCTTTTGTCAACCATTTTTTTGATCAAATCCATATTTTTGACGTTACAGAATAGTTTTGAAAATTGTTTAGCCATATCTCATATTTTTGATGTTCTGGGGTGTTCTGGAAATTTTTTTAATAAAACCCATATTGTTGATGTTTTGGGATGTTTTGGAAAATTTTTTTCGTCAAACCATATTTTTGATGTTTTAGGATGTTTTTGGAAAATTTTTTTAATCAAACCCATATTTTTGATGTTTTGGGATGTTTTGGAAAATTTTTTTCGTCAAACCATATTTTTAATGTTTTAGGATGTTTTGAAAAATTTTTTCGGTCAAACCATATTTTTGATGTTTTAAAAATTTTTTGTTTGTTGTAGCAAAGGGTGTCATATATCACGTGATATGTTATAGCTGATGGTATCTCCTATCTTATATCACTGCATGTTATGGCACAGACAGGGTATCTATACCAAACCTATCTTATAGCATTGCCTATCTCGTAGCACAGGGTATCTTATATCCCATACTATCTTATAACATTGCCTATCTTGCAGCTCGGGGTATCTTATATCACTTCCTATCTTATAGCATTGCCTATCTTGTAGCACGGGGTATCTTTTATAACGTTCTATCTTATAGCATTGCCTATCTTGTAGCACGGGGTGTCTTATATCACGTCCTATCTTATAGTATTGCCTATCCTGTAGCACAGAGTATCTTATATCACGTCCTATCTTATAGCATTGCTTATCTTGTTGCACATAGTATCTCATACCATGCCTATCTTATAAAATTGCCTATGTTATAGCATCATTTGGTTAAACCCGTATTTTGATGTTTCACAGTGCCGATCAATGCTATAACATATAACAATGTACATAGTGTCGCCAGGCATGCTCCTCTTGGCCGGGGTATCCCTATACAAACAGTATAAACTAATTTTTGAAAAAATAGCAAAAAATCGGCCATCTCCCGAAATCGTGGAGGCTTATAGCACAGGGGCCAAACCCTGCTCCTTCCCTGCCCAGGGCCAATGGGTGCGTTTGTCGAAATTTCAAGATCGCTACGGCTCCTTCCCCCATTGGACCGACCTCGGCCCAAAATATCAGCCCACCAAATTTCATTGGGCCGGAGCCAACCCGGCACAAACATACGAACATACATACATACAAACAAACAAACTTTCAAAAATATATAGTAGATTAAATGAAGTAAGTTCGATAGTCCATTGCATGCGCACAATAATTTACTTACTTAATTTATGTTTTGTTTTTGTATTGTTTATTGTTATTTATTTATTTATTAGATGGCTGCTTTATATTTCAGGCCTTAAAATCAGCAGTTAAATCGGAAGATGTGCCGCTGATGATAATGCAGAAGAAACCAAAGAAGTTGGAGAGTTCGGATGGTGATACCAGCGAGCTAATAAAAGAAATAAATAAGATGCAAAAGGTAACAAAATAGCAGTAAAATTTCGTTATTTTCCATAACATGATTATAAAAGAATTGTACAAAATTTTAAACATTTTACTGCTCTAAGAGCTATAAGACAAAAAGTGTGGTCCCATGTACAAATGCACGTAGAACGAGGGATTAGAGAATCTGAACCACCACAAAGACAAAATAAAATCTTTTTTTGGGGAACGATAAGTCTCAATAAAGGTCTAAAATGGAAAAGGATAATTTCATAGATTCTAGTCAATTTCTAACAATCTTGCCGAAAATTGTAAATTTTAATCGATTTTGGCCTTGATTTTGCTTCTCCCCGAAATTTTCCCATTATTCCATTCTGAAAATACCCCAATTCATACGTGCATGTCTAATTTTCTACATCAGCTAACAGACGGATTAATCAGGAAAACTTGGCTACGTTATTTATTCTTTTTTGGAAACGTTGTACCATATTTATTAAAACTAATAAAAGTATAAACTTAATTCATAAAATTATTTCTGTTTTAAATTTATAATAATAAATTTGCACATAAGTAAGTTTAAATTACCCAGTAAATTAAAATAATCGATTAAATGTAGTAAATGCTAATGAAAAATAACTAGATTCATAAAGTAAACACCGGTAGATTGTTTTTATAATAATATAACATAAAGCAGTTATTTGCTTGTTTTTTGTTTTTTGTTTGCTTTTGTTCTGTATTGTTTTTTGTAATCATTAATTTTCTTTGTTTTATTTTTGTTTTATTTTGTAGCAACGGCGATACGTAAGAAAAATTATCCATGCTATTGCTTTCGGTATTTCGACAAGTCTCGATCCGGCCAATAAGTGGATTAGGTGCAAGCCGACCGAAATTTCAAATTTGGGATGCCACACCGGACTTGTTCACTAGTCCAGTCAAACTTGCTTCAATTTCGGGCAAGTGAAAAAGTTAAAACTCAGAATTGCTGATTTTTAGGCGAAAAAATATTTTTCTATTTATTTGTGTCTATTTATTTTATCTTACATAATCCGCACGCGTTGAGATTCGCCCACATTTTGACAAATATGTGAAACGATAAAGTGAACTTTAGAAAAGCTACGGAAAGCTTCCGTACGTTTCGCAAGCCGAGTTATTTCTTGTATCGAAATAAACATAAATTGAAAGCGGACGAATAAATTGAATATAAAAGATCATTATCATTACTATAGCTAATAAATAAAATATTCATTCAATTTAAAAAATTTATATATTATAAAGCAATATGTTATCTGAATCAATTTGTATTTCCCAAAAGAATCAAATTCGTATTTTTTATTTGTGGTTTACTCGCGCACGTTCATTTTGTGAATATGCGTAGTGATTGTTTGATTATGTAGATGATGTTTATTTATATGTTGCTGATACAAAGTTGGAGGTCTTTGCATACGAAACACGAAAAAAGGAAATGCTAATAAGCTACTATTTTCTATATTTCTGCGGAATCAAATCTTTCACAAAATCGGAATTTGTTTTGCGATTCTGGGCTAGATATAATTAATTTTCTGACGATTCGAACCAAGGAATTTTTCACATGTTCATCACTACCTTATTTTAACAAATTTTTGAAAATTTTTCGCGTTTTCGTATTCTAAAAGGCAGAGCATGGTCGCTAAAGTCGTAAAATGTTATTTTATTTGTTTTATTTGATTTTGGATTTCAGCCCAAAAACCCTGCCAGAAGCTTTTTGGGGTTGATGTGCGATGCGCATTAGAGGTTCGGGTCTGCATCCAAATATTCGGAAAAAGAACATTTTCTGAGGAAAATAAGTCAAGGTAAAGGCCAAAAAATTATCATAATCACAAATCGTCTTCGAAAATGCTTGAATTAGACAAAACTGTTGATTAACAGTTTTACACTATTATATCATTTATGTCAGTCTTTGAGGCCATTTTGAATAAAAAAAGTTCCTTCGCTATTTGCCAGAATAGTTGACCCCTCTCCTAAACCGGCCATGCTGTTTATTTATGACCTTGTTGACCCCTGGGACGCCTAAATGTTTCCCAAAATTTAACGGACCACCGAAAAGTTTATTTCTTCTAGAAACAAATTAATTTGATAGTTTTCATTGATTTTTTTTAATTTTTGGACTTCTAACGATAATTTCCTACCTTTTCGCTCAAATGAATACTCATTTAACAACTCTTCATTGTTTTATTTGCATTTATTGTTCGCGTCGACTCGCGCTTTTTGATTTTGTTTATCATGTTTAAACGCAATAAAAGTTCTGAGCTTTACGCATCATGAATGCCAAACGAATTTTTGGAATGTGAAAAACAACGATAAATAAACAAACGATCGTTAGGTAAGAATAATTCAATGATTGATTGAAATTATTTACTCTTAGCCTTTTTACCGTATTTTGATTAATAAATGAATACCCACCTAAATTTAAGTTTATCGACATTTTCTACAAGGCTCCCTGCATATTCGAATATGAGATGAAATACGTAAAATGCATATTCTATTGATTGATTAATCATGCGAAATTTGCTTACGCTTCTTTTCAATATAATTTTCTCGCATATCTTACGGATTTAGTTTGAGCATTCCTGTTTAAAGAGAACTTTTCAAATCGTATAAGAAAAAATTACGTAAAAAATAATAAATCAAAAACATAATTATAATAAACAATATATGTAGTTTATATTATAGAAAAGAATATAGAAATATAGAAAACAACATAGATTATAAATCACAATCATTAAACCGAGCCTGCCGTCTTAAGAATTAGGAGACGTGCCTGAGTGTAAATATAAGCTATGGTAGGAACATTTCAACGACAGTTTCACAGATATAACGTAGTAGTCCCATATTAAATGACTCTTTAATATAATTTTAATGATCTTAATTAAAGTTTTGGAGGCTGTAAATTTCGAAGATTTTAACAAGATAGACACGGAGAAGAATGCGAGGAAGTGAATTATAGAAGTTTCATACACATCTTTTTTACAACATAACAGAAACGTTGCACTCGCAGAACAAAAACAAAATAAACAAGTAATAGGTACTAAAAATATCTTAAATAATATTGGTTGATTTAAAATTACTGGTAGGAGTGTACATAAAAGCACTAAGGGAAGTATTACCTAGACTCAATTCACGCGAAAACAATTCAGCTTATGCCCAGCTTTTACTACGTTTAGGCTTAGAAAATAATTTTACTATAAGCAAAACAAAAATTCTGGGAAATTTAAATTTAGCTGAAGAAAATTTAATTGTATACCTAAATTTGATAAAAAAGGGAATTGAAACCCCTCTGGTAAAAGTAAGTGAGGGAAAACAGGTTGCTCGGACACTACGATTGCCGTAGATAATTTGTGAAACAAACTATGGCCTAAATTTATAATGTAATTACTTACACATTGGATGCTTAAAATTATATCCAAACCGCGAATAGCGATTATTAGTACCAAGTTAACGTTTAAATTTCTTAATTCAATTTATGTAGCTTTGCAAAGCCATATAGTTTTGTGTTTATCAACCATTTCGGTTTGCTTGTGGGTCTGTCCCCGAGACCAGTCATTCTGTGAAACTGAGGCACGTGCGTAGGACTTTTGCTTTCATAACCAATTTTTCTCCGAGGTTTTATAGAATCGTGCTTTTGAGAAAATCATATATTGCTATAAAAAAATCGTATAAGCCTACAGCCTATCAGACATCAAAAGTTTCAACATGTTCCGCAGGCTGAAACTGCAACATAATCACATGTATGGGCTGAATCCGATCCTGGGGGGCACGCCGCCAGTTCTGACCGGAGCGACTCGAGCAAACGAATTAGCGACCCGAGCGCTCACTTAAGTAAACAAAAGTGCGCAATTAATTATGCTGGGCTGACCTCGTCGGTCGACCAATTATGCGTCTGGTACTTACAGTAATGCGCTCGACTAGGGAGTATTTTTGAACACAATCTTTTTACATAGCGAAAATCAAATTTTAAAGTTTAGTTTTTCGAGCTCATTATGAAAAATGGAGCAAGAAAATATATAATTTTACAATATTTCATTCATTCTGGAAAAAGTTGACTGATTTCCAATGTGAGAGCACTATTAAAATGCAAATTTTCGAGTAGCGTTCTATTTCTTGGCATGGGCAAGTATTTTTAAATTTTTTTTTGAATTTTTCTGAATGTTGTTTTATGAATATTCGAGAAAAGATACGGTGACTTATGAAGGGTTTCTGGTCGAATGGATCTGGCGCAGCAAGTTTGATTCGATGGAGCGATTGTTCAACGATTTTTGCGATGCGTGTCAGTGTTGCCAGCACACCTGGGCGTGGGGGGGTGATTTGGGGGGGGGGGTATGCACCCCCAGAAACCAAAATACCCCCAGAAATCAAAATAACCCCCCCAGAATTCAATTTTTTGAAAAAGTTTTTTCGTTTTTTCCGCAATTTTTTTGATGCCAATGGATAGTGCTTGATGAGAAACGTCGAAAAATGGTGTTTTTATTGCCCTACCACCATTTTAAGGCCATTTTTTGACTTTCAAAAAATCTTGCACCCCCCCCCCCAGAATTTTTTTGCCGCCCACGTATGATTGCCAGGTCCCGAAATTCAGATTCTCCTGCACAGAGGTAAAATTGGGGAAAAATTCTCCTGCAATTCTCCTGAAAATATTTTGATTCTCCTGAAAATTCTCCTGGCTCATATTTTGCAGGAAAGGTTGTACAGCAGATCTACAATTGTATGTACACATGCATATCAAGCATGCTCAGGCCAATTTACCTTGGTTCACCCAACTATTTTATTCTGATCTCTTGCCTGTTATCTTCATTATTCGAAAAAACAGTTTCTGTGCTTAAAACAGTGACCGCCAATTTTCAGTTGCACTTACATCATCAAAAATTTCTGAAAAGAGCCCTGTTTGCAATGTCTTTTGAAAAAATAAATAATACTTTATTACTAATTGTATGTACTTCAGTAGCAAGCAAATCCTTACGTTTTGAAATATATCAAAAAAATGTTTATAGGCGCTTTGCAAACGTCTATGAAACTGATAAAAACAATTAGACGGTGTGTAAAGCTATGTATTTCTGCACTTCGTGATATTAAGTGAATAAATAAATGAATGAATGAATGATTTACTACGGAAGCACGAAACTTATTTGGATATAGTTATAACTTAACACTTAGGTCTTAACCACCGTTTTTTTCCCAGCGATTTGGTTGACATTATAGATTGAACCCAAAATTTTTTTCCACTTTTTCCGACTTTTTTCCACATTTTTTGGGAGGTCTAAAAACGTTCAAAATAGAGCGCCTGTGTTGAAAAATCAGTGTTTTTAAGTGGAAAATTTTATGTACACATGCAATAGCGGTGTTTGATGCACTTTTTGTATAAAAATTTCGCGCTCTACAAGAATATCACGATCAGTATACGTTATTTATGTTGAAACTTGAATTTCCTTCCTTCAGTAAAGCATTTTAGCCAATTCTGAAGTCGTTTTTGACAATTAAAACTATAATTTATCAAATGGCGCGAAGCGCCAGAAAATTTTGAAATTTTAGCTCTCTAAATCATTTTTGCATTTCAAAAACTGTGCAGAAGGTAAGGATTTTCAATCGTAGTGGAGTTCTAGGACCAGATTATCGATAAAAATGCTGCAATTGGCGCCGCGCGGCTTAAACATCAATAACAAGTAAGAATTAAATCAATTCGGCGCGAAGCGCCGAAAAATTTTTGTAGTTTCACCTCTCTGAAACGCATTTTTGCATTACAAAAACTAACCGAATCCGTGCAGAAGATAAGGATTTTCAATCGTAGTAAAGTTCTAGATCAAATTTTCGATAAAAATGCTGCAGTTGACGCGGCGCGGCTCAAATATTAATAACAAAAAAAGAATTAAATCAATTCGGCGCGAAGCGCGAAAAATTTTTGTAGTTTCACTTCTCTAAAACGCATTTTTGCATTAAAAAACTAACTGAATCCGTGCAGAAAATAAGGATTTTCAATCGTAGTGAAGTTCTAGACCAGATTGTCGATAAAAATGGCGCGGCGCGGCTTAAGGATTACTAATAAGTAAGAATTTAATCAATTCGGCGCGAAGCGCCGAAAAATTTTTGAAGTTTTAACTCTCTAAAACGCATTTTTAACATTACAAAAATTTTCCACAAATGCCAACCAAGCCCAAAAATTTTTTCCATTTCCCAAAATTTTGGTTGACAAATAGACCAAAAAGTGGAAAAAAACGGTGGTCTTAACTATGAACGAAATAAATTCTTAATGTGAAAGATCTAAGTATAAAATTATATACAACTAACTAACTACAGTAAGTACAGTAAGAAGGTTAATGTATGATAATCATTATAACTTGCTGTTTAAGTTTTGAAAATTCTCCTGAATTCTCCTAGATTTTCAGGATTCCACTGAATTCTCCTGACATTTTAAAATTCTCCTGCATTCTCCTGCATGTTTACAACTTCTCCTGAAATTTCTCCTGAAAAGCCCATTCTCCTGCTCCTGCTCCTGAAAATTTTAGATTCTCCTGAATTCAGGAGAATTCTCCTGCACCTGGCAACCCTGATGCGTGTGCTTCTATGTATAATGTTCGTTGACAAATCATGGTAGTTTTTCATGTTGACGCTGTTGGCTTAGTATTATTTTGAAATATTCAACTTTTATGGACAAAATAAATGTCAAGTGCTCGCAAAATTTAAAATAAGTCAACTTTTTCCAGAGTGAATGAAATGTTGTAATATTATATATTTTCTTGCTCCATTTTTCCACGATGAGCTCAAAAAACTAAACAGTCGGGCGCATTACTTAAGTACCAGACGCATAATTGGTCGACCGACGAGGTCAGCACAGTATAATTAATTGCGCACTTTTGTTTACTTTAAGTGAGCGCTCGGGTCGCTGCTCGAGTCGCTCCGGTCAGAACTGGCGGCGTGCCCCCCAGGATCGGATTCAGCCCATGTATGGACTATTTGGTTTGGGTTATATGTACACAGGTGGGCTGCAGCTTAATTCTTGGGGGTCCGACGGGGCAAAATCACCAAAAATAGCACTAAACATTTAATTCTGAGGCTGTCGATTTTTAAGGGGTCTTTTGATTTCCCGGGTCAGGTAGCGCAAATTCTCAGCACGGCCGATCTGTGGGGGTCAGCTGGTCTGGAAGGTCAACAATTGAGCTTCTTTGGTCCAAAATGAACTCAAAAAACTGGGATAAGCGCTATTATAGCATCAAAACTATTTTCTTACGTAGCTTCTGTTCACTTCAAAGAACTTTTGAGGACAATTACAATTTCCACCCTTTTTGACTTTTGTTATGCCTCATTTTCCACAGACCATTCCTTATTTTTCCAATCTGTGGGGTTTAGATCCATGGGTCCCCTCCACGTGCATGTCTGCCCAGGAGCCTATACCCTACCCCCAGATTCCCACCCGGATGTCCGTGTCTGGTCCTATTTCCTGAAGGCCCCTGAAGCGAAAAAATGAAAGTGTTCCGCAAAAATAAGGCTAAATTATGTACCGTGAAATCGCAATTCTCTTGCAAAAGTGCTTTAAATTAACCAGAAATTGTCAAAAAAGTAGTTTTTCGTCATTTGAGCATATGCCAATTTTTAAAGCATTTTATCCCAAAAAGTTTTGAGACTGACCCCTTTTTGTCGACCTAATCCCCTCCACCCATGCTGCGCATCTACGGAAATGGCTAGTCGATCATAATAAACAACGAATTTTATGTTTTTTTGCGGATAAAAAGTAAGTATAGTAAGAGCATCGTTGATTTTAAAAAAATTGAAAAAATTAATGTTGATCGTATTGATCGGCGTTGATCGAAAAATTTTGAACTAGACGCCTGCTTTCGTTTTTTATCAATTTTTCCGCATGCGTCAAGTAAATATTCAGAAGCATTAAGCAAAGGACGGCAAAAAATGGGCGACAGAAATTCAAATATAAAAAACACGTAAAAAATACTATTCAAAATGCTCGTCATCAGTATTAATCAATCATTTATTGTTCTCCTGACATAACGACTAATTAGCGATTTTTTTCAGAAAACTGACGGAGGTGTAAGACGATATTTTGTGTTTTTTGGCACAAAAAGTGTTTTTGAATTTCGAAATATAATTATGATGCAATTATCATGAAAAAATCTTGCGATAAATTGAAAATCAGCTCCGATTACCTTCGAATGACGGTACAGATCGCTTGAGAGTTTCGTTGCCATCGCTAGCCTTATTACTGTGCAAACGTTTTTTATTTTCTTCTATAAACCTAGCAAGTTTGCGCTTGTCTCCTAATAAAATTATTGCGCTGTGTTTGAATTAAGCTGTGGTTTGATATCTGTATGTATACCTTCTTTTAAATGATTTCAACTTTCACATTTTGATTCGAAGAAGCCAGTAGAACGGGAAAATGTCGTTCGAAACTGCTCAAATCCGGCTGAATGGACGATTTAAGAAAAATATGGAAAAGATATTGAAAATGCTCCGTTTTCATATTTCTGCTGTAATGTTACTTTTTTCCTGTTGCAGAATCCTCGATTTTTAATTCAGTCGAGGTCATTATCATAAAGGCACGAGGTCAACTCTTAAAACGTTTCTTACGAAATAAAGGGAATAGGCGAAAGAATAGGACTGAAATATTATTTATTCTGACAGGTTAAGAAATTTATGCTTCTCGTTTTAGGATTACAGATCGAAACCATGAAAAATTAAATTTTTCTCATGAACAAATCTGTGGGTCAATATGGGACAGACGACCAGCTTATTCCACCTTATCAACGCGACTGGGATCGACGGTGGTGTAAACTTAAAAGTAGCACAAAATCATAGATTTCTACGATGATTGTAAGCAATTGTGCGAAAAAATTTTATTTTCTTTGTTTTAATTTTGATTTTGAACGATTTTCCTGGAAAATTTTCACTTCTTACTTTTCTGAGGTTAAGGCCCCTCAAACATTGATGGACAGCATGGCCGAGCTGGGGACGAGGTCAGAGATTTAGCTTTTGTTTTGGCTAAAATGACCTCAAAACTGGTAAAAGTGCTAAAATAGTGTTAAAATTACGTTATACCTGAGGTTATGGTCAATTTGAAGCACTTCTGAGGAAAATTTTAAATTTTCATCCGTTTTTGGCCTTCACTTTGCCTTCTAACAAAATTTTCCATTCTGGGGTTCTAAACCCGCTTAAACCTCTCTACGGGCATTTCTCCTCCTAACCCTAACAAGGCTCTTAACATCTCACTTATGTGTTTGCTAAACAGGCGATTATTAGAAAAATAGTCGTATAGTGTTTTCGCCTCTGTTTATTATCAAATTCCATTCAATTTTTCGCACACATCGTATTCGTGAGTTAAGTACGCGTAGATCGCCTCGAGTCTATTATGTTGATTTTTTGTTTGGAAAAATAACATGATTATTAGTTGGCTGCAAATTGACCGAGCAAATTATACGCCGCTGCGTCGGGTCAATTATTCTAAAAAGACTAGCACCCCGCTCAATGTTTTTCATTATCAATATTATTCCTATTCGATCAATCATTGCGTTTTTTATCGAAATTTTAACATGACGTCAGCAGTAATTTTCCGCCTAATGAGGCCGTCTTCATTTTTAAGATGAATCGAAAAAATCGATATTTCAAAGTCAACAACGCCGATTATCGCTTCCGCATTGCCCATCGTTTTTTTACCTTTATTTTCCTTTGCGTCCCACAGGCTCGGTAGATAATTTTCCGACTTTTTCAGCCTAATTGAATTTGAGCTTTCTTTAAGATTTGCAGGCATTTATTAATACCTGGCTAAAAAATACGGCTCTGCATCAGACATGCGTATGGCGGAGTGTAGGGGTCAAGCTGGATTACAGAGGCACATCAATGACCGTTCGAGGAAAGGGGGGCGGGTGGGTCAGTCGGTCTGAAGGGTCAGTAAGAGAAATATTTCGAGCCAAAAACGACCTCAAAAACTGGTGTAAATGCTTGCAATACTTAAGAGTTGGTCATTTTCAGGCCTTTTTGCAGAAAAAGTTTTTTGACTTTTATTAATTTTTGGCCGTCATTTTACGCTATTTTCGCTACAAATATTCATAATTTTTTCCATCCTGGAGGTGCAGACCCGCGATGTCCTACACGCGCTTGTCTAATCTAAACCCTGGAAGAAAATATGCAAAATATTGGACAGGGGATAAAGCAAAGACCAAAACAGGTGAAAATCCAAACACATTTTGCGAATAAATTTTTTAATTTAAAGTGTTTGAAATTAAGCGAAACTGCTATTTATAGTAATTTTTTCGCTTTTAAAGGTTTTGACAAATTGCCAAGGTAACATTGAACCTAAATAGCATTTAAATTAACCCTCCCAGACTGGGCTAACTCCCAGATAGGATACTTCATGTGCATTATGTTCGCTGACTCCCAGATCGTATACATCATGTGCATTATGTGATCTGTAAGCACTGTAATGCCATATATTTTTTCGCTGGACAAAACAACTTTATCTATCAAACATTATTAAGCGGTAACTGATTGTGATTGTGACCTTAAATGAAAGAATTTTAAACCCAGAACTCGACTAACTATTTTAATTCATAATAGTTTGCTAACCATTAATACGTTTGTTTACGCTATTTCTGCCAGAAGATTTTGTTGAATTGAATTTTGAAATTTTTAGGCTTTTACTCTATTAACTAGTTTTTTGTTAATTTTTAGTTAATATCCTGCTCGAATCGTTGAGCGAAATAACATGCAACACCTATTGTAATAAGTATCGAAATTATTCATTTTCGCAGGCATTACTCGTATGTGCACGTTTCTCCATTCACATGATAAGTATTTTTCCATTTCCGTCAAAAAATAGCAGGCAATTAGCATTTTTTTGCAAACTTCCGACAAATAATAATACCCTATTAGAACATGTATATTAGGATTTCCAAAATTATTTTGCCCACGTGCAATCCTTCATTTAATAGTTCTAAGGGCCCCTAGAAAATTTATGACTTTCGATTAAATTTTACCCTTCCCACATTTTTTCGATACATGTATTTACTTTGAAAACGTAATTCGGCCGTTGACGCGCAAACATAATCGACATTTCGGTTCAATTTTTTGAGCCGTGAAAATTATCGATTTGCATGTTTTCCGCTGCCTAAAAAACCATATTTTAAATTGTTATTTACTTTTGGAATAATATTATATATAAGCCTTTGAACCGTTTTTTATTGCCGTTTAACAGGTTTTCAAAATAATATTCAATCTAGTAAATGCTAATACCCGTTTGAATAAACTTTTCGGTAGCGCCAAATACTTTTTTGAATATACAGGCGTTAGAAATTTTGTTCGATGGCAGATTTTAGGCAAAAAAGTTCAAACCGAAACTTGTTTACTCACAACTAAAATGTACCTCTAATTGCTGGTCATCTAATGTTTTTAAATTATTATACGTGTTCGAATTAGCTAATTGTGCCTTTAGAGTTGATTTAATGCATACTATTTGAAAATTGCTGGAAATGGCAAAAAGCCGCAATGCTAAAGCCAGAATCGTAAATACATTCATCAGGCATATTCAAAAGTATTTGATAGGCCTCTTTTGAATATTAGGTTCTAATAAATGCCTCAGAAAATTTTCACGATATTTGTTTAAGTTTACAAAATAAATTTGCAAGATTGACTTTCTTCGGCAAAAATAAACGTAAAAATTATTTAAAATGTTAAAATGGAATGAAAGCTACTAGAATCGACAGTTTCCGGTTGCCCACTTCAAGCACTTTGGCGAAAAACTTTGATTTTTGTCTATTGTAGTCTTTGCCTTTATTCCCCATAACAAGAATTGATCCCGGACACATTTTGATTTTTATCAAGCTAATTGTTTATTACCTAGCCGTAGATTAGCTTAGCCAGACGCATATCTCCGCTCCACTAATTTCGACTTAGGCTTGGTTTAAGCAAAACTTAAATCGCTATTAAATTCATGACGTATTGCAATTATACATGGGCAGCAGCCGACTTCTGCGGGGTCTGCATGGTATAAAACCGGCTAAAATTTGAAAAACATGGTAAAAATTCAATGCTAGGGGTTCTATTGATTGTGGGAGGTCTGACTGATTCTTGGGGCTGGGGTCTAGCTAGACCCCAACCCCTATCATGCCCACGTGTGATTGCAACTGAATCGAATTCGCTTTGCTATATTTTCATAACTAGAGATAAAAATCAATACGAAGACGGGCATGACTTCTATCTATGACTAATTAGTCGCACATCTTGTCGTAATAACTCTTATTAAACTTAAGATTTAGTTATTTAGGTTCATAATTTTTGAAGTTTAAGGGTAAGACTTAGCATTGAGACGTCACTAAATAACTTCTCTATCCATGAACTAAATTAATAGCCTTTTAGAAGTAATATTTCTGACGTATTTTTGTTATTGAATTTTTTTAAATCACGTGCCTCTGCGTCTCAATGGCGAGTTCGCGATTTTGGGGTCACACTTGTTGTTCAACATTACGTCAGAAAAGAAACACTATTCGACTCCTAAGTCACCTTTGTATTAATTTCCGATTGATCCGGATCAGACTGGTAGCAGAAAATGAATCAGCACATTGAAGAAGTTTTTCGCACCGGATTTGCATTTGGCTATCAATCTGGTTTTAGAACGAGTTATGAAAAAACCAGGACATAATATAATATAAACCTTAACTTTATGCAGCGTTACCTTAGACGATCTTGTTCGACAAATTTGCCAAATCTTAGATTTCGCATCAACCTTGTTTATAACTGAACATGCGCTCGATTACATGCTGCGCACGGTTGCGATCGAGCAGATTCGGATTTTGGGAAATATAACTCGTTACGAATAATTTTTTCAAATTTTTTAGCTTCAGTCAGTTCGACTGAATTTCATTTATTGATTTATTCAGAAATTTTGTGTCTTTTTTACAAAATGATAAAATGTGTCTTTTCTGTCGATTTTTTCGATGCGAAAATCTGTTTTTTTCAAATGTTGTGCAACAATAATGCACTAGAAAAAAAGTTTTCATAGTAGGTTTTCCTTTCAGTTATGTAGTTTATCAAACGAATAGATCTTTCGATAATATTATGCTTCATTTCTAGCTAGGAATGCATTAAGCTGCATTCAAAATGCACGATAAAAACTGCGTTACGAGCGTGTAAACATTTTTCTTATACTTTTCTATTTTTTAAAATAATTATTAGCCGATTTATACACGATTTTACTAAAAAAGTAGTTCTTGACTTTGAACTATCAAAAGAATATAGCAATATCACACTTCGCATCATTCAACACTTTTTTATTATGCCCTTGCTTGTCGGTAAGAAAGACTCTCAAGTCATACGTATACTAAAGAAAAATGCTCCGATGGAACAAAAAAGATGAATATACTTTGAATTGTGGATTATTAAGGATGTAAAAGGAGGGGACTAGGAAAAATCTACCTAAAGTCGCAAAATCTGCTTAAAATCACACTTTCTCTAAGCAACGCAAAAAATCGAAGTATATTCTGCGGCTTCGAACAAAGCGTCTTTTTTAAATAATGTTCAAAGTTTCAGATAAGAGTGTATAAACGAAATTTATAATGTTTACTTTTTATAAATTGCTGGCAAGTAGCAACGCTGACTAGCTTCGTATCTTGATTGATAGAAAACTAAGTGTTCTTGTATTTAAAGGTTGTTTTATTCTGTTATGAACATTATAGCAAGCAAAGCAGGGGCCGATTAATTAGTGCACACAATCGTTACGGGAATGCTACTGTACTTACATTCAGTCTGTTTTAAGTCAACTTACGCGTTTCCTACTCTTTTAAACCAATAATTTCTTCAGTTGTCTTGGATGCATCGATGTTTGCTATTTCATTCAATTGGCTTAGAAAAACTCTTAGTTTACTCGATATCATTTCCCATAGCTACTGCAAAGCAAAGGTGCTGCTTTTTCAATCATTTTTATGATTAAAGATTTATTTTAATCTGTTGGCCGCAGAATATACTTTGATTTTTCGCCTTACTCGGAGAAAGTGTGATTTTTTAGCAGATTTTACGACATTAGGTAGATTTTTCCTAGTACCCTCCTTTTACAACCTTAATAATCCACAATGCAAAGTATGTTCATCTTTTTTGTTCCATCGGAGCATTTTTCTTTGCTAGTACCCTACTTTTAATTAGCATGATTTCAGTACATCAGTCAGTAAACACACACAGTAACATACCACAATAATGACAGCAGTCCAAGAACGCGCAAGACAATATTGTACTTAACAACAGCATTATCCTTTTTAAACAAGACAACCTTACATTATTTAAATGGATCAAAGTTTTTCAGCGTAAACTTTACGCAACTATCAAGTGTTAGGAACACTAACGCTGAGATTTGAAAGTAAAACAAATTTGTAGTATAAACTACATATTGACAACAAATGAATAGTGCAAAACTTTATACAACTACTAGGTGTATATAAAACTAACAGTCAGATTTCCAATTCTGATTTTGCGTAGAACATTTTGAAAAATAAATTAAGCGTCCGCAAGGCTCTAGAACTAAAGTTAAGATGCAGTGTAAACTTTACACAACCACAGAGTGTAAAGGAAATTTCAGTCGGATTCGTAATTCTGATATTACTGTGATATTACGATCATCATTTATGAAAAGATTAATTCAACACAATGGACCGAGGACAAATAAATATCAGATGTAAACCACTTTACACCACTGTTGAGTGCAAACAAACTGGCGTATCACATTTAGTTTCTGCTTAATTTTTAGACTTGAGATTATGTCCAGACTCATAACCCAGAACTTTGCAGAAAAAACAAGACACAAACACGTTTAATTTCCCCATTTTTTGAATTTACACCTCCCGAAAAAGCTAAATATTGATGTAAACAAACGCAATTTGCTGTGACGCATACCCCTTAGAAAGTGCTTTATTTTTATCCTATTCGACCTCGCCTGACTTCTGAACAAAGAAAGTGGCGAACAAAAAATGGACAAACACGTATTTTCCAATGTCCACCATGTTGTAAACTTTGAAAATCTGAACCTAACGCCCCATTGAGTATAAATATATTCGGTTCGGGCCACTTTGTAGCCCTTTTGAGTGTAGTACGTTTGAATGTGCGAAGCTTATGTTCCGCTAAATATTTGATATGATTTACCAATCAAAATACGAAAAAAACCTGTTATTGCGCCCATTTTACACCTCAGATTTCGAACTTAACACCCCCATGAACAACTCAATATTACGTTTTTTAAACGCGGCTTGCTCCGACCTGTAGTCCTAAAAAGTTATTTTATTTCGATTTTATTCAATTCATCCCAACTCATAATCGAAAAAGTTGGCAGAGAAATCTCGGACAAAATCTATTTTTTTACTATTCCACTAGAGTGTAAAGTTTAAATCCCTAATACTAATTACGTATTGATTGTAGAAAAGTTTGCTGGTAAACACAAGATAGCCCTTGATCCATAGTACATTTCTGTCTGAAAAAATTTCGTAAATTTCATAACCGGAGCTGTTGGCAGACATAAACAAGTCGAAAGTGCATGGTTTTGCCGGAAGAATTTAAAAAATGAAAAAAGTCAGTACTCATAGGATCGGAACCCATTAGTCTTTTTTTAAAGCCGCTATAGAGAACGGATGCGTCAGCCTCTGTACAAACTCGACAAATCGGCGAATTTTAATACTTAGTCAATTATTAAAAAATATTTATCATTCTACTGAAGTTTGAGAAAAGTGCATTTATGATAATATAAATAATTATTTATTAAAGACGCCTCAAAAACCTCTGAAATATGAAAAATCTGATCAAACAATATGCAATACGGAGTTATCTATCGGCATTAGGAAATAGATGTATAATTCAAAGTTCAACTCTTCATACCTCAACAAACGGTGGCTGTAGAACAGTTTAACGGTCAGATTCATTATTCTGACCTTACGGAGAACATTTTTTAAAAAATTCATCATCCACGACGCTCTAGGCGGAAAAAATTGTTTCAGTGTAAAGTTTACACTGGCACTAATAACGCAATATTGATTGTAAAGAAATAAAATTAATTTTGACGTGTAGCGCTTAGGACGAGGCACATTTTAAAGGTAGTTACCACGTTCTGTCTACTAAGTGGAGAATATGGCAGGGAAATAATATTTTTTCGTCCCAGACTGTTTACAATAAATCGCCTCTACATTTTAAAAATATTGTTTTCTTAAATAAAAAAGAACCCTTAGATTTTATAACCGTCTACCTTTTGAAATCAATCAGACTGCAGAGAATGTTAAACTGAGCTAGATAAGCTCGTGCACATGTAAACAGTAAAAAAACCATCTAATATACACTCCTGTGCAACAACTAATGAGTGTAAAGAAATTTTACGATCAGATTCGTAACCTACTAATCAAGGAAAACATTTTTAAAAATAAATTTTTCCCTCCAAAAATCATTTGAATTTTTGGTGTAAACTTTACACACTCACGACTCGCTCGGTATTTAGTGTAAACAAAAAACATAAGGGTCCTCAGTTTTTTTATCATCTACCTTTAAAAAAGACCGCACCTCTCAAATGTGTGCCGTTATAGCTGTGAGGGGGCGTATGTTGGGGGCACCCGAGTATATTATAGGTACGCGCTGACGCGCTATCTATGAAATCAAAGTTCAACTCTTCATACCTCAACAAACAGTGGCTGTAGAAAAGTTTTAAGGTCAGATTCGTTATTCTGACCGTACGGAGAACATTTTCAAAAAAATTCATCACCCACGACGCTCTGAGCGGAAAAAATTTTTTCAGTGTAAACTTTACACCTGCACTAATAACGCAATATTGATTGTAAAGAAACAAAATAAATTTTGACGTGTAGCGCTCAAGACGAGGCCTATTTTAAAGGTAGTTACCACGTTTTGTCTACTTAGTGGAGAATATGGCAGGGATTGAAAATATTACTTCAAAAAATAAAAAAGACTACCCTAGATTTTATAACCGTCTACCTTTTGAAACCAATCAGACTGCATAGAATGCAAAACTGATTTAGATATGCTCTTGCACATGAAAACAGTAAAAAAACCGTCTAATTTACACTCCTGTGCAACAACCAATGAGTGTAAAGAAATTTTAAGACCAGACTCGTGACCTATCAGGATAAACATTTTTTAAAAAATTGGCACTCCGCAAATCATTTGAATTTTTGGTGTAAACTTTACAAACTCACGACGCGCTCAGTATTGAGTGTAAACAAGAAACAAATGGGTTCTAAGTTTTTTTATTAAATACCTTTTAAAAAAACCGCACCTCTCAGCTGTGTGCCATGATAGCTGTGAGGGGGGACATATGTTGGGGGTCGAAGTATATTATAGGTACGCGCTAACACGCTACCTAAGATTCGTATTTTATATCCTAAAATTTGAAATTTTTAATTGATAAGAGAAAAAAACCTGTAGGCATAATAATCGTAAATTATATTAATTACAATTACATTTATTATATCCATTAATAATTCTTAATCATATAGATTGTTGTGCTACAGGATTTAGCTAATCAAAATGTACGTCGCAATGGATAATTCGTCGTTGTTGGATATGAAACTAGAGGGAAAGGTGGCGCAAGATTTTTCCTCGGATGTATTTTAGTCATTGAAAGCACTTGCGGATTCATGCTCTATGCGATGGGATATAAACGCTTCCTCCAGTCGGCTAATTTTGGGAAAATGTTGTTCGTGCGACCGATCACGCCCAGTCTGTGCATATCCGACTGGATTAGCCTATTCGCTTGGCTTATGCTGGGTAAGCGCATCTTTAGTTTTTTATTTTTGTGTAATGTTTCATTTCTTTTCTTTAGTTCGCGAATGAGAGATTCTATGGTATATATCATTAAAGCTACATTTAAGTGTTTTGTGAAGAAAATCATTTATACCTTATCTTTTTTTATCTTGTATTTGGTCCGATTTGACTCTCAAGTCCAATTTTCTATTTTTTTTCAATTGGATTGTGAATTCGCATATTTTCCGTGCAAATGAGCTTAGATAAACACACTGACCGGCCTAGGAGGTCGTGTTGATCAAGGGATCAATCGAGAAGACTTTTTGAGCCAAAAATGACCAAAAGTTGGTATTTAATATTAAAATAGCAAAAAGGTTATCAAATTCGACAATATTTGCTCGATTTCAAGCTTTATTGCAAAGTGGATTGATTTTTGTCCGTGTTTAGCTATACTTTGGTTTTTTCGCTAATAAATTCGCTGTTGATTATTATTTGCGGAGTCTAGACTTCTTACACCCTCAAGTGCCTGTCTGGTCTTGCATGATCCCTAAGAAGAATAAGGAACAATTATGCGAAAAAAAGATCAAAAATAGGCGCGATCAAAATTTTCTACGAACTTTTTAATTATCACTGTGAACGTGGGCCTCTATTATGCTTTTATGACTCTTTAATGTTCCTATAGCTCGAAAATGTTAAAAATTTAAGATTTTTTATCTTTAGCTGCGTACTGTACATCTATATTTATTAGTCATCAAAATGTATTGTTTACTGCATGGCTTATTATCTAGAGATTACAAAAAGTTTATATTATACATTTTGATTCGTATATTTTACTCTAACTCCGTTCCTGAAATTTTGGCTATAATTTGTTGCACCCTGCTTGATTCGTTTTCAGCGAATTATTCATTAATCAAAAACTTGCTTAAGTTTAACTTGTTTAGAGTTCGTCAAATTTTCAAAATCAAAAAGTACAAAAATGCAAAAAAGAAACACTCTTAGTACATATATGTCCTTAAGCTATGTTCATCTGATTCACATTTTTGCTAATCCAACTTTCTTAATTTTTTGGCGAAAAGTTATTTTCAATTGAAAAAGGCGGCGTTTGACGAATTACGAGAATTCAACAAGATCGTAGCTTTCTCAAATTGAAATAATGAATTTGATTCTCTCATTTCTGGGAAAATAATGAAATTTGTCACTAACATGGTTACGTAGCATGATCAGTCTGGGGTCAAACGAAGTACCTACTTAGTTATTGAGATAAAATGTTATAATATTGGGACAATGCTAAATAGCATAGGATTGCTCTAACCCTCAGTTCATATTCTGCAGTCAAAAAATATCAGGATGTTGTCGCGGACGTATCTCTAAGGCAAACGTTCATGTAGTAAAACAAATATTTCGAGGGAAAACTATATATTTTAACCTTTTTTCATGTCATTGACATGAAAAATCGACAAGAAAGAGAAGGATAATTTTTAGGAAGAATAAATTATGCATAATTTTATAAGCTCACTTTGCATTCTATTTTATTAACGGCATTCTGCTGAGACTGAATTTATAAAAAAACATAAAGAAGGTAAAAACCCGTAAATTATGTACGTGCTATATCAACTTTGTACGATGATTAATTGAATTTTTTTCTGCCTGGTATGTGTGTGACGTAAAAAAACCGTCAAGTCGGATCTCATACGCCAGGCGCTGAAAATGTATTCGTATGGATTCAGGACCAAGCAATTTTGAGGATTTTAAGAGCTAGTCTTCTAGACTAGAAATGATGATAAGCTGCAAAAGTGAAACTTTTCCTCAGTGACGACAGGATTTAATTCAAAAAATAAGTTTTAGATTTGGCTGAAACCATGATTTTATACAGGATTAAGTTGACATTTGTCTTGTACACAGGGCATATTAATTAGTGCAGCTAAAAGTAACGTTTAAAAAAGCGTTTAAATTCAAAAATTACCTCAAGTGTCCATCACAAAGATGCACATGGAAGCAAAAATGATTTTTCTAAAGAATAATGTCTTTTCTCTTATGTACTCGTATGTTCGTCTTTTCCTCCAAAGTTATTTTTATTTATTATTTTATAATAAGAATATTTTATTATTTTAATAATTTATTTGAAAAATAATATCTTATTTTATAAGCTAGGGGTTGAATTAGAGGAATCGGGAATTATCCCTGAGCTTATTTCTTTTAGAAAATTTCATTCTTGCGATTTTTACGCGAACAGAATCCCAGTGAATAAAACGTAATGCTAATGAAACCTCATGTAAAAGCTTTTACGGCTTTTTCCGCTCGTACCATAAATTTTAAGGATATTCTGATCTTTAACTGGAAGTTTTTTGAGCCTACGATCTTTATAATTTTCTCATCTGCAGGCCAAAGTGACTAAAAATGTCAATCATAATTTATTCTTTAGAAAAAAGAATCAAAAGCGATTGTACCCAACTAAATTTAATTTAGATAGTATTTTTCCTACTTTTATGACTTGAGCCCTTGCTAATCAATGATTATTACAATAAAACATTTTATAGTTTCAGTATGTATGAATATAAATATTAAGTATTATAAATATCAATATATTAAATATTATAAATAGTAATATATTGAACCATTATAAATATTAAATATTATGCGTCCTATATTTTTCCTTTACATATTATTTACAAATTTTTACAATCATTATCAATAATTATTACAATTTTATATTTTTTTATATATAGTTTTCCTTTTATATTTCCTACATTTATTTATAGGCATTCACACGGCTTACGGCGCCAGGTTTTTCCAACACTCTCTCGCCAGTTATTTTGTAGCAGCTGTTTTTATCGGAATAAGATCGTTGGCTTGGCACAGCTTCCTCGAATCTGTCTACTATTTCACTAAACATTTCGAATTTAGAAAAATATACGAGTATTTCTTCTACGGCCGCAGACTTCAGTGGATTTTAGGTGAAGATTTCAATCAATTTTATAAAGCTATCTTCGCAATTCAAGGTTTTTTATTCTTGGAATTTCTTATGTTGATTATTTTCAATTTGCACTCCTATTTAATTACTAGAGTGATGATCGATGAATCGCTGCGAAAGGCTGATGTCGAAATGTCAAATAATTGCATCGGAATAAGTTTTTAATTCAGATTTGGCATCGCTCCGAAGACGGAGAAAAATTCAAAAAAATGAGCGAAAGTCTGCACGACGCCTGGCATATTTATCGCTATAGCAACGTCTGTTTCTAAGTGTTCAAGGCTTCCCAAACGATATCTTGCGCGTCTTGGAATATTGAGGACTCTTAGAATTACTTTTAGTAACTTTTTTGACGATTTCATTCCATCAAACCGCCGCCCCCAGAATTCTAATGCAACGAATTGATTTTCTGTTTATTTTTTGTATGCATTTTTATTAATCTTATATTTTTTCACCTTTTTATGAATATAAATAAGCCTATATAAGCTGGAAGTATATTCTGGATTTCCGGGCATCGTAAAGCTCTATTAGATCCCAGAATTGGATTTTTTCAATTTTACCGTCATTCTCGACAATTTTTTGACGTCGATCGGTTGTACTCGACATAAGATAAAAAATGGTGCTGTTTCGCTCTACTATCAACTTTTGGCTCTTTTAACTTTGAAAATTTTTTGACACTTTCCCACCACAATTTAGGACCCACACATAAAACTCAAAACGCACCGTCGCTTAACGAACCGGAAAGTATTAGAAAATTGGAAATTTAAAGAAAAATTTAAAGGCTAATAAATCAACAAAAATTATCAAGTTGATTTGTTCGCCCTATATTACAGTCATTTTGATTATATTAATTTTTTGAATCGTATATTGATCTTTTGCTTCGGCGTTTTATTATTAAAATTTTCTACATTTGTTGAATTTTTCTTTAGGATTCGTTTGGATAGAATGTTTTCTATTCGCATTGCCCATTTTAACGCGACCGAAGCGAATTCAGTATTCCGTTTGGTCGGATTACGGTATCGATTTCGAAAGTCACACTTTCGCCGTTTTTTACGCAATCAGCCTATCAGCCGTCAGCATCACGCTATCAGTGATAGCGATCGTATTTTACGCCGCCGTTTTGATCAGGCGATCGAAGAATCTATCGCCGCCGAGCCCAAAAATTTTGAATTTGAACGACGGCAAGAGATCCGATTCGTTCGATATTCTCCTAAATTTGGACAATTCGAAACAAGCCAAAATGGGCCTTTTTATAAACTTATGGCTGGCTTTTAGCCTAATAGCCTTCCTCGTCGTCCGATTGATCGATTTCAGATCTAATTGGGCGAATTTTGGGCTATTGGTCGTTTTGTCGATTAATAATTTCTCTCATGGACTTATGGCGTACTTTTAACCTTACATAGACAGCGTCTGTGTTTTGGAAGGGGTCCAAAGATTTTTTCGTCGAAAATTGTCAAAAAATTTATGGTAGGGTTGATAATTCATTAACGAGGTGACTCACCGATTTTTATTGATTGTATTAAACATAAAAATTACTTTAGTTGACCCCCTTGAGACCGGCAGACACCAAACCTATCATGCTGTGCTTATGACTGTGTTCTTTTATGTCGCACATCTTATATCTACCTGAATTATACTTTACATTGTGTAAATAGGAGCGATAGTAAAAGTATTGCGTAACACCGCGACTAAAATTATGACAGAGTGAATATTTTTGTGGATATTGGATATCATAGGTGCACAGCATGGCTGATCTATGGGGGAGGTCATCCGGTCTGGACGGGAGTCAGAAATTGACCTTTTCTGTGCCAAAATGACCTCAAAAACTGGTGTAAGCGCTAAAATAACTTTAATATAACTAAAAAGAAAATTTTAAATTTTCATCCGTTTTTGGCCTTTATTTTGCCATATTTGTCCCACACAAACTTTTTCATTTTTCCCTTCTGGGCAGAAAGATCAAGGACCTCCCAAACAAGTCTCCCACGTGCATGTCTGGTAGAGACTATAGTTTGTTTCTGACAAGTTTGGGCATAAGTTTAAAAATCAATCTCCAACAAAAAGCTGGCAGATTGCGATTATAGCATTGATCGGATGTATAATTATAGTAATCCGCCAGGCTTATTGTCGAAAAAATCCTTCAAATTTTATACTCCAATCTTACTTATGTGAAACAAACTATAGGTTGGATAAAATAAAAACGCGTCGAAATTAGATTTTTTTGGAAAATTATTGGAAATCATTTATTGCAATTTGGTGTAGGTATATTTTCGTGCTGAATTCCAAGACTACAAAAAAAGGCAGATTCATACGATTTCTTTTGTTGCTTTGATTTTGTCTTATCATTATCAAACTGCATAAAATTGTGCCGAAAAAGCTTTTGTTTTCAAGGATGAATTAGGAGTGAGGACCTTTTGAAAGTCTGAAAATTCCCACAGACTAACAGAATTTAATTCTCGGAATTTTTTTTGCTCCACCTATGTCATTCTTCTCTAGTTTTTCAAATCAAATTTTATATTTGAATACGATGGAGGATTTAAAATGTCGTCTAATTCGCAGCATTAATTAAAATATGTGATTTTGAAAAAATTAAGAAATTTTAGAATACAGCAAAAATGTTTTTATTTTCTTGAAATTTTAGCACAAAATAGAAACGCAAAATGTCCTGCGCGAAGAACTTTATGGTTTATACGAAAAATCGACAATTCTGGTGGATCGCAGCTATTTAGCGGAGGGTCAGTAAGCTTCTGCGGGTCAGCCCCCCAAGATATGGACAAAATTCTGACCAAACATGCGCGTCGAGGTGCGAACTTTGTGTTTTAGACCTCAGAATAGAAAAATTAAGAAATTTCTGGGCAAAAAAAGGCAAAAAAGCCAAAAATCGATGAAAATGAAAAATTATCTGCAAAGCTACAAATTGACCATCATTTACGCTCACCTAGTTTACGGTCATTTTGATGCAAAATCTCTGTTGTTCCCCCAACCGGCTGAACCCACACGGAGACAGCACGCTCACACTGTGCATCAAATAGCTAAGTATCTATGAAAAATGGATAGGTGACCAAAAACGAGAAATCTACAAATGATTCACGACTTATAGTCTGTTTCACATAAGCTTGGGTACAAATTTCCTTGAGATTTTTTTCGAAGGTAAGCCGACGGACTACGATAATTACATGTAAAATCAATGCATTAATCGCAATCTGTCGGCATATTGTCGGACACATCCCTCCTAAAAAGTGACTACCCCCACGGCGGCTACGAATACAACCAGACACTTCTGTATTGTGCGGTTTTTTAAAAAAGATAATATAAAAATTCGCTGCTAATGTTTTTTTCAAATATTGATACCCGTTGTGCAAAGAGCGTGTAAAGTTTTACTCTAACGTTATAAGAAGCAGTTTTTTTTCAATTTTGGTTGATCACACGAACTTTTCTAACTCAGTTTTGCATTCTGTTTAATTAGGTTTTTTAAAACATCGATTAATGCGTAAGCTCCAAAATAATTCTTTTAATTTTTTTAGGTGACTTATTCTTAGAATGGCTTATTATTAGAATTAAAATTAAAATTAAAACTTATTAGAATGACTTTTTCTTAGAAAAGTGTAAAGAATTGTAAAGAATCTGAGGCTGAAAAACACATTGGCCTCTTTTTTCTTTGCCAACAAGTCCGGTTATAAATTCCAAGAAATTTATTTTGACAGAAATGTACTTCGACCCAAGGGCTACTTTCGGCTTACACATGCAAACTTTTTTGCGCGCAATACGGAGTTATATCCGGGGATTTAAACTTTACACTCCAGTGAACCAGACAAAAAAACGGGTTCGTGTCTCAGGTTTCTCCACCAACTGCCGCAGTTATAAGTCGGGACAAGTTAAATACAATAAAATAAAGTAAGCTGCAAGGGCTACGCATCGCAGTGAACTGCATTCCAAAAAAAACTAATTATTGAATTCTTCTGGAAAGCTCGAAATCAGGGGTGTAACATGGGGCGAAAAAACACGTTTACTTCCCTTTTTTATTCGGTGAATATCTCAGATATGATGCGGAACAATTTTTTTCACACACAAACGTACTACGACTCAAAAGCTACGAACTGGCCAGAACTGAATTTTTTATACTGAAAAGGGAGTTAAGTTCAGATTTTTAGAGTTTACAATGTGTTGGATGGTGGAAAAATACGGTTCTGTCCCTTTTTCGCCAATTTCTCCGTTTAGAAGTCGAGATAAGTCGAGGTAAGAATAAAAATAAAGTTATTTTACAAGGAATGCACGTCACAGCAAATTGTGTTTATTTACCTTAATATTGAGCTTTTTTCGGGAAGTGTAAAGTCAAAAATCGGGGCTGTTAACCCTTAAATATGGAGTCCTTCAATTAGATGTATTTTTCAAAAATTTCTTGTCAGTTGACTACTTATGGCCTCGTTAGGCTAACTGATTTTTTCAGCCCTCCAAGTGCTCGGGATGACGAGTTAAAAAGATGGGTTTATCTAAATGTCCCTTATTAAGAGTATGATAGAGATGTCTAACACCCCATGAATATTGTATGTCTGAAATGTCTATGTCCAGTAAATGTTGTATAATCAGAAATAACTCTTCATTTACGATGGTTATACTGTTGGTTTCTTATCTGATTCGCTATCCTCTGAGACGCGTGTATAATTGCACTGATTTGTACCTTCTTACGTACATATGATTACGCTAGTTTATATTGATCCAATCACTATTGTATAATTTATAACATGGAAGCACTTCAGTTAAAAATTACAGTAATCGAATGCTTAACTCGGCTTTGATATTATTTGCAGCATTTTTGATACTTGGTACACAGAAACAAGTAATATACAACTCGCAGATAGTATAATTTCATTAACCTATTTTTTCTATCAGTCAGAATTTTGAGTTTCAGGAAAATAAGAACTTTATTGTCAGTAAATACTTGTAAATACATATCTGAGCGTGCTCATTTTGAGATACATAACTTTTATTTCTACCTAAACAACGATAGAAAAAGTCGGTAGAACCTACATATAGGCAGGGGGCCTTGACTCAACCCCCCCCCTAAAAAATTCATATGCCCGCACAGAATTAAATTTTGATCTATTTATAGTAATGTTACCACAGGACCCCCAGAATAAGGTAGCTGCCCATACACTATGCTTGTACCTACATATATACCTATCTCCATCGTAATGGAGTAGAAAAATGCCTACCTGTGTACATGATTGCGTGACATACGAGATATAGGTAAGTACACTATGAAGACACCTATGTACGTATACCTTCTAAACTTTTATTGATTGGTACAAAAGATCGCTCATCATTCTGAAAAGATGCTTTTTTATATACTTTACATTTGATATGAAAAATGTTAGCTATTTCTAATCTCAGAATTTGCATAAATATAAATTCGTAAATGGCTTCGATTCTGGCCCTCTCTTCTATCTCCAACTTGGTATCGCTTATGCACTGCTCGAACCAATTTATTTTGAAAGTTTTAATTTTACATCTATTCACAAAATAATGCATCAAATGAAATACTTTCAAATATTTCTAATTTGCTTGCAAAACAGGATACAAAAATCCTTGGAACAACCTGAAGCCTAGTTTCACATCATAATGCAACACCTCATTTTGGCATTTATTTTCGACTTTTCTGTATCGACAACGGCGTTCCGATTTTGCCACACTTGGAATATAATATGCACTTCCGTCATACAACGAGTCTGTATCATATCAGCCTCTATTGATATAACTGAAAAAGGTCGAAATAAGCATTGGGCTGTATGGATACGCGTATTTTATTGAAACTTGTACTTGGACAACTAACTGCTGAGTCAACATAAATCGGTTATGAAATTTGAGCTGGCATTGCCACAAATTATTTTTATTCCTTAGCCATATCCTTTTTTCTTTGAAAATTGCTCTGCTACACTGCACAAGGTTCCATAAAAAGACGCTACCTAACCACCATTAGGTGTGGGGTCAGGACCATACTGGGCGTGGGACCCCCCGCAGAGGTGAAAACCCCCGCAGATTATTGTAAACCACAGAATTCTATTTTTAGTAATATTTTTGGCAATTTTTGGCATTTTCAGCCCCCTCCAGAATTTTCTTGCAGCCCATGTATTGTCTGGACCATAGGTGGGCAGCACCAAAATTCTGGGGGGCTGAAAAAATTCCTGGGGGGGGGTTAAAAAATTTTGAAAGGTCAAAAAATGGTCTTAAAAGTGGTCGTATGGCGAAAAAAACACCATTTTTGCGACGTTTCTCATCGAACACTATCCAATGGCATCAAAAATTGCTAAAAAAGCAAAGAAAATTTTTCGGGGGGGGGGTTTTTGATTTCTGGGGGAGGGGGTATTTCAACTTCTGGGGGTGGTGCATACCCCCCAAACTCTCCCCCACGCCCATGTGTGGTCTGGACTCCTAAAGTTCTGGCGGACCCCAGAATTGAAGTTTAGGCGCTTTTTCGAAAATTTTATTTTATCTGACCCCAATTGGTAGCTGCTATATAGTACAACATATTGACATAATAAAATTAATTATCTTTAATAATTAATTTATAATAATTATAATTATAATAATTAATATAATATACTTTATAATTAAAATTGATAATTTAAACTATTATTATAATGATTATTATATTTAATTATAATTATTATAATAATTAATTATACTTATTATAATCCTTGCAGCCGGATTTCTTATTTTATATTATATTTCTTACCTTAGTAGCCCCAGATTTCACTAAAAAATAGTGAATACGTCAAAATTTGTGCTTCGCGCGATTTATTATTTCCTGCATTAGTTTACTTTGGAAGACCATAACATTAAATGCAACGACAATAATTTGAAAATGTTTTGGAGTTCAAGCTTGAACTCGATGTTGAAAACTAGTCCTATAGTTAAATTAAAGGATTGATTTTCTATGTCTGAGTTTAAAATCAAGCGGAAAAATTTTCGATTTTTTTCAAAATTTTCCCTTAACTATGGTAAAGATCTCATCGAGTAACGGACTTCAAAATTTTTCGCCCCCCCGCCCAAAACGAAATCCTTGTTACGACCCTGCCTCTATCTATACATAGTATTCTAATTTTACAAATGAATCTAATTTTACAAATGAATACCAAAGTGCAAGAATTAGTAAGTATTTTATAATAATTACGTAATGAGCGCAGCTATTACAAAGCGTAATAGCTGACTTGCTATATTCTTTTTATTTTTTTCTTTTTTTAATCTTTAAAAAATTTATAAAAAATGTAGAAGGATGCAAAATAGTTAACTTTTGAAATCTGGAATTATTTCAAGACTTGCAAGCATACGTATTCTTGGGGATCTTGAATCTTTCCAAAATGTCTAATGACCATACGTGGGCAGCGAAAAATTCTGGGGGGTCCAAGATTTTTGAAGGTCAAAAAATGGCCTTAAAAATGGTGATATGGCGATAAAAACACCATTTTTCGACGTTTCTCATCAAGCACTATCCATTGGCATCAAAAAATTGCCGAAAAAAACAAAAAAAATTTTCAAAAATTGATTTCTGGGGGGGTCTTTTGATTTCTGGGGGGGGTCTTTTGATTTCTGGGGGGTCTTTTGGTTTCTGGGGGGTCCAGACCCCCCCCAGATCCCCACGCCCATGTGTGCTAATGACCCTAGCAAAATGCCCGCGACCCCCTCCAGGATTGTAGATTATAAAAATGAAAATAAGTTTTTATTCATTTTCAGCCAGTTTTTAGCTCAAAAGTGCCTAACCTTAGCGCTTCGCTCAGTTTGGATTACTTCATTGTTAAGGATATAAAAGTAGGGGACTAGGAGAAAATTCCCTATGTGCGCAAAGCCATAAGAATGTGCTTAACAGTTAGACTTCCCCTCAATAAGGAAAAAATCGAAGTATATTCTGCGGCATACGTCTGCTTCTGCAGACTGAATTTAGTTAGCCTTAGAGGTGTAAAGTTTACTCCGATATTCTTTTTTCCATCAGAAAATTGTGGAAGGTCAGGATTTCGTGGAATGATTATTTAAGACATATGAATGTTTTTCAATGCTTTTTTGTAGAACAGTGAAAAACATTTTGGGATTTACCCTTGATTTCTCACGGGCCGCAGAATATACTTCGATTTTTGCGTTGTTAAGGGAAGTCTAATTGTTCAGCACATTCGTATGGCTTTTGCACATATAGGGAATTTTTTCTAGTCCCCTACTTTTACATCCTTAACAATGAAGAGAAACAAGTATCCTTTTTTTGCTCCATCAGAACATTTTTCTGCTTAGCATTTTTTGTCTTAGCATGACTTTTTCTTAAGCACTGCATTCTCATTACAAAAAAGGCAATCTAACTAACTTTAATCAGAGGAAAAGACCCTACGTACAAGTCCCCCTTGGATAGACTTAAAAATTAGCGTAAATATTTTCTTAATGTATTTCAAACCAGAAATGCTCGAGGAAAATCAAATCCAGAGCTTGCATAAGCAAGAATTAACGGCAACAGTTTTTACATTTTCTTTAAAGAGTTTATAGCTTCTATCAAGTGTTGACATTGAAAGACAGGTAACGACGGTAGTCAGAAAATTTGTTGAATTAAAATTATGCCAATGACGTTACTAACCTGATTAAAGTAAAATCTAGCATCTACAGAAACAGCAAGCGAAAACCAGTCATGGCAACAAACACATAGGTGTGTAAAACCAACACAATGATGTTTTGGCCGCCGAAAATCGCATGCGATTGAACAATGCACGAGAAAGCAACGAAAATAAGTTGACCAGCAAGACAACACTAGCAAAGAAAAATGCTCCGATGGAACAAAAAAGGTAAATATACTTGAATTTCTTCGCGCAGAAGCCATAGGAATGTGCTAAACAGTTAGACTTCCCTAATCAACCAAAAATCGAAGTATATTCTGCGGCCTATGCGCGTTTCTGCAAATTTTCCTGAGTCATTTCGATTACGATGGCGAGTATTTTGATTACTTCATTTTATGAAATGTAAAGAAATTTTTTGTGGTTTTTCAAGCAAACTCTTGACTTGGCCATGTAGGTGTAAAGTTTACACTATTATCTTTTACGCCAGAGCATTGTGGAAGGTCAATATTTCAGTAATTAAATAATACATTGATTATTTAATATTCATAGAAGTGTCGTCAATGCTCTTTTGCGAAACACTCAAAAACGTTGTGTGACTACACTCTCATTTTCACAGGCCGCAGGATATACTTCGATTTTTGCGTTGTTTAGGGAAGTCTAACTGTTTAGCACATTACTATGGCTTCTGCGCATATAGGGAAATTTTCCTCAGTCCCTCCTTTACATCCTTAACAATGAATAAATTCAAGTATATCTACCTTTTTCGATTCCATCGTAGCATTTTTCGCTAGTTCCTTTCTTTTATTTAATAAAAAATTCTGGGAGGTGCAAGTAGCTACAGAAATTTCTTTTTTCGTCCCGAATCCTTTACGCTCAAACGATAACAGATCGAGAAATATTGCATTAAAGAGATGAAAAATTTCACGCTTTGAGATATTATAACCGTGTACATTATAAGACCAATTTGACTGCACAGAAATCAAAATTGAGTTAGATAAGCTCTAGGACACGCTAACAGTAAAAACCCGTATACTTTACACTTTTGTGCAATAACCATTGAGTGTAAAGAAATTTTAAGGTCAGATTCGTAATCTACAACTCAGGGGCAACCGTTTTGAAAAATTGGCCCTCCGCAAATGGTTTGATACCCAATGCTCTAGGCGGAAAAGTGCTTCTCAGTGTAAACTTTACACTTGAGCTAATAACGGAATATTGGGTGTATAGAAACAAAATAAATTAGGATATGTTACGCTAAGGTCAGGGCATATTTAAGCATAATTAGCATGTTCCGCCTACTTAGCGGAGTAGCTTAAGAAATTTAGTTTTTCGTCTCGAACCGTTTGCACTATGACGATCACAGATAGAGAAATATTGCGTTAAGAGAGAAAAAACTTTCACGTTTTGAGATACTGTAACCCTCTACATTATGAAACCAATTGGACTGCACAGAAACCAAAATTGACTTAGATAAGCTTTAGGTCACGCTAACTAAAAAACCCGTAAAGTTTACACTTTTTGTGCAATAACCATTTAGTGTAAAGAAATTTTTAGGTCAGATTCATAATATACAACTCAGATCAAAATTTTTTAAAAGTTAATTGGCCCTACGCAAATTGTTTGATACCCAATGCTCTTGGCGGCAAAGTGCTTTTCATTGTAAACTTTACACTTGTGCTAATAACGCAATATTGGGTGTATAGGAATAAAATAAATTGGGATATGTTACGCTAAGGTCAGGGCACATTTTAAGCATAATTAGCATGTTCCACCTACTTAGTGGAGTAGCTGGAGGAAATTCATTTTTCGTCTCGAACCGTTTACACTAAAATGATCACAGAATGAGAAATATTGCGTAAAAATAAAAAAAAATTAGGTTTCGAGGTTTTGCAACCCTCTACATTATAAAATTAATTGGACTGCACAGAAACCGAAATTGAGTTAGATAAGCTGAAGGACACGCAGAGAGTAAAAACACATTTACTTTACACTTTTGTGTAACAATTATTGAGTGTGAGAAATTTTAAGGTCAGATTCCTAATCTACAACTCGGAGGAAACATTTAAAAAAGTTGGCCCTCCGCAAATTATTTGATTTCTCGGTTCACACTTTACACACTCATTGCTAACTCTGTATTGATTGTAAACAATAAAAGACGGGCATCGAATTTTTTAATTATCTATCGATTAAAAAAGACCGCACCTTTGAAGTGTGTGCCGTAGTAAATGTGAGGAAGGGACACTAATTTCGCACTGGTAGCGCACCTATGTTGAACTATTCCGGCCACAAATAAACAATCCGGTCGATGCATCAGCAAATGCAAACAATTCATGAAAATTTATAAGCCGCATACATTAAAAAATAGACAGACGTAAATTTGCATGGATTTTAACATGAAAAAAATATTGGAATCGGTTTGATAAAGATATGCTCGATAATAAAAATTACTATTAAGTAATGTGCAGGTAGTATTTCGAAAAATTATTCCAGTTAACCTTCAAAACAGTACATGTTTGCGGATAAAAATGAATAAAGATGAGTCATAAATCTTTAAAATAAAAAACTGATCAAAAAAATGTGCAATACGGAGTATGGCATTAGCAAACATGTGCATAACTCAAACTTCAATTACAGCTCAACAACCACCGGCTGTAGAAAACTTTAAAGGTCAGATTCGTTATTCTGACGCAACGGAGATCATTTAAAAAAATGCCCATACGCAATACCCTGTGCGGAAAAGTGCTTTTCAGTGTAAACTTTACATTTTCGCTAATAACGCAGAATTGGGTGTATAGAAACGAAATAAAGTAGGATGTGTGACGCTTAGGTCAGGGCTCATTTTAAGCATAATCAGCATGTTCCGCATACTTTGCAGAGTAGCTGAAGAAATTCCTTTTTTCGTCTCGACTCCTTTACACTTAAGCAATCACAGATCAAGAAAAGAAAAAAATTCGTTTTAAGATTTTGTAAGCTTCTACATTATAAAACCAAATGGACTGCACAGAAACCAAAATTGACTTAAGCAAGCTTAAGGACTCGCAAAGAGTGAAAACAATCGTATACTTTACACGTTCGTGCAACAACAATTAAGTGTAAAGGAATTTCAAGGTCAGATTCGTAATATATATACAACCCAGGGGTAAATATTTTAAAATAAAAATTGGCCCTCTTCTGCAAATTATTTGATTTTTGATTTACACAATACACATTCAATACTAACTCGGTATTAATTGTAAAGAAAAAAGTGCACATCGAATTTTTAAATTATTTATCGACTGTTACTCGTTTTAGCTCTGGGGCATAAAATTCGCACTCGCTGTGATAAATATATTAGAAAAAAGATGACCAAATATATTGAAAGGTAGCGCTATCGCGCTACCTATGATTTTTTCCGTTTTTCGCGATTTTTTTTATGTTGATGGATTTCAAATGCTCTTTTAACTTGATTATCAATTCGATTTCGTTGGTTTTTGTTCAAATCAAAATGAATCAATCAATCAAAATAGAGATCTAAATGTCGAGAAACACTTGTCTATGCTTAATGCACAACGAATATACTTTAGATTCCAAATACCAATGAATTTTATGATTAAATCAGCAAAATCTCGATAATTTTATTAGATAGTTTTTGTGATGATCTTTTTTTTGATTTCTGAAATCATGTTTTGCGCGTAAGATTGAAAACCGATAAAATTTTATCAAAATAAGGGCAGCAAAGATTTGGGGAGAAATTTTATTTAGGAAGTGACCATGTGCATCGTGCTCCGAGCTCTTTATTTCCAGAAGCTTCACCAAAGTCGTGTTAAAATATGTCCGTCATTTTTTCAGAGCATTTGTTAGTCTGTCTCAATTTTGGAAGCAATGCACAACAATGGTTATCAGGAAGGTGAACTCGGTCGTGCATGGGTCCTACCTTAAGGCCCCAGAAGCTGGCGAAATATTAGCCGATTTGGAGGCTAAAAGAACTTATTATTCAGCTTAAATGAGCTGAAATAGTCCGGAAACAGTGCTTCAAAGGGAAACCAAGTATTGGAAGTCTCGAATGCATGGTTTTACAACTTCTCTAGTAAAAGACTACAATTTTTATCTATTTTTTAAATTAATTTTGCTTCATTTCACTTGGAATTCTACTCTTTCCTCCTGATAGTATTTGATCCAGATTCCACTGGCATGCATGTCTAGCCCTGATAAATGATGACCTAGCTAACCATGATAATACATCTAATAACTGCAGTATCAAATTTGCAAAAAAGGACGTTGTTATTTTCATCTTCCTGTTGAACTTTAATGACTCATTCTTGGTTGTTGCGCTTTATACACATTCGCATAAATTACCTAAAAGGTGTTCCTAGCTTTTGAATTGTCAGGTTATCATAGGGGTACGTGTTATTGTATTTTGCAGAATGTAACTTAATTGCATTCCGAAGCACGTTTAATACGTAACTATTTTTGAGCAGATTTTTTGATCTAACTAGCCATAATTTCAGCATCTTTCTGTACTTTAATATTCGTCTCATTTAGCAGTAACAAAATCGAATAGCTTTATATTACACGATGATTTGTTATTTAGAGCCTATGAGCAAGGATCCTTAATAGTTTTGAGCCCACTAGCTTTTACTTTCAAAGTAAGTCACCAAAATTAAGTTGATTTAAATTAAAAATTAATTTAAATTAAGTTATAGTATATTAAGCTTACAAAGTAAATCAGATTGAATAAATTAATTATCAGCATCTTTTAATTAATTTAGTTTATTTTATTGACTACAAATTTAACATACTGAACAACACGTGCAAGTAATTTAAGCTATTTTGAAATTTTCTAAACTGCTTTTGCGATAGAAGGGCAAGTAAAATCATTTAATACTTGATGTTTGTGATAATTCGATTTTTTGATTTTATAAAGAAAACTAATTTGAAATGGGAAACCAATATTCAAGCTTTCGCGTGATTAATGATAAAGTGAGATTGATATGACCCTGTGGTTCTATCATACAAAAGAATATTTGTTTTTTACAGATTTGCATGTTCTACAAGCTATTCTATATTAACTAACTCCAGACTTACAGAGTGTAATTTTCTGCAGAAAAATTCCATAAATTTGTCATTTTTGGTTAAATAAATCCTTTTAGTTACTAACGCATTTTGAAGAAATAAATGCTTAGTTTGCTTGATATCCGGCCCAAGTTACGTTTCACAGAAATATATGGTTTTGATGCAAAATCGACTCATAGTGCGGTAATCAGTCAGAACACAAAAATGTTTATTTCATTCTTAGGCAAATATTGTTATTGTTGAGATATCAGTAGACAGCCTCGCTAAGTTATTCAAACAAATTATAGGTCATAATTGAATTTTGTAGAACATGAACCCATTGTATTTAAAAAAATCAAGAATTTCAAGCCTATTGGGAGCATATTATGAATTTTCTACTACAATATCGGCTATGCTTGCTGTATAACATGGAATTTTCATTTCAGAGTCCCAAACTTACAAACTTTTGTTTTTTCTTGATAAAGTTTTAGAAGAGTTGTTAAAGTGTGCCCTTTTTCCTCAAACCATATTGTTTTTTCTTTTATATTATGATAGCATAAGAGCAAATATAATGGACCCCTGCGCGCCACGCAAATTTAATTTTAGTCCTTCTTAGATTGCAACAGACATCTCAAAAACATGCGTTACTGATTGACAGGCCTCTACTAACTTTGCACTTGCGCAAAGTATCGATTTCCGGTTTTTAATCATTGATTGAATCGGCTGTTGTTTTTTGGCTTCGAATAACGAATAATTCAAAGTCAGATGTTTTTTTTGTAAGAATTTATTAAATATAAATTCCGGTCCGCGACGTGACGCCGATCTTTAAATTGATATATATTGTGTGTCGATTTACTCAAACGTGCCTAAACCCCGTTCAAAACGCCAAACTTTCGTGTTTATCGCTTAAGTTTTCTCGCTTTTTGACCGACGTCAACTTTTGCTACAAACTGGATTTGTTGCATCGATAATTTAGCTAATTTTCCAAATTTTCCAATTTTTTTGGTAAAATGACAACAAAGCTTAATAGGAGCGCAAAAATTGATTACGTGCGTAATTTATCGTCGGTCTTTGTGTTGCCTAAAATGCCTAAAATAAATTCGACTCTGTTCATGCCTTGTCGAAGACACAATCCGCGCTGTGTACACGAAAATAGATCAATTATACGATAATCACACTAACGCATGTCTTCGAACCGGATTAATCCGGATTTTTTGGTTAGAAAACCGCCTTTTCTGGACGACAATTCAGGATTATCAAAAAGCAAGCCTATTCGCCCATTGGTATAAAAATAATTCCGTTTATTTTTACCACATTCCGAGTTGAATACGACCGAATCGTCGTTGAACGGAAAGATGCCGACTTCGATGGCGGAGCCTAATTCGGTAAGCACACCTAGGCAATACCCCATATCGGCCCATCACCAGGACGGGCCGAACCAAAAGTTGGACGGGGCGAAGGGGTAACTTGGACGGGGCTATGTTTTGTACAGGGAGAAAATTTTTGGAGATAATTTAAGGAAATGCAAGATACAGTATATCATGATCAGTTTGCAAAACATGCTCAGTAACCATCTTATTACACTGTTCGACACCTTTTTCATCGATGGACCCACATTTTTCCCAGTGACTGACCCACTGATTAAGCTGAACGACCCGCCTTTTTCAGGCACGGACCCATCTTTTTTCAGGGACAGACCCACCTTTTTCAGGGTCTAGGGACCCACCCACCCTTTTGGCTGGAAGTTGGACAGGGCGAACCGTCAGCCATTGCTCAGGTATGTCGGTAAGATACTTATAATAATTTTAAATTTTATGAATAATTTCTTAACATTTTTAATTCATATTTAATAGGATTAATAATTAATTAATTATTAATTAAGAAGTCCGATTAATTAATTTTTTCCATATTTTTGACACATGATTAATTTATTTGAACTTTAGAGTAGCCGTTTTAAGTCAAAAATATGTAAGAATAGAATTTTATTAACGTGCAAAACAACTCCAAGTGTACGAAAAATAATAAAGTTCAATCATGAGCAGCGCACGAATTCAGTTAGTCCAAAATGTTCAAAAAAGTGTCAACAAACTGATGTTAGGGGCAAAAAACAGCATTTTCAACGTATCTCATCAAGCTCCATCGATCGGCATCGGAAATCGCAACTTATGTGGAGTTTTTGTATTCTAGAGCTGAGAGCACAGTTCAGATCCTAGCAGCCTAATTTTGGTTGTAACGGATACTAGTCTCTATTGATATTTAGATTTGTCCCAATTTTTATTTCGCTTCTTTTGAAAGAATTATAAGACCTATGAGTACAAAATATAATAAATAATCGGCAGAGCAAGCAAACCTTTTTTTTGGCGTATGATTCCAATTTCGATTTCGAAAAATTGCGAAAATGTTTAAAAAAAAATATTTCAGACGGTTTAGAACTTTTTGTGAAATTCTCGTAGATTTTAAATAAAATCCTATAATTTTTGGGAAAATTTATGTTTCGATTTATCATTCATGATTTGGATTAAATTTTAAATAAGTTAAAAAATTTGCCGGGGTGCATCTAGTATTGCAATAAGTCTTTTTTGAAATGGTAATTCGAAACGTTTGATGCTGCTTTCAAGTTCAAGACTTTCTTTGTCTTATTAGAGATCGACTGTGGCCAAAATCCAGTCCTCTGTCGTTTTGATTAAGAAAAAATTGAAAAAGATCAAGAAAACTTTTTATAAATTCGTTTTTTAGTATAAGTAAATGTTAAATCGACACTACTCCTATTTAGCATACAGTAATTGATAAATCGCGAGTCAAAATGTCCAAATTATCGGCGAAAATGAAAGAAGGTTGCAGTAGAAGAATGAACGCGAATTACGTCAAATCTTTCATTTTTTCGATGATTCCCATCTTACAATGGTTTCCCATGTACAACTGGCGTCAAAATTTGGTGACGGATATATTGGGAGGCATGACCGATGGGATAATGAGTATCCCTCAAGGTAAGTAGAAAAATTTTTACCTCGCTTAAGATTTGTTAGTTTATTGTGAGAAGTCGGGCCACATTTTATAAAGATTTTTTATGCAAAAAATTCAACAAGATTTTTCATAAAAATTTATCACATTCATATCGAGTGATAAATTTTTCAAAACTTGCGGAAATCCGTTGGTTTGAGTCAGATTTGTGCACGAATGTATTTGTGGGGTTTAATTTGGGTTTCGGACAGGATTAGGATTCATAAGCGCGACGCTATTCGCAAGTGCGACAGTAATCAGGGGCCAGTTGCAATATCTCGCGCTCAGGCTTAAGCTCGAGCTCGAGCTTAAGTCCGACATGTCGAGCTCAGCTGATCGCGAACTAGAAAACCGGTTGTAATATTTTTCTCGACCTCGCGATCAACTGAGCTAAAGCTTAAGCTCGAGCTCAAGCTCGAGCTCGGTTGAGCTCGAACTTATAATTAGGCGACCTACGAAGTATAGTGCAATATGTAACCTACATTTATGACGTCGCATGTGTGTGTGTGCAACGTGCATCTACGAGTATAGTCTGTTTCACATAAGTTTGGGCATAAATTTTTTAAGAATTTTTTCGAAAGTAGCCGACGGATTACGATAATTATATATCTAATCAATGCTATAATTGCAATCTGTCGGCTTATTGTCGGACATAGATTTTAAAATCTAAGCCCAAGCATGTGTGAAACAGAATTTAAATGTAATTTATGTAATTTTGCATATGCGCATACGCGTATCATGTTCGAGTACAAATGTTTATATAAAAGCATAACATTTTATGATGTCAGTCATAATTTTAATTGAATCTATTCAATTTTAATATCAATTTTAAATTTCAATTCTTTTTTTATTAATTTTATTTTTTAAATTAATTTTAATTTTTTACTTATTTTTAGTTTTAAGTTTTTTTCAGGTCATAATGTTCTGCATTCAGTTTTTTTAAGAATTGCTAAATTAATTCTAAAGTAATAAAACTGAATTTACTTAAAATTTAATTTCCTTTTTTGTTTATTATTTTTTCATGGAATTTTTTACAATTTCATGTATACTCGTATAAAACTGAAATCTCTTGAGGATTAATTTAATCATTTCAAACATCGTTTTGACAAACATTTGCCGATCTAAATACGTTTCAGAATCGGCGTTCGAGCTTAAGCTTGATGGGTAGCAGGTTTAACTTTAACACAGCGCTGATCGCGACGTCGAGCTCAATTACGGAATGAAAATAATATTGCAACCCGCTCGAGCTTAAGCTCGAGCTCGGACTTAAGCTCGAGCTTAAGCTCGAGCTCGCGCTTAGGCTCAAGCTTAAGTTCGACGTCGCGCTCAACTGAGCTCGAGCTTAAGCTCGAGCTTAAGTCTGAGGTATTGCAACCGATGGGCGCGAGGTTGGTGAAAATAGGTCGAGATGATCGTGAGCTCGAGCTTAAGCTCGAGTATTGCAACCGGCCCCAGAAGCGCGACGCTATTCATAAGTGCGAAATGCGTCAGAAAAACAGTGGGCAAATCCGGCTCATGACCAGACATGCGCGAGGGTGGTATTTGGGAGGTCTTAGACCCCCAGAATGGAAGAATGGAAATTTCCTGGGGCAAACTAAGCAAAATAAAGGCTTCAAATGAATAAAAATTGAAATTTTTAAGTAAATGTGCTTGACATTGACCAGAAACTGTGGGATTAAGTTTTGCATTTTTACCAGTTTCTGAGGTCATTTTGGCCCCAAAAAACTCAATTTTTGACCAACAGATCGATTATGCTCTGTATCTATGCTCATGATTTTGAGTAGCTAAGAGTATCGCGCACCCCGGTAAGTCTGTCCCAAATACAGAGGGTACGTGTTGTTATGTAAGTACATATTGTATATGTAAATATGTATATCTAGAAGCGACGAAACGGTAAAAGGTTCCAACACGTTGTACACTATTTTCTACTATTTTTTCCCAGAATAAATTTGCATTAGCCAAGTATTTTACAATTATTTCGCGTCTTTTAAACTGCACAACACACGTTAACAGAGCATGAATTTTTGAAGAAATGTGTCAAACAAGCTTGTTTTTCAAATTGCCAATATCAATCGAAAACGCTTCTGACTTGCATTTTGAGTACGGTAGAAAAACATAATTTTTAATTTCTTATTAACAGACGATAACATAATAAGCTATGCGGTGTCGCGCTCCTGACTGCTGTCGCTATTGTGAATAGCGTCGCACTAATGCCGCCGACCCTCTAGAATCTGACAGATTCCCGTAAATTTGTCTATGCCTTTTTGGAACTCTATTCTCTGAACTTGGTTTTTTCGCAATTTTTTCGATGCCAATGATAGAGCTTGACGAGTAACGTCACAAATACTGTTTTCCATACTGTCAATTTTTGGCCTCCTTTTTGACCTTTGGAAGTTTCAGACCCCAGATTTTCAGCCTTGGCCGTGTGTGGTCACAATATCAAATATCCATTATTAAGCGCTTCCTTAGCCTGTGCGAAGCAAATCTGAAATTTTATTGCGTCGCAGCGAATGTTAAACTTTAGGAAAAAATATTAGCATGGACGACGTATCAGAATGTCACGATAATAGCTGTCTCATACGTAGTAAATTATTATATTCTATTTTTCGAATTTGATATATCAATTAAGTATTAAAAATCTAACTTTATTAAATTTTAACGGATTTGGGTATTCCGAGTTGTTTTTTTCTTTTCCTGCATTTTTTGAAAGCAAACGAAATTTTATTTTGTGAAAATTTTATTCAAATTCTGTTTTGTCGTTCAGGTATGGCTTACGCTGAATTAGCAGGCATGCCCATTGTGTCCGGGTTGTACATCAATATAATACCGACCGCGGTGTACGCCTTTTTCGGGACATCCTGGCACGCTGCCATCGGTGAGCAAAATAATTATTCCAGGCTAGGCAATATTTGAATAAAATACGTGCCTGAATATTCGCATTAAAATTTGAAAAATTCAGATATTCATAATATTTTTGTGTAATATTTATCTGCAATATCCATCCGGTCAATCGAACTATTCGACTAAAATCAATGATTAAATATTAGGTAGGTATATAAAAATCTAGTCTATGGTTTCAATCTGTAGAAATTTGTCGTGAATGTCGGTTTTTGTAATCATTTTTACAATCGTCAGTAAAATAATTTTGTTTTATCATAGATTGAAAATTGATTAAAAATAGCCCTGAACAGAATGTCCCATGACTTCTCTTTCAAGGAAAAAGATAAATATTTCAGTTGAGAGTATCTAACGTTGTAAAGCACTTTTTAGAATGTTTTTTGTTCATAAAACGTGCTTTTGCGATGAAGCAAATTTTTGTCAAAATCAGCAAAAAATTGAGATTTATTGAAAAATGCATCATTAAAAAGAGAAAATTAATCACAATGGGATTTTTGGTAGTGCATCAATGAAAGTCATAAACTGTCCTTGTTTTACCGAAATTTTGAGATCAAATGCTAATCAGTGCCCAAGCTGCGACAAAATAAAAGTTGTTTTTGTTAACCAAAGAAGTGAGGTATTTTAAAAATTTTTCTAGGAAATGCGGAAAAAATAGAAAAAGATGGTGACTCTAGTAATGTAAAGCAGAAGTTGCGTCACCATATGCAAAAATCACATGTTGATATCTCTTATACATAAAAAGTTATTAGACAGCTAAAACGAACTTAATTAACAACCCTCGTACATTATCTGATGTATCATACGTGATTTATGGGCTCCAATGAAATCCGTTTTTTTCTACTGGACTTTCTGTAATGGGCACGATTCGAAGTAGCAAATTCTGATGTTTCGAGCATAATAACAAATTATCTATTTAAAAAAGATTTTGTATCTCGAAATCCCAAAGTAATTAAGCTCAAATTTTTGATATATTTCACGAAATTACAGATTTTTCAATTTAAATGGTCTATGATTTTAGGTTTAAAATTAAATGAGCGAAGCGTTCGATTCTATTGTTTTTCGATAACTTATTATTAAGTAAATATCGCGTACCTGGAGCAGAAATGATGAAAAAATCCTATAATTAAGACAGAAGGACGGCTTGAAATTTTAAAAAATGCAGCTTTATTTGGACAATTTAGGTTGATAAGAGCCATGAATTCATTGAAAAGCCGCAAGTAATTTGATCAAATACTGCAAATATACTAAGCATAAAAATAAGAAAAACTTAAATGAAAAACAAGTAATATAACAATTTTGTGCATAAAGGATCTTCAACCGTTCCTTCTATGATGATGGGGTCGTTGAAATCGAAAATATTGCCTTGCGATGATTGTTGGACCAATCATAGCAATAATGCTACGAATGGAACTCTTAATGGCTATTTTGCTACTCCAATGGAACTCGGTTGCGCCACTGCCTTTCTAGTCGGATGCATACTGTTAGTTGCCTGTCATATGCGTTCAAGAGAAGATGGCGTTTCGACCTTGGAATGTTCTACGACCACAATGAAAAAATAACAAATTTTTTCCGGAAAAAATGAAGCAAAATGAAGCTAAAAATGGATGACAATTAAAAATTTACCTCAAAAGTGCTTGAAATTGGCTAGAAACTGTAAATTAACATATTCCTAACGCTGTTTTAGCATTTCTTCTAGTTTTTAAACTCATTTTGGTCCAAAAGAGCCCACTAAATGACCCCCACATCGGCTGACCTCCCATGCTGTGAGTAAGGAGACAGCCGAAACGGAAAAATGGGAAATTTTCAGAGAAGAATAAGCAAAAAATGAAGGTTAAAAACAGATGAAGATCCAAAATTTCTACAAAATTGCTCGAAACTGACCAAAAACTGTTAAGACAGTTTAAAGCTATTATAGCATGTGTACTGGGTTTTTGAGTCATTTTGGTCCAAAAAAGCTCACTATGGGGACCCCTTTTAGACCATCCATGCTGTGCATCTAGCGTATAGACCCCAAAATTAAAAAATTAGAAACTTTCTGAGGAAAAGATGCCGTCTTTGATCTGCTGACTTCCCCAGACCGGTCTTGCTGCGCATATATGTTGACACACACACAGAGCGAAAATCAATTCTGGGAGTCTGGGCTCCAAGATTTTTTAATGATTAAAAAAATTGCGAAAAAAACACAATTTTCTAACGCGAGAGTGTGTAGGGTTTTTGAAACTCCAGAGTAGTGTTGGCAGAGTTAACACTAACTCAACCCAAAATAGGCTTAACCCATCACTTTTTCAATAGAGTTAACCCTATTTTGGGTGAGTTAGTGACCATCGGGGTTAACCCTAACTCTTTGAATTTCCAACCGAGAAAGGGTTAAAAAAGGGTGAGTAAGTTATTCATTCGTGCAGTTATAACTTACGATTTTTATTACTGTTTTTTTCAAGTAAATAATTCCCGTCGTCGTCGTCTCCAGTGTTGCCGAGTTAGGAGTTTTCCCCAATTTAGGAGTTTTTTGGGGGCATTGGGGGCGCCTTGAAGCGATTGGGGTTTTTTTGTGCCTATGCTTCACCGTTGTGTAGGGGGTTTTAAAGCCATTTTTAGCCATTTTGAGGTTTTTTGTGACCGAAAACGGGGTTTTTTGACAAGAGCACTTGGCAACCCTGGTCGTCTCATTGATCGAGCCGATGTGCGACCTGGCTGGTTGTCTTAACGCCTCTTCTCGCGTGGTGCTGTTTACTTTCCATTCCTTAATCACTCGTTTTTCCATCCAAGCTTTTTCAATATGCATGCTTTTGCCAATAGATTCCCACCATTGTGGTTATAATCACTCAGTATTCCTGTGCGTGGTGCACACTTACCTTTCGTACATGAATTCAAATGACGCAACAACTTATCCGAGCGGCCATTATTATGTCTTATTTCGTTCTTTTCTTAAGTTTTCGAATGCGCTGATCTAATTGGTGACATTTTTAAACTCTTAGCTTACCGCATCCCTCTTAAGTTACCGCATTAGGTAATTAGGTAATAATCTTTGCGAGAGAATAATATAGGTAGGTAAGTTTCATGTGAAAAAGTTAAATTGAGTTTAGGAAGATTTGAGGAAGCAATGTCTGAATACTAACCATGCAATATATATATATATATATATATATATATATATATATATATATATATATATATATATATATATATATATATATATATATATATATATATATATATATATATATATATATATATATATATATATATATATATATATATATATATATACGCATATATGGACAAAGCTAGGTTGCTCTTGTTACTGCCTAAAAGCAGCCAGGCAAGCATTGTTTGAACTTTGTTGTTGCAATTGTTGCAAGTTTAGGGTTTGCTGATTTGGAAAGGGCTTTGTCTTTAAAGCAACTACAATAAAGATGCAAAATTTAAAAGTCCAGTCTATTTTGAATCAAATTTTTCGAGTGCCAAAAAGCGTGCTTTGTTCATCATATAAATAACCCTTTTAAAACGGGTTAACCCTTTTTAAGGAATAGGGTTAGAGTTAACTCTAACCCTATTAACGTTTTTGGAATGGGGTGAACCCTAACCCTATTTCTATCGTATTTTACTAACTTTGCCAACACTACTCCAGAGTCAGAAGACTCAGAATTCGAGGGAATAGCCAAAATTAAATTTTTAAATTTTTTTAATCTTTTTTAAGATTTTTTATGTCAATACATCTAGTTCAATACGAAACTTCGCGATAAATGAAGTTTTTGTCACTGATATTACTTTTTTGGTTTTTTTTCGATTTTTAAAAATTTTTTGACTCTCCTCTGGGATCTCTCAAAGCGCTATATAAACTATTTTAGAGATGTTTTGTCTGGAACGAAGAGAACCTATTCATTCTTTTCGTTTATTCCTTATTTTCATTTTATTATTCTGGTTTTCAAATAATCTGTATATTTGTCAATTTGTTTATTTATCGACATTCTTTTTATTGATTATAAAATATTTCAAGCCATTCGGCTTCATATTGCATTTAGTTAGCGATGGGTTTGGCGCATTTGGACATCATAAACGTATATTTATCGGAACAGCTAATCAACGGGTTTACGATCGGCGTAGTAATTCATGTCTTTTTTGCTCAACTGGGCGCCGCTTTTGGTGTGCCAGCTCACGAAGTTTCGGGAGTTGGAAAAATTATCATAGTAATTAAACATTTATATCTCATTTTATGTTTTAAAAAAGTATGAATATATTTTTGATATATCTCGTAAAATTTATCATTTTTATATAAATACGTCGTTTAAAAAGCATAAATTGAAAAAAGGTTTTAATTCGGTAAATTTCGAATTATTCGTTTCTAAAACTTTAACTATCACCGATTTCGTTCAACAAATTAGCTAAGTTCGACATTTCATTGTGACAAATTCTCCTAAAAACGATTTCAAAATTCGTTTTAAGTTTTTAGGTTTTATTGTCAATCGTCTAAAGCTTATCAAAATTTTAAAAAATGAAGATTAGAACAAAAATTAAAAAATGAACGAAAACGTCCACATCTCAATTGAGGTAGGATACTTTTCAAGCAAATAATCAAAAATATCTTGTTTTGCAATCGGGGTGTTTTGAATGCTATCAAAAGTCATTATTCCTTGTCGCTCTTTCTATTTCAATGTTGCTTGGTTGAATGATTGAATAAGTTTGAGATTTCAAATTGAAAACGTTGAACAATGTTTAGAAGTTAATCCAGATAGAGCCTTCAAAATTCTAATGAATTTTGTAAATTCATGCTTCATTGATATTTTTTTGAAAACAAAGTTATATCGTAAATCAGTGTATCACACAGGCATTTCGATAAATAATTTCGCTCATTTGATCATAGTTTTTTGAAGATATAGCGTTTCAACTGAATGAATCTTTGTAAGAATTTTATTAATTATTTTTAAATAAAATCTGAGTTTATTTTGCATATTTATTTCGATCTGGATTCACTTAAAGTTTAGTTATGCACGTTGAACTAACCCATTCAGTTATTATGACGTAACTTGAATTGAATAAGACTATTTAAGATTTGGCAAATTTTCAGCAACTCATCAATTTCGTCAAAATTATTCATATGATCAATTACGTGGCAGCAGGCATTTGCTGGTCTTCTGTTTGCGTCTTATTATTCATTAAAATGTATCTGAACCCCAAGATACTGCCCATTATACGGATACAAATTCCAGGAGAATTAGTCGTCGTAAGTCACCTTTAATTTAATTTAACGCTTTCAAGATGATTTATGCGCTCCTATTCTGGATTTAACAGTAACAATTTAACTGACTTTTAGAATTAATAAATTCTAAAAGTATTTTTTAATTTATTAAGTAACTTATTTATTGCTCAGTTGCTTAGTTAATTAATTAATCACTTCTTTATTTAATTAATTCAATTCTTTTATTTTTTAAGTCTCGAATTGAACAAGCCGACATATTGCGATTATTGCATTGATTTGATATATAATTATCGTAATCCGTCGGCTCACTTTCGAAAAAATCTTAAATATTATGCCCAAACTTATTTAAAACAGACTATAGTATTGTATCCTCATGCGGTACTTTTTAACAACCATAGTCCGTGAGGTTGCGATGATTATCTTATTGTCGGAAATTGATTTTAAAAATTTATGACCAAAGTTGTGTGAAACAGACTATAAAATTGAATTTGGTGCTTTTTTATTTGAATATTTTTTAGATGCCGTGTATGTGGTAGGTTTAATTTACTTAATTCAGTCAGTTTAAATTTTGTCTGGTGATTGTTTATTTAATTTACCTATGATTTACTTTCAGTTATTATTTATTTATTTCCAATTACATTTACTTTAAAATTGGTTTAAATCTACCTTGCTTTAAATTTAACGCTGTTTTTGTCAGCATTTTTGGTCCAGTAATTGGTAAGGGTTCTCTCTAGGTCCCTTTTGTCAGGTTGTGGCAGGATGTTTGATATCGCACTACGGTAATCTGAAACATTCATACGGTGTCGCCATCGTCGGCTACATACCACCATCGTAAGCAATAATCTTGTAATAAAAATGTAATTTCCGCCAAATATTTCATTTGAATATTATTTCCCGTAAAATTTCGTTTTGTGTACAATGTTCAGAAAATTCTAATGGGATTGGCAAAGTACCTAATTAAAACGTGCTAATTAACCACAAAACGTATTGCACTCAAGTTATAATTAAATTCTATTCACGAATTTCCGAATTTGATAGATTGCTAAAAAATCGTTTTTATTCAATTTAAAAAACTATTGTAAAAATCATTAATTCAATATTTAAACTTTAGAGTTTATAAAAAATTAAATTCGCCAATCGTTTAAGGCAATAAGTCCACTAAACCCGTGAAATTTAGTTCCAAATTTAAAAATTACAACAATTATATAATTTCTACACTTTTTAGATTGCCGTTGCCAGTTGCGCCGAGATTCGATTTAATGCGACGAATTTTCGTCGATTGCCTTATCATCGCGATTGTCACTTATTGTCAGTCCGTTTCGCAGGTCAAGTTGTACGCTCGCAAACACAATTACACGACTAGTGATAGACAGGTGGAATTTTTTGAATGGATTTTGTTTTTATTTTATATTTTTTTAAATATGATTAAAATTTGCCAAAAATAATTTCTATTTTTTATTTTTCAATATTTGAAGTAGTAAAATTATGCTAGTAATCGATTTTTATTGCCTATTACCATATGATGCAAATAATCATTGAATATAAAACGCAAGTAGCTGTAACCAATCTATTTTGTTTCATAATTACTTTTTTAATTCTTAAATCATGATTATTTTTAGCAGCTATCCCTATTTGCTTCAGCGATCGAAATACTTTTGTATCCATGTTAACACTTGGCTCCTAATCCTCAGCGAATGAAAGACTGCCACGAAAATCCGACCAAAATTCCAACAAATGAGTTTGCAATTAGAAAATATTTCAGAAAACTGAGAAAAAGGACAATCGATCTTTATTTTAATTTTATCATTTTTCTTGCAATTATTTTTTTATTTTATCTCAGATTTTAACATTTATATATTATTTTAGATTTGTCTAGATTAGTGCTTTTTTAAAGCTTTTTCATCCATTTAAATCCCTATGCCCTTTTTGTGTTTCACATTTTAACGCATTTTTAAACTTTTTCTGGTTTATTGAACAATTCCCCGCCACCGTTTTCTAACCGATCCATAATAACTGCAGTAACGAAACTTTAAATACAACTAGCTTATGACTTCTTGTCTTTACACCTGCAAAATAAGGTCAATAAAAGTTGTTTACATTCATACCTCAAGTTTGATTACTGCGTCTTTATTTCGTCTCTAAAAAACGATGGCGGGGAAATTATTCAAAAGTTCCTTTTTCCTATATCAAAGCTATTTATTTCAAGCAATTCAATACTAGCGACTAATTTACGCTCTTTATTTACTGACAACCGGTATTTTCAATATCGTGCAATTTTTTTAAATTTCTAAAATTACAGGAATTTTTCGCTTATGGTTCGATGAACGTCGTTGGGTCGTTCTTTCAATGCTTCAATTCTAGTCTGTCAGTATCAAGAACGATGGTTTTAGAAAAGACTGGGTCGAAGAGCCAAGTTAGTTTTCCTGGTTGTTAGCTTACATGTGCAGAATAGAAATTCTGGGGAGGATTTAGTCCGTTAAAATTTTTAAAAGTGTCTTTTTGGGCGCCAAAACCGTGGGTGTACGTCAAAAACAATGTTTTCGACGTTTTAGACGAAGCTTGTTTTTTCTAATTTATAAGAACATTTCAAAAAATCAAAAAAATTTAAGAAAAACTAGAGAAAATTGAACAAAACTAGAGTTGAAAAATGAATCCGAAAATTTGACATTTTTTAGGAAAGATATTAGCTAAAAAGGTCCGGAAAATTGACAATTTAGGGGGAGGGGTTAGCAGCATATGTGGATTGCACCAAAATTCTGGGGGTGCAAAGGTCAAAAAATGGTCTTAAAAATGGTGGCATGGCGATAAAACTCCATTTTTTAACGTTTCTCATCGAGCACTATCCAGTGGCATCAAAAAATTGCGGAAAAAGCAAAAAAAATTCAAAAATTGAATTCAGGGGTATTTGGTTTCTGTGGGGGAGTTGCTTACCCCCTCCTCCACATCCACGTGTGGTTAGCAATGATTTCGCAGGGGATAAGCAGCCATTCTGCACGACACCTCTCCTAAGAACACATATTGTTGTTAGCAAGGCATTTTGCGGCTTACGCGTTATTCACTGTAAAGGAAACAATTCAATAATTTCTAATTAATAAAATAATAATTAGTCTCTGTTAGATCTAACAATTTTATTTTGTCTAATCTAGTTCTTCTATCTTAAGAAAACTGTCAGAGTGGAAACGATTATTTTTGTCACTGAGTTATACACTAAAATTAGTTTCTCTTATGTGAGCCTAAACCGAATTATATTGATTAATGACTGCATTACAGCTTCTTAAAGTAGGCGTGGAACGATAATCCGAGTTAAAACTTATCGACTATGGTCTAATATACGCTATGCAGTACAAGCAGGATTGGGCGGAATTAAAAGCCTGTGGTGCTTGAGGATCTAAAAAGCTTTAAAGGTAAAAATAGACGATAAAATTGGTGACATGAGCAAAGCAACTGAAAAAATCAGAAAAAAAGCAAAATGACATCAAAAATTTTTAACAAACGGATAAATTTGAAAGATTGAATTCTAAGAGTCAACGAGGGATATTTGCTAGGCGGGTCGAAATCATGCATGGGCAGCAGCCTAATTCCGGGGCTTTGTATGGTGTAAGACCGACAAAAATCCCCAGAAACGTACCATAAATTAAATGCTGACGTCAATCGATTTTTTGGGGGTCTACCGGATTCTGGGGGATGGGCGTAACTCCTAAACCCCCCACGCCCTTGTGTGGTTGAAACCTCCAAACTCCACGCCAGTCTATGTACAACTTATTTGTGCAATTATCTTATTCCGATATGACATGGGATTCATATTTTTCAGGTAGCAGCTTTAATCGGAATTGTGATTGTAGTGCTGACCATTCTACTCGTAGCCCCGTACCTATATCCACTTCCTCAGGTCAGTAAACCTTTTGTTTTCATTCATAACGCTAGAACGTTCAAATGATGCTCCAGAAAAATTAGGAAAAGCTTTTAAATAAAAGTCAGATGTGTTACAATATATTTCTTCTCATGGTAATTGCTTCGCCTTTTTTTCTTATTTTGTATCATTTTCCTGATTTTTATTTATCGTAATTTAAAGGTACTAATCTCCGTAATTTATCAATTATCCATGCTTAATGTATAAACAATACTTATTCTATTATATGATAATTTATTATACCTAATTGACATCTTATTTAATTTTTCAATAAAAACAATTAAATTGGAATTTTGCTTTTTAAGCAACTGCTCGCTCGTGTTTCAGGCTATTTTAGCTTCAATAATAATTGCGGCGTGTATAGATATGTTCTGTCACATTAAAGAAGCCTTATCATTATGGAGAACGTCTAAGTTTGATTTGGTGAGTTCTGAGTGAAAATTACACATCTCTAACGTAAAAATTTGATGAAAAACAAGGAATGTTTTATTTTTTGCCTTTACCGTGTTCGAGAATTTCAATTACCAAAAAATTACGATAAATTAGTCACGCCGATTTTGTTCTTTGAGTAATTCTCAATACTTGAAAAATTGATTAAGCTGTTGGATCTAGTGTACAATTTACCCGCCACCGTTTTTAGCCGATTCAAATAAGCTACAGTGACCGAACTTTACACAAAAATTATCAAACTTGTTCTGACTCGCATCAATAAAAATAGTGTTGGTCACTGTAGCTTATTTGAATCGGCTAAAAAACGGTGGCGGGTAAATTGTATACTAGATTCAAGCTGTTTAATAAGAGAAATTTTCATGAGGGAATCTTGAACTCCGGAATGAAAACATAGGAAAATCTTATAAGAGAATAAGACAAAATGACGATTACCCGTTTTTGAGGTCAAATAACTTCTTTGCCTGACCCTAAACCACATCGAAAATTTTTCGGTGAAAGTAAGGCAAAATATAGGCTAAAAAATTGATTGAAAATCGAAAATATCCCGCAAAAGTGCTTGAAACTGACCAGAAACTAGATAGCATACATTTAAATATATTTTGTCATTTGTACTAGTTTTGAGGCCATTTTAGCTCAAAAACGCTCATGGCTGACCTTCCTGATTGACTAAACCCTCCTAGACCGGCATTGCTTTGCATCTGAGTTCGTTAGTATCGTACTGCATCAACTGAAATTAGGCGATAAAGTTTGGCTATTTTGTATTAGAGTCTTTGCAAAAAACACAATATATAAAAATAAGATAATAAGGAATTTGTGTATGTACCTAAACATTATCGCTAAAATTATCTAATCTCATTGGATTATTTTCTTTTATTTTGCGTAATTCGAATATTTTTGATTAATTTTTATTATGATCCAAAATAGCTAATAATTTTGCTCTTGTTTTGTTAAAATTTATTTTTCAATGATCAATAATTTCAGGCAATCTACTTGGCAACTATTATTGGTATAGTAACGCTGGATGTTACGTTAGGTCTCTTATTCAGCGTTATGTTTGCGTTTTTCACCGTTGTTTTGCGTACACAAAGGTATTTTATTATTTTTATTTATGTACTTGTTGTCTATTCATTTTATCTACTATTTATTTGTGTTTTATGTAAATTTATTTTTTGCAAGTTCATTTTTACCTTTTCTTATAGATTCTGATCTATATTTGCTAGAATAAAATTTATTTGTTAATTGTGTTTAATCTGTTCTTCGTTGTTGAATAGATTACAATTGATTAGACTACGCATGTCAATTAACACTTGAAATTGATCATTTATTAATTTAAGTATCTGAAGATATTGTAGACACTTCGTTATAAAAGTAAAATGGCTAATGATATTGCTGCAGTTTTTCAACTAAGCTAATTTTTTGAGTAATTGGGAATATTAAGCGCGATTTTGAAATCAATTTCCATTTTACTGAGATTTTTTATTTAAAATTTTTAGTCCAGGAATTTCTTCCGTACTATGCTCATTTTAGAAGAAAGCCGGAAGAAATATCAAAATTGCCGGTGACCAATGCATCGCCTTGGCAGTACAGTGCTGAACAGGTAATTTAACGTATTGCATTAATTTCAAACAAGCAGAACAAAGTGTTTTTTGGCTACGTCCAACGAAAACACTTGGTGACAATGAAATCAGTAATGTTAGATAATATTTTCCGATTCTTATTTAGTCATAAAGTATCAGCTTGTAATATCTCTGGCAAAAATTAAATCTAAATTTTGCTTTGCATAATTTTCTAGATTATTTTTACTCGTTTTATTTTATTTTATTGCCTTAATTTTCTTTGCATTTGCACAACTTAGCATAAAATCTGAAAAGTTTAAGACAAAAACAGAGAAGTTTTATTGTGAGGTTTTTGTAATTTCCATGTGCTAATAGTATTTTGAGATTTATTAGCGTACTTATTTATTTATTATGTTATTTTTATTTATTTATTCATTCATTTACTTATTTATTTACTTATTTATTATTTATTTACTTAATTACTTTTTAATGTATTTCTATTTATTTATCTGATTAACTAATTCGTAAATTATTTATTTATGCGAATACTACTCTCGTGCGTTATTGTTACAAATTATCGCATTTAATCACTTTTAGCTAGAATCGGCTGGCATCCGAGTTTATCGATTCGATGCTCCGCTGTATTTCGCTAATATCGAAAGCTTTAAATCGGATTTGAACAAAAAGTGCTTCAACGCCTTAAATACTCGGCGAAATGGGGAAAACTTGGAAAAGCCCTTAGATTTAATTGACCAAAATCAAGTAGAAAAGCCTGCCGCTTTAGTTAATCACGTTATCATTGATAGCGGTGGAATGACATATATCGATATAATGGGCGCAAATGCGCTGGAACAGGTGAAATTATGCAGTGTACAATGATGACTGACAATGGCGGATCCAGGATTTTCCTAAGGGGGTAGGCGGTATCTTTAAGGGGCGAAACCCTGACTTGGGCGGAAAAATTTTCCGTTTTAACCCGAAAATCGCTAAAAATCGCTCAAAAATCCTTAATTTTGCGCACTATTTTGGGCCGATGGGGGGCGGTCGCCACCCCGCCCCCCTAAATCCGCCCCTGATGATTGATTTGTACTCTTGCTAGTTAATCACACTATATTTAAGGTGATTTTAATCCAAATTAAATTACGCAAATTAAAACCTGGGCAAGTTAAATTAATCTTGAATCAATTGACTTACAAAAAAAATATTGGAGCGTTCAGTTCCATGATTATTTGCTGATTTTAGAGCTTTGAATCATATCTAAACAATAAGAAGTGCTTCGCTGGCCAAAGGTGTCAAGAATTCAGTCGTTTGAACTTCTCTTCAAAATTAGATAGAAAAGTCCGACATGAAAGGATTATAAAATGGAAAATAAATTATCTCATCAATTTTTTTAATGAATAACAAATTATTATAAAAATTATAATTATAAGTATTATCAATAATTCTCAGACGTTACACATGAATTTTCAAAGCTTCCCAAATTGATTTATCTCCCTTGTTGAAGAATCTTTTGCTAAATAAAGTTGTGTCCCGTTTCAAGAGAAATTAAAAAAATATACATTTGAAAATCTAGCATGGTAGTTACTTTTATTCCATAAATAACGCTTTGAATTTATCCTAGTGTTTTGACTAATTTGTAAAATTTTAGGACAGCATTCAAATGCTGAGTTAGTATTAATTTTGACTTGTTTAACGAGTCTCTGAATTTTCAATTGCTGCTTCATTAAATAACATATTATTCTCGGAATAACTTACTCGAGAAATAGAATGGGGAAAACTTGGATCGTGAAATTTTTTTCTATTTTCTAATTTTTTGATCTTTTTTCTGATTTTATTTCCATTATTTTTCAGATATTTTACGAATTCAAGGATAAAGGAATACGCATCTATGTTGCCAATGCGAATAGTGAGCTACGAGCATTTACTTGTTAATACATAAAACACACGAATTTCTGCATATTAATATGCTTTGTGCTATTCTGTAGGTGAATAAATGTACGAAAAGAGCTGAAAGAAACTAAATTAATCTAAGATAATTTTCTTGACTGAAAAACAATTTCCTTCAATTATGAGTGTCTTAGACTATTTACCGTTTTTTAAAACTATTCACATTCTTTGGAAAAATTGCAGCGGCTAGCCCGAATTTTTAAATTATTCAAATATAGTCGTGCGATATTAACACATTTACTGCACTAATTTTCGCACGAATTGACTGGGTTTGAAAAAACCCAAAGTTTTGCGTATAACACGATTTGCGTGGCATCATTTTATTCAGGTCGCGTTCAAAAAACTATGCGAAAATTGAATCATTTTGGTAACCTAATGCCCGAACATTATTTATATCCGTCTGTTGTTGATGCTGCAGTCGAAGCCCTCGAATGTAATACCAGGGAACGAATCAGCACGCGGCTTTCAAAGTATGAATTTTCGTTTGGGCACGGGCTGATTAAAGGGAGGGTTGGCCACCACACCTAGGCGTGGGGGTTTGGGGAAGGGGTATGCACCCCTCCAGAAAACGAAATAGCCCCCAGAAATCAAAACCCCCCAGAGTTCAATTTTCTAAAATTTTTTTCTCGTTATTTTCGCAATTTTTTGATGCCAATGGATAGTGATTGATGAGAAAGTCTAAAAATGGTGTTTTTTTGCCATACCACCATTTTTAAGGCCATTTTTTGACCTTCAAAAAATCTTGCACCCCCAAAATTTTCTTGCTGCCCACGTATGTGATGGCCACCCCTGTCTCCAAAACAATAATTGGGCGCAATAGATAGAAAGTGTATTTTTTTGATGATTTTTGCCGTTTTTATCGTGATTTTTCAAACTTTTCAATATCATCTACTAACTTTTTTTGACGCTCCTAAAACATTAATTTTATGTCGCAACAGTAGTTTATGTACGAGTATGGAGCAAACACGCTTTAGCTTTTGCAACAGTTTCTCGAGTATTTCCAGCATTTGGTGCCGGTTTTTGCGCTGGTTTTGCTTATTTTTCGTAGAAATCCTTCGTGAAATTTTTTAACTTCTTTTTGATCAATCAATGATTCTGTCTATCACAAGCCGACAAAAAATGACTCTTCAAGCATAATGGGCGCATTTTTCGAACGATTTTCGACACTATTTGAAATCTTTGGCTCGCCCCCCCTTACAGAAGATCCTGGATGCGCCACTTCGTTTAAACAATATATTTTTAGTCATAATATGATAGGTCTTCTGCAACTACAAGTAGGCGTAGGAGTTTTAGACCCCCAGAATTAAATTTGGGCGTTCTTTTGTCATTTTGCTCCACCAGACCCCCAGAATTCAGTCAGTGATTTTGCGTGCCTGCAACCATATATGGGCAGGCCTTTAGAATTCAGAAAATTTCCCACAGAACCCTAAATGAAATGTTTTGACGTTTTTTGCAAATTTTCATCTGTCACAATCACGCGTGGGTGGTGGGGAAGGGGTATGGATGGTACGCAATCCCCAAAAGACCGAACACCCCCTCCCCTATAAAAATCAAAATACTTCCCAGAATTCAATTTTTGAATTTTTTCGCTTTTTTTCGCAATTTTTGATGCCAATGGATAGCGCTCGATAAGAAACATTTAAAAATGGTGTTCTTTCGCCATACCACCGTAGGTGGGCAGCACTAAAATCCTGGCAGGGTGCAAGATTTTTCAAAGGTCAAAGAATGGTATCCAAACGGGTGGTATGGCGGAAAAACACCATTTTTAAACGTTTCTCATCGAGTACAATCCATTGGCATAAGAAATTGCGAAAAAGCAATAAAATTTTCAACAAATCTGGGGGAAGGGTATTTTGGTTTCTTGGGAGGAGGTATTCGAACTTCTGGGGTTGCATACCCCCTAAACCCTCCTCTCCACGCCCACGTGTGTATACCACCATTTTTAAGACTATTTTGACCTTTAAAACATCTTGCACCCCCTCCCTAGATTTTTAGTGCTGCCCGCCTATGGTCAGAATTCGTCTATGTCAGCCTGTAAGAATCTATGCAAAACTTCCCACGATGGCTCAGTCAAAAAATTAATTGTATACTTTCTTAAACTTTCAACAGGCCTTTTTATAATCTATAGACGTACATAATTCAGGAAGTGCCTGAAAAACTAAATATTTACTGATACCACAAATTTCTTTGATTTGAATAACTTCAGAAACTATCAGAATTTTGGCAGTCCACCTTCCCAACTAAATAACCTACCTACACATATAGCTTCAAAGATTTTGTCTTGTTCAATTGATGTCACAAGAACAAAGCGTCGTAACGAGGTTAACCAGTGGTTACCTATTTTTTACAGATTTACATATTTTTATTCTTTGAATTATTTAGTTCTGATATTTTTTGCACTCTTTCCATCTTACTATTTTTCAAGTTTAATATTTTATCTGGCTTAACAGAAGATATGATAATAAAAATACAAAACAAGTTTAATTGTAATTTTTATTGTTTACTATATCTGATTAATTTTACAATTTTTTTAATTTTAATTCTTTAATTTTTCTTTTATTTTTTGTTTCCGAACTTTACATTTATTTTCCATAAAAGAAGTGTTTCGCCCTGGAATCAGTTTATCCTTATCGCAAAATAAGCTGAAGTCGTGCTTCTTTATTGTGCTTTTAATAAAGATTACTTGAGAGAAAACTTTTTTAGGTCGAGTATTCTCTGATAGCTGCAATCAGATAAATGATTTCGATGACCAGGCCTGCCAAATGTTTTTGCTACGATCTAGCGAAGAATGCAATTTTAATGCTCATTTGAGTAACATAACTCAATAAAAATTATAATATACGTACATACATAGCCTGATTAGGCATCCTGTTCATAAAAGGTACATAGGTACCTAAGCGACGGACTTGGATTTTCCTGAGGGGACAGCGGTTCCCCAACATTTCCAAAAACAGCCAAAAATATGTTATGTCCATATGTTTGCCTTTCACGCAAGAAATAGCTTTTTTCGGCGTTTCACATTGTATACTTTTATTTGAAATCACTTTTGACTTGACATTTTTTTCCGAAAAATTTCGAAATTTGCGACCATTTTGTGCAAAAACAATCATTAAATTTATTTTACTTTAGTGAAAATCTGGCACAAAGCGCCGGACAATTTGTGAAATTCAGGCGAAAAGACGTTTAAAAGATAGAATTATCTGTATTTGTAGCATTTGACGCAAAATGTCGAAAATTTTACATGAATATAGAAGAAAACTGCTGAAACAGCTGTTTCTGCTGTTGAAATTGTTTGGACGCCTATTTTATAAGATAAAAATGGCTTCCAGAACGCGAAGAACGTATACAAACCATTATTATGCACTATATCCGATGCGGAGCGCCTGAAAAATTTGAGAAATTTTGGTCACTGACACCAAAAATCATTGAATATAACATATCCAGTCTTCGTCTTATCAACGTTTTGGGCCAATGGGTGGGCGGTCGCCTCCCTTTAATTCGCCCCTGTACCTGTGGATATGTATGTAGGCGCAGGTATCTTGAATGTGCGCCCGTTTCACACCAGTTTTGGCAGAAATTTTGAAAACTGTCGGACAATAAGCTGACAGATTGGGATTATAGGATTGATTTGATATATAATTATCGTAATCCGTCGGGTTAATTTTGAAAAATTCTTAAAATTTATGCCAAAGCTTATGTGAAACGGACTTCAGGTACCACGGTGGGTGGCGGCGAGTAAGCACATGCCCATGTACCCATGCATCACATACAGTGTAAATTTACGCAAAATAAAAACTTTTATTAGATCGTCGAATAGTTCCGTTGGTCAGTAGGCGAGTAATAAGCCCGAATTTATGTAGAAGAATTCGGACTAAGAATTTAAAGCTTCGAATCTATTAAGAGTCAATGTCTGTAAGAATCACCTTGCTGTAATAGTGACTTACGTAAGCAAAAAATTAATTTTTCTTTGTTTTAACATATATTACACAACTTTTTACGCTGATTCCGAATCTGAATATCGTTTTACACAAAAATAACTTTTCGCTGACTTATAGGGGTGTAAAGTGTGAAAAATCGGAATATGTGCCGAATTTCATATGTTGATTAATATTTTCCAGAATAATTAACATTTTTCAATGCAGTTTTTTTATATTACAGAAGATTGAATGGGCTTTACAAAAAGTATAAAAAGTTTGTTTACCGGATCATCCCACGGGATACAGCAGCCAATAAAAGTCAAAAATATGAATTTTTGCACTTGCAACATTTTTACTTTTTTAGCCATAAGTCCAGAGGGGTCATACAGAATCGATCCTTATTTCACCACAATATGTGACACCTATGTACCCGTTTCTGTGTAAAAAACGTAGGATATGTGATGGATAGTTATTGACCACTTTTGACAAACGTGAAATTAACTCATGTGTTCAAATTTCAAAAATGATACATTTGTGCTATGAAAAATTTAACGTTTCGATCTATAACTCCAGAACTGTAAAACATTGTGCGACCGCATTATACCACAGCCTGTACGATCTATGTGTCTAAGTGCTTGCAAGAGATCATGCGTATAGCTTAACTGGTTGTTGACTATTTCTGACAAACGGTAATTGAATTCAATTGGTCAAAGTCGAAAAATCATCCATGTTTGGTACAAATAACTTTCCTTTTGGAGCTGTAATTCGGAAAATAAAATTCATCTTGTGGCCACATTACACCACAATTTGCACTATCTATTTGCCTAATTATATGCAAAAATCCATCTATATATGTTTGATATTTATTGACCATTTGTGGACAACGTAAACTTAGCTCCATTGGTCAAAATCAAAAAGTCACACATTAGTGCTTCAAAAAATTTTACTTTCGGCTCTGTTACTCAAGAATTAGGATACATTTTTTAACCGCATTACACCACAGTCTCTACAATATATGTCCCTAATTGTACACAAAAATATCATCTGCATATTCTACGTACTTATCTATCAGCCATATATCACAAGTGTGAACTTAACCTAATTGGACAATGTGAAAAAATGCATGCTGTTGGATTATATTTATTTTTTATTTTTTACCTGTAGAAAATCCTAACATAAAGGAGTATGTTTTATATCGTCAAAATTCAATTGTCAAAACATTCTGAATGAATCAATGTGTCTTCTACGTCATCTGCCTCATCATCTAGATTTGGGTCTGGTTGGAAAAAATCTTCTAAGCAGTCATCTTCATCAGTTTCGGTTGGGACAATTGCTTCTCTTTTTCGTGCTTCCCGCGACCAAAATCCTGCAATTTGCTGCCATGATAAAAACTCAGATTGCTTGAATAGGGGCAATCTTCGCATTTCAGTTGCAGTCTCCCTTGGATCGCACTTTCTTCGAGTCTTAATCCCATCATCAAATTTTTTAAGCGAATATTGGCGCTGGTTTCCTGTGAATGTTTTACAAGATCTTTTTTGCCTTAAAGCCCAGCCAGTTTGTAATCTTTGGATTGAATCATCATCTGCATACATCTCCCAGAATTGCTGCAAAACTTCGTTTAGACTTGGAAGCCGAGGCATTAGCTGCCGATTTTCTATTTGTTTCTTGTTTCTTCATCCTAGAAGAGCCCATGACAAGGGACCAGTCAACAGCAACATTTGTGCCAGTTTTACCAGAAGAAGACAGCTCAGCAAGATCTTTGCAACTGCTTACTTGTACTCATACGTGGGCAGCAAGAAAATTCTGGGGGGGGTGCCAGGTTTTTTGAAGGTCAAAAAATGGCCTTAAAAATGGTGGTATGGCGTTAAAAACACCATTTTTCGACGTTTCTCATCAAGCACTATCCATTGGCATCAAAAATTGCGAAAAAAACGAAAAAAATTTCAAAAATTGAATTCTGGGGGGTATTTTGATTTCTGGGGGGGTATTTTGGTTTCTGGGGAGTGCATACCCCCCAAACCCCCCACGCCCAGGTGTGCTTGTACTGTTCCTGGTTGCGTGAAATCATTTCGAAGACATCGATCCCTTGAAAATCACATGGAGTTGGCAAATCACCAGTTTCAGCCTGAGCGACTGACATCGCGTGATGCAGCTATTACAACGTACAAGAAACAAATAGAAAATCGGCAGCTAATGCCTCGGCTTCCAAGTCTAAATGAAGTTTTGCAGCAATTCTGGGAGATGTATGCAGATGATGATTCAATCCAAAGATTATCAACTGGCTGAACTTTAAGGCAAAAAAGATCTTGTAAAGCATTCACAGAGACCAGCGCCAATATTTGCTTAATTAATTTGATGATGGGATTAAGACTCGAAGAAAGTGCGATCCAAGGGAGACTGCAACTGAAATGCGAAGATTGCCCCTATTCAAGCAATCTGAGTTTTTATCATGGCAGCAAATTGCAGGATTTTGGTCGCGGGAAGCACGAAAAAGAGAAGCAATTGTCCCAACTGAAACTAATGAAGATGACTGCTTAGAAGATTTTTTCCAACCAGACCCAAATCTAGATGATGAGGCAGATGACGTTGAAGACACATTGATTCATTCAGAATGTTTTGACAATTGAATTTTGACGATATAAAACATATTCCTTTATGTCAGGATTTTCTACAGGTAAAAATAATAAATAAATATAATCCAACATATATGTATGAATTTTTTGCATGCAATTAGGCAAATAGATAGTGCGAACTGTGGCGTAGTATGGTCACCAGATCGATTTTGCTTCTCGTTGGAAATAGAAAATAAAATTATTTGAAACAAAAGCATGCATTTTTTCACATTGACCAATTAGGTTAAGTTCACACTTGTGAAATATGGCTGATAGATAAGTACGTAGAATATGCAGATGATATTTTTGTGTACAATTAGGGACATATATGGTAGAGACCATACGTGGGCAGCACAAAAATTCTGGGGGGGTGTGCAAGATTTTTTGAAGGTCAAAAAATGGCCTTAAAAATGGTGGTATGGCGATAAAAACACCATTTTTCGACGTTTCTCATCAAGCACTATCCATTGGCATCAAAAAAATTGCGAAAAAAACGAAAAAAATTTTCAAAAATTGAATTCTGGGGGGTATTTCGATTTCTGGGGGGTATTTTGGTTTCTGGGGGGTGCATACCCCCCAAACCCCCCACGCCCAGGTGTGGTAGAGACTGTGGTGTAATGCGGTTAAAAAATGTGTCCTAATTCTTGAGTAACAGAGCCGAAAGTAAAATTTTTTGAAGCACTAATGTGTGACTTTTTGATTTTGACCAATGGAGCTAAGTTTACGTTGTCCACAAATGGTCAATAAATATCAAACATATATAGATGGATTTTTGCATATAATTAGGCAAATAGATAGTGCAAATTGTGGTGTAATGTGGCCACAAGATGAATTTTATTTTCCGAATTACAGCTCCAAAAGGAAAGTTATTTGTACCACACATGTATGATTTTTTCGACTTTGACCAATTGAGTTCAATTACCGTTTGTCAGAAATGGTCAACAACCAGTTAAGGTATACGCATGATCTTTTGCGAGCACTTAGGCACATAGATGGTACAAGCTGTGGTATAATGCGGTCGCACAATGTTTTACAGTTCTGGAGTTATAGATCGAAACGTTAAATTTTTCATAGCACAAATGTATCATTTTTGAAATTTGAACACATGAGTTAATTTCACGTTTGTCAAAAGTGGTCAATAACTATCCATCACATATCCTTCGTTTTTTACACAGAAACGGGTACATAGGTGGCACATATTGTGGTATAATAAGGTTCGATTCTGTATGACCACTCTGGACTTATGGCTAAAAAAGTAAAAATGTTGCAAGTGCAAAAATTCATATTTTTGACTTTTATTGACTGCTGTATCCCGTGGGATCATCCGGTAAACAAACTTTTTATACTTTTTGTAAAGCCCATTCAATCTTCTGTAATTTAAAAAAATTTGCATTGAATAAGGTTGATCATTTTGGAAAATATTAATCAACATATGAAATTCGGCACATATTCCGATTTTTCACACTTTACACCCCTATAAGTCAGCAAAAAATCATTTTTGTGTAAAACGGTTTTCAGATTCGGAATCAGCGTAAAAATTTGTGTAATATATGTTAAAATTACGAAAAATTATTTTTTTACTTACGTAAGGTTAAGGTGGTCCTTACAGAAACTGACTCTTAACATGTCGCGCAAAGGCATTAAGACACTGATTACCGCATTGTTCATACAAAAGAGATTGGAAGTTGTCCTGCCTGAGGGGCGAAAAGAAATTGGCATGATAAGCAGAACCGTTGCCCGACAAATACTCAGCTTCGATCATGGAGCGCGCAACTGCCTGGCTTGCGATTTACTACTATCCGTTCCAATGTGATAATATTCAACGTCTTTAAATATTATTGGCGATCGATTGGATTCACTGGCCGCTCCGAGAGTAGGACCCGCCGCCGACGACTTTGCAGGCGGCTCCTTTGTTAACGTTCCTCGGGCCGACTTCAGGTCCTCTCTTAAGGACGTTGACGCCAACGACAATCTTTTTAGAACGTCAGTTATCTGCTAAAAAATTATCCGAATTCACAATGCAGTGCACAAAGGCATATTGAGCAACCACTTGTTTGTTTTCTGGCATATAACATGGGGTAGTAGATCCTCCATCCAAATTTGATTGTTCCCATCCTGCCAAAAGTCGGATAATCGTAGACCCCCTGATTTTTGGCCATTTTTAGATAGTTACTTTTTTGCGATTTTGGCCAAAAATTGGAGATCATTTAATTCCACCCATCCCCCTCCTGAAAATAGCCTGGAGATCCCAAATTTAAGGCTGTTGCATGTATAGTAATTACATCAGACCTGCTTCCGGTTCCAATATTTTCTGGCCTAAATCAGGCCTAACCCGTGCACGGTTGGTAAACATAGGCAGCATTCAATTGTATTGTTAAACTCGTATGTTTTATCAACATATGCATTAGGATTAAGCCTGATTCTGGAGGGATCGGCGTTAGACTAAAACCTTAATAGCGTATCTTTAAATGCTAAGTCAGGTTTCAACCCGGCTTAAGCCTGAACGTATTGAAACCGCGCCCCGATTTCCTTCCTAAGTTTTGACAGTGTGCCTAACAGTATCGTAAATTCCTTTCCAGTTTTCAACATTACTTCGGTGAAAATTTTTATTTTTTGAGAATTTACGCGCTCAAATAGACCTGAAAAGCTAAAATAATTTGTACCACTAGGATCGAAAAGATACTGCATTGCAATGCACACTGATTTAAGCGCGTACAAAGTTTTCCTAATTTTTCTAAAGAAGGTCCAAAGAGGTGTTAAAATTACGAACACTTCACTTTGCCATATAAAGTCTAGTACATTGTACAAAAGTCGCTCCAAAAATCTTTGTATGAGCCTCCAAATCTTTATTCACAAAAAAGCCTGATAAACACGTGTCGAAGCATTTGACGGTAAGTAAGAACGGATTCAGGGAAAGGGGTCGGCCGCCCCGATAGGCCCAACATGTTGGCGAGATACATGTCCGGATTCATTTTTCGAGTATAGTGTTTGCCTTCTAGCCGACTCAGCAAACACATCACAAATTCAACCCACCGTTTACCATCATGTTTTTGCAGTCGAAGCGCACCATCATGGCATAAACTCCTAGTGCATATTAAGCTATGCCTTCTTAACATTCTCTGACAGCTATTACTTTCATTTAGTGCAATTTTTTATGCTCTTTCTGAATTTTTATGTTATTCTCTGTGAAAATTATTTTTGAAAGAGGTATAATTAAAAAACTATCACAATCCATAAGAATAGGCACCTGTTGGACATTATGCAAAAACAAGAAAAATATATTTATGTTGTGTTAAACACATCCAGGGGATGCATTTAAAGAGCTGGAAAGGAATAAACCACTAAATTTGATTATTAGAACCTTATTTTCCCATCTTGAGTTTTTGTGATATCACTGTAAATAGGCCGAAAAATGCCTATTTCTTACTACTACTCCTCTTCGAGCTAAACCATTAAAAACAATGTAACTGAAGCCAAAACGAGGCTAGACAAAGTTTTGGACACATGGATAAGGTAGAACAGAAAAAATGCCACGAAAAGGATTCATTATGCCTTTGGCATATGACACGTTAAACGGAGGGTTAAGTTATGACCATAGATGCACAGCATGGCCTATCTGGGGGGGGTCAAAAATTAAGCTTTTTTAGACCAAAATGACCTCAAAAACTGGTATAAGCGCTAAAATAGCGTTAAACCTACGTTATTACACAATTTCCAGTCAATTTGAAGCACTTTTGAAGAAATTTTATGGTTTTCATCCATGTACAATGTAAATAAATACATACGTACATTAAAAACATTAAAAACACAATGAACATATTACGTAAATCTTGGCCCGGTCGTTCACTGGCTAGGCGCCTAATCAGTAAATTTGAGTATGATATAGAGCTTGATTGACTTTAGCTCACTGCACATTATCTTTCTAGTTTTTCAATTATAGCACTTTGCCTGTTAGACTGATTAAATATTGTGATGGTGGCCTTGTTGAGACAATGACTCTGTTGTGGCAGGGCTTTGTTGAAGCGGTGACCAGGCTGAGACAGTGCCTGTTTTGGGACAGTGGCTCTATTGGGGTGGTGGCTATGTTAGGTAGGTGGCCGCGCTGAGACGGTAGCATTGTTGGGACCACACATGGACGTTGGGGGACAGGAATCTGTCAGACCGCCAAAAATTGATAGACCCCACTGAATTCAAATTTCGGCGTGTTTTATTTTTATTTTAGCCGGTTTTACACCGCCCAGATCCACCAGAATTTGGCTGCTACTGAGGACGTGTTAAGACATTAGATATGCTGGGACGGTGGTGATGTCCTTTATTTCCCGATATGCTTTTGTCGCATTAGAAATCATTTTCATTTATTCGTAGGCAAGTTTTCGTGCATTTGCATGACACGCGCATTGAGTATGCTCCCTCGTGTAGCAATTGAATTTAAGACGATTCAATGAGAATTATGAATTATGATAAAGCAATATTCAATTTCTGAAACCTTCTGAAGAGCGTGCAAAAACCTAAGCGATTTTACGATAATCAAATTTAGTACAATTTCGCGGAGAATAGTCAAACGGTATTGAAGTAAGGTAAAAAATGATATGATCTCACAATTAATTCTTCTCTAATCGATATACTATCGGCAGTGCCTAACGATGGCAATTTTGATGACGCTGATGTAACGCTAATATTGCCGCTGGTGGTAGGGACGCCGCAGCTTTCTGTGCTGATAACGTTATCATCATAGAGTCTAAAATCGACCAACACCTGCCCGATTTTCGTGCGAATGATTTCACATATGTCAGGAGGCGCTGGCAATTTCAGATTGTACAACGGATTACCATTGCCGGAATTTTCATGTTGAGACACGCAAAAGCCTTTCGTAGTTCTTAATGGGGAAAGGAACTAACTTGTCGCCTTGCAAAAGTTCGACTGGCAGCGAGGCTTTAGCCGGTTTTTGGTCGATCTGAAAGTGCATTTTTGTAGATAAGGCGTGTGATCAGTGATCACTGTTTTTTTTTGCACGAGCCTCTTTGCACGTGCACAAAGATCACCGGAAAAGTCTTTGGACGAGCAAAAAATTTTGTGTACATATAATAAATAGATATACTATTAAATATACACATTTTTACATATTACTAGATTGTTATCCGTAATCCGCACGCTTCACAAAAAGTGTAAGTGTTACGAGTACTTTGTCCTAAATTCAGATGATTATATTAGTTCGGCAGTAAGCGCCGAAATTTTCATGAGTCTTGGGCTGAATTTACACATAAAATTCGACTCAGAAAGCTAAAATAACTTGTATTACACAATCAGAAATAATACAGTAATTACAATATGCAAGCTGAATCTCATAATAGACACCAATTTGCTTATGAATTCAATGCAACGCAAAGATGAAAAAGTCAATTTTATCTTCAAACAGTAGAAAACAGTTCAAAGTTGGGATCTAGTATACAATTTACCCCCAGCGTTTTTAGCCGATCCATATAAGCTACAGTAACCAAACTTTACAAGGAGATAGCTATAAGCCTTTTGTACTAATCTGGCAAAATTGATTAACTTACGGTGTAAACCACAAATGGGCGTAGGGGGTTCGGGGGTATGCACCCCCCAGAAACCAAAATACCCCCCAGAAATCAAAATACCCCCAAAATTCAATTTTTGAAAATTTTTTCGTTTTTTTCGCAATTTTTTGATGCCAATGGATAGTGCTCGATGAGAAACGTCGAAAAATTGTGTTTTTTCGCCATACCACTATTTTTAAGGCCATTTTTGACCTTCGAAAAATCTTGCACCCCTCCCTCCCCCAGAATTTTGTTGCTGCCCACCTATGGTGTAAACTTACTGCTTTGAAAAAAATTTTAAAAAACTTACTTTACTTTACTTTAAACTTACTTTTTTTAAACTTACTTTTTTAATGTAGGATGTTGATTGAGTTACAAAAAACTGCTTTGTTTGAAACCCACCGAATCGTTTACAATTTTTAGATGCCGTTAGTACGTTGTAAACTGTGAGTGTAAAGCATTAAGTTTACACCGTAAGTTAATCAATTTTGCCAGATTAGTACAATAGGCTTATAGCTATCTCCTTGTAAAGTTTGGTTACTGTAGCTTATATGGATCGGCTAAACAACGCTGGGGGTAAATTGTATACTTGTTTAATAGTTCTTTTTGTTCTATATAAAAATTTCATAAAACAGTGAATGATGTGAAAGATGCTTAAATCTGTACAAAGATGCTTAAAGATAGATTTTGGAGTGTTTAATGCCCGCGCTTGGAGCTAAATAGAGTGTAATTGTGATATTAGGCGCAAAGCGCAAAAATTTTTCGGAAATTCGCTATAAGAACTCAACAAATCATTAAAATCTATATTGCTTTGCCCCAAAAAGTCTTTGTACATTGTACAAAGATGACTCTGAAAATCTTTGTACGAGCCTCAAAACCTTTGTCTCGTACAAAAAAACAGTCCATGTGATTGCTAAAAAACACTGCACATAATCGAGAAGCTGGCACGGTAGGGAAAACAATAATAATTTAACTCGTATGTTCCGTGTGTAATGAGTGGTCGTCAGTATTTGGTGACCAAAGGTCCCGGAAGCAGATGAGGAGTGGACCAAATCTGCACATGGCCGTCTAGGTTCAGACGGAAAGCTTTTTGAGCCAAAAATTCTGCCTTATCTTACCCTCATTTGGGGATCTAGACCTCAAGTCCCGCGCATGTCTGCTCAAAACTCAATCATTCTTGAAGGGCGATAATCGAAATGTTTCGGCGAAAATACGACAAAAATAAGTCAAAATCAAAAAATGCAAATAATTTCATATCTTTTTACTTTTTCGATTTCGAAATTGCAGCAAATACTCTTTTGCTTATGCGTATGTATCTTGGCGGTACTCTCTAAAGAACTTCGGCAAATCGAACAGAAGGTTCCTTGGTACACAGCATCAGCAGGGCTCATTATTCTCGATCCAATAAATTAACATCACTGGACAAAAGATGGAAAATTACTTTGTCTTTATGTTTTAAGACTACATCATATACCTATCAAAAGTGTAATTTTTCAAGATCGATGAAGCCGGCAATTAACCTGGGTTCGATTTCTATATGTTGAGGCTAAAGCCAGGTTTAAGACATACTTCAGTCTTTAAAGATACGAGGTTAGGTTTGAGTCTGGCTTAAGCCGGTTTTCATAAACGCAGGCTTGAACTATCGATAATGTTGGAACATGCGACATCAAGATTGAACATTTTTTAAGTTTATCACGTACAGGTTTCAGCCTGGCTTAAGCCACACTTGATAGAAACTGGACCCTGATTAACATTGTGCACTCTACGTTCGAATCAATGTCTGACTAAAATTTTATTCTTGATAGGGAGAGACAGAAAATCATATTTTTAATCACAGGAAAGGACGTTGAGACCCCAGGAATTCAAACTCTCCGTTCGACAAAAATAATCATAATTTACATGAATATATGCGACTCAAATATTGCGATTAAGAATTACTGATCATTTTTGAGTGATTTGCTAAATTCCATGAATAAAACCCATGCTGGGGGTCTAGGTTGCCTGGGAGGGGTCTAGGTTAAGTCCGAAAATTTACAAAGGCATGAAGGGTCGAAAGATATGTGACAAGGCGAAAAAACGCTATTTACGACGTTTCTCATCAACTACTGACATCAAATAATCTATAACAAAAACATTTTTAAAAAAACACTCGTATGTTGGTGAACGAAACTTAAAATAATCATCAATTCTGTGAGCCGCTGGTTCAATGACTTTTATGCTTTTTGTTTACTCGACGTTCACGTCATTCTGTGTATTTGCAATAAAACGTCCAGTATTAATTGAGTATTGCACACCATATTTCTAAAATTTACATGCGTTAGATAAATGCTGAATAAGATGATAGTTTAGGTAGTGTACTTGGCCGCTAGTTTTTGAGCATAAAACTGTGATAAGCGGTTATTTATCAGACACAATTAATTAATTAAGTATTCGTTAGCTTTGTTATTTTAGCATGCAATTCCCCAACTGATCCAATCTGCTGTACCGCATATTGAAGAATGCGTTTACAAAAAATCATTAAAATAAATGAAAACTCTCACTGCTGACGTTAGGGCAATTTCATCACCATAATTTTTTCGACGCATATCCAACCTGATAATCGTACTTGTTCTGGAGAAATTGTAAATAACCTTTTCGCAGTCCCATTTTGTGGTCACTCTAATGCCATTAACGTAACCGATGCGATCACTAGGCAATATGCCAACTTCGGAGCCCAAACCGTCTTCCGACACTGAGGTCACGTAAACACGTCCGTTGCGCGAAACAACGCTCAAGCCAAGGGGCTTCTTTGTTTTCGTAGAAATTTTAACAACAAATGGCTTCCAAAGGAGGTTAGCTACTGGTATAATAATAAAAAGGAAACAGAATCTAGAAAATTCGCAGAAAAATGTAAAGAAAGAAGAAATTATCGGTTTTTACCTGAGTGCTAAATATGCATTAGGTACTTTCCCGAAATGGATAAAAATGGCATAATAAAAATGTGAGAAATGATAGTGTTGGGTTTTGAAGTTTACAATCTATCAGTGCTTATTAATATGCAGATTTTTTTATTTATCTAGAGTCGGTTTTTTAATGTTTTTCATGCTTAGTCACTCATTGATTCCGAATTAGTGGAGTAGTAAGTAAAACTCACTAGCAAGGAAAAATGCTCCGATGGAACAAAAACGGCGAAAATACTTGGAAATGTGGATTACTAGCAAACAAAAATTCTCCAATGGAACAAAAAGGACAAATACACTTGGTATTACGCATCATGAAGGAACTAAAAGGAGGGGACTAGTGAAAAGTTACCTATGTATGCTTATGGAAGTTGTAAGACTCTACTAAAATTAGACTTCCGCTTAAAAACGCAAAAAATCGAAGTACATATTCTGCGGCTGCAGAAGGGAGTTGTACCTCCGACGTAAAAATAAATGAATAGCTTCCCTAGAAAAGAAGCGATCACTAATCAATAAACGTTAATAAGATGGCGTGCTTGTCATAATTCGTTAATGGAGCAATTGACGATAAACTAAATATTGGTTATATATTGAAAGAGAAATTTAATCTTGATAAGAAACTAAATCGGTTATTGAAATACATCACAGTCATACATGATCTTGCGAGGGAGGGGGTTTCAGCCCCCGAGAAAAATTTTTACCGAATGCGAAAATTTTTTTATTCTCCAGAATTTGCAATTTTTTAAAGATATCAAAAAATTTTTAAAAGTTTGTAGAAAAGATGCCTTTTTAAGCGTTTTCAGCTATCTATTTGCTCAAAAGTGCCAAATTTTTCGGCGCTTCGCGCCATTATACTCATGTTTAGACCATATTTCGTTCAATTTTCTCCGACTTTTTTTGTTTTTTCAGAAATTTTTTATGTTTTTATGCTCTAGAATGATAAAGCATCGTCAGAAACGCTGAAAAACGATGTTTGACGCGTGCCTACCATTTAGGACCATAAAAACCATGCTGTGCATGTATGTCACAGCTTCCTCATGATCTCTTTTTCTGGGCCAGTGAACAAAGTTTCGTAAGGCCACGCTTTTTTCAGAAGCCGCAGAACATACTTAAATTTTTTGCGTTTTTAGCGGAAGTCGAATTTTTAGTAGATTCTTACTACTTTCATAAGCATACATAGGTAAGTTTTTTCTAGTCCCCTCCTTTTAGTTCTTTAGCGATGCGTAATTCCAAGTATATTGGTGCCTTGTGTTCCATCAGTGCATTTTTCTTTGCTAGTAGTAACCTATTTTTATTAGCAAGGTTTGAGTAAAGCAGTCAGTAAACACGTTCGGTAACATGTCACAATAATGACAGCAGTCTACGAATGCTGAAAGCAAAATTGTTCTGAACATCAGCATATTCTTTCTTTAACAAGACAACCTTATCTTATTTAAACAGACCAGATCTTTCAAGCATAAACTCTACCCAACTACTGATGTGTAAAGAACACTTATACCCATATTTGTAATCCTGACGTTTATATACCATTTTGAAAAAAAAACTAAGTCTTTGCAACACTCTTAAACTAAAGTTAATTTTCAATGTAAACTTTAGACAACTACTGGGTGTAAAGAATTCCATCAGTCAGATCCGTAATCCTGACCTAACGCAACATATTTTGAAAAAAATTTACGTCATGCAACGCTCTAGGGAATAAAATAAATTTGTAGTGTAAAGTTCGCAATGCTCTAGAATCAAACTTAATTTTTAGTGTAAACTTCAAACGACTACTGGGTGTAAAGAATCTTAATAGTCATCCTGACATTACGAGAACATTTATAAAAAAATTTCATGTTTTACAATGTCCTGGCAGGAAAATGAAGTTTTTGTGTAAACTATGCTGATCTACAATAACTCAATAGTGTAAACTTTACACAAGTAATAGCTTGTAGAGAAAACTAACAGTCAGATTCGTAGTCCTGATCTTATGGAGAACATCTGAAAAATTCACATTTCGCAACGCTCTGGAAGTAAAATAAAAATTCATTGTAAACTTTATACCACAACAATCACTGAATATTTGGCGTAGGTAATTAAACGAGCTCACGATAGTTAGTACATTTTTTATAATCAGTGTCGCGCCTCAACTCATATCGTGATATGGTGACAGACACAAATCTACCAAAAACGTCTTTTTACACCCCAAACTTGGAACTTTACACCCCCAGAAATAATTCAGCATTGAGTGCAAAGAAACGCGACCAAGTGCCATGTGTAACCATCGACAATTAACTTATTTTTGAAATAGTTTGCATTATTCAATTTATAACCGGAGTAGTTGACAGACAAAAAATATGAAAAAAGTGTTTTTTTACCTGAGAGTTCAAATTTTACACCATTAGAAATAACTGTGTATTGAGTTTAAAAAAGGCGCCTAAGTGCGATGTGTAAGCCTTTAGACGTACTTTATTTTCATAATACTTCGCACTTTCTGATTTATAATCGGCGCAGTTGACAAACTTGAAAGAAGTAAAAATGTATTTTTTGCGTCCATCTCCAGAGTGTAAACTTTAAACCGCCAGAACTAACTCCGTATTGATCTGACACAAAAGCGGTTAACTTCATCGTGTAGCCCTTGAACCTTAGTACTTTTCCATACCTAGGGTTTTCGGGTACTGCTATACGAAAAGTTTGGCAGACATAACAAGTCGAAAACTCGATCAAAATGTGTCTTTTCACCCACAGATTTTCAAACTCTTTACACTCCAACTCGTGCAAAATTTAAAAAAAACGTAATTAGAGAATTTATTCCTCTACAATTCTATACCATTAAATTGTATGAGGCATTTATGCTGTCTGTGTACAAGCCAAGCAAGAAAACCGTAAAAGTTCCTATTTGTTATAACGTAACGCCTAAACTTTACACGCTCATTACAAACTCGGTATTGAGTGCGCACAAAAATAAAAAACCTCTATCGAATTTTTTATTATCTATCTTTTACAAAAACTCGCACCTCTTAGATGTGTCCTCTTATAGCTGTAGGGGGCTCAGGGGCACCCAAGTATATTATAGGTACGCGCTATGATGTATAAGAAGGGGACTAGGAGAAAGCCACCTATGCGCGCAAAAAAGCATAAGAATCTGCTTAAAAAATTATACTTTTTCAAGGCAACGCAAAAATCGAAGTATATTCTGTGTCCTACAGGAGATAGTTGCTCTTCGGCTGAAGAAATAAATACTACATTCATTTCTTCGAAAAGGACTGCAATAGTGAATAGTGATAGGACGAGAATTTTAATAGCTCACATAGGACGCAAAGCAGAAGAAAGTGTACCTACATCCTCTGCTATCATGATACGTGTCAAAGGGCCATAATACACAGAACATCACGATGCGCGTACCATAATTCACCCATCGAGTCATTAACTATGAATTATATGCTGATTAAATGAAGTCAGAAAAATGTTATACTGATATCCAACTAAATCGGCTATTTAGCAAATTAGCACAGGTCAAAGTTTCCTTCTAAGCTCTTCACAAAACCGGTGAGAAATGTTTCACGAGGAAACATTTTTTGTAGGACGCAAAATATACTTTGATTCTTCTGTTGCACGATGAAAGTATGATTTTTTAGCAGATTCTTATGCTTTTTTGCACTCATAGGCTGCTCTTTCCTAGCCTCTTCTTTTACACCTTTAATAATCCGCATTTCCAAGTATATTCGTCGGTTTCGTTTCATCGGAGCATTTTCCTTGCTAGTACCCTACTCATCATCAGTATGACCGGAGGAAGCCAATCAGTAAAGTCATAGGGTAACTTTTTAAGTAAAATGCAACAGTCGAACAATGTGGTAAAAAAGATTGTCGTTTCATGTCAACATACACAAAGTAAACAAATAGAGAACATTTACAAAATTACCCTCTACAATACTTTAAAATTAAAATTAATTCTTAGTGTAAACTTTACACAACCATTGAGTCAAAGAAAACTTTAACTTAGATTCGTAATCGATGTTACGGAGAACACTTTCTCAGGAATTTAATCCGTGCAATCACTCGGATCAAAAACTAACCTTCAGTGTAAACTGTATGCAACTAGTAAGCGTAAAAAATTGCAGTTAAATTCGTGTTATAGAAAAATCTTAATGTTTTAGATAGCATTAAAAAGCCTAACCTTTGGCAATGCTCTGTAACTAACGTTAATCTCCAATGTATACTTTACACAACCGCTGTGTGTAAAGCATAATTCAGATTCGAAATCCTGATGTAAAGAATGGCATTTGTTTAAATTGACCCTCCACAATACTCTGGGAGCAACAAATTTTTATTGTAAACTATTTCACACCTCTATTGTGTACAGACTGACTCCAAGTAGACGCTGTAACCCTAAAGACATAAAGCATTCTTAAGGCGTAAGACCTTAAACCTTAAATTCTTAAGACCTTAAGGCCGTCTAATCTTGAACAAAATAAGAAAATCTTCTTTAAATGCTGAAAATGGCGTTAACCCTGCCGGGTTGTGTGCACGTTCGAATGCGTCAGAAACACTTCATCTCTATATAAACGTATTTTCATGCGTCGGAACTAATTTTTATTCAGAAGACAGTAAATTATTGGGCTTAAAAATTCAGTTTTTAGAAACTACAATGATCGAAGTACGGTTTATGAAGATATATCCAGGATTTTGTACAGGAGGAATCCAGAAAAATTTATTTCTCAGTTTTAAGGCCGAGAACTGGGCGAGGTCGTGAGTAATACCTGAAAATGGCCTTTAAAATGGTGGTATGGCAAAAAACACACATTTTTTCAACATTTCTAATCGAGCACTATCCATTGGCATCAAAAAATTTAGAGGAAAACAAAAAGTTCCAAAAATTGAATTCTGTGGGGGGGATATTTTGATTTCTGGGAAGAAGGTATTCTGGTTTCTGGGGGTTCATACCCCCAAACCCCCTCCTCCGCCTCGCCCAGGTATGGTAGAAACGCTGTTGGACAAAGAGACAATATAAAAACAAAAACGTTTGTTACGGTGCAAATATTGATTTTTTTAGCTGGAAGAAGCCGGGTGAAGTATGAATGAAAGTCGGATTGGCTGAACGATGCGGCGCGGCATGCGGCGCCGCGCGGCGCCCGATCGGACGAAGTATGAATAGGCCTTAAGAACATAACGTGCCAAACTGATGGCGAAGAAACATGTTTTTCAACCCGAATCGGAAGTTACACCTCCAGGATTGACTCAATATTGAGTGTAACGAAACTCATCAAAATGGTGTAATCCTTACGACAATCGTTATTTTTTACATTAGTCCGTACTCTTAACATACCAGTCCATAACCAGAGAACTTAACAGACAGAATGATTGTAAACCCATATTTTCACTACAGAGCGGGCACTTTACACTTCCAGGAATAAATAAGTTTTGAGTGCAGAGAATCGCGACCAAGTTCGGCTTGTAACCGCCGATACGTAGTTTATCTTTAGAATAGTCCGCACAACCGGATTTGTAACCAGAGAACTTATCTGACAAAAATTCGGCAAAATACGCGTTTTTTACACCAGAGTTTAAACTTTACACCTGCAGACTAACTCTGTATTGAGTGTAAAGAAACGCATCCGAGTGCGATGTGTAATTCTTAAACGTTATTTATTTTTAGAACATTTTGCACGTGTTGATTTATAACCGGCGAAGTTGGCAAACTAGAAAAAAGGGTAAAAAACGTGTTTTCCGTGCATCGCAGTGTTAAACTGCTAATACTAACTCCATATTTAATTTATACTAACGCGATCAAGTTTTACATGAAGACCTTAAAACTTAGTATTTTTTGACCGAAATCTGCTTGTTCATCCAGAGATTTTTGCACTCCTCGAGAGCTAATGTGAAATTTGAAAAACAAAAAATTAATCATCTGGAGAAGTTTACGTACCCTCTACAATTCTATACATACCATTAAATTGCATGAGACTTACAAACTGAGTTGTGTACACGCTGGCTAAAAAACCGTCAAAAATCATTAATGTCATTATATAACGCGAGAACGTTTTATACGCAATGCAAGCTATATATTGAAGTGTAAAGAAATACAAAAAAACGCCTGGCGAATTTTTTTGTTATCTATCTCTTAAAAAAATCTTAGCTCTCTGTTCCGTTAAACTGTATAGGGTAATGTTAGGGGTACACGAGTACATATATTATAGGTGGGCGCTAACGCGATACTTGATGATGCGATGCTTTAATAACTCGAGAATTCAAAAAATAAAAAATTCATGCGATTACCAGCAGCAGCCATTCGTCACTGAATTATATAGAGTGTAGAACTAATTGCAAAGTTGTTCCAAGGCAAGATGTAAGACGTAACTTTGTTGGGACAAAAAATAAAATGCGACATCTATGTAATATAATAAATCTAGTTTAGACCATCGCACATGATGTGTAAAATGCACGTGTCTGAGAATTTTTAAGCAGTGAACCACGATTCACACCGCTCAGCTTTGCGCGCGCTCCACGGACGCCCGCTCTCTACAGATCTTCGAGGGTTTTGTGGGATGGCTAGCAGGGGTGGATGTGCCTAAGCGAAAAAAGGACGGAATTCAGGATACAGAGGCAGTGACCGAATTTTGGAGGTCTGGGTAATGTAAACTGGCAAAAATCCGAAAAACATGCCAAAAAGTTATAATGCGGGGGTCTATCGATTTTTGCGGGGTCTGCCGGATTCTCATGGGGTCTAAACCCCCTACCCCACCACGCCAACATGTGAATATATACTAATTTATTTCATTTATCCGAGAGCTTTTTCAGCAAATTTTTTGAAGGCCACAGTAAGCGTAATCTACATATCTCACAGAACTTTGTGCGCATGCATGGACAAAGACCGGATTACAAAAGCAGTTTAAACTGAGCCATATTCACAATACTGTGTCCAGCAATTGATAAGCACATGTAGTTTACAAGAGTCTATTTTACAAGACCTTGTGCACGGATCACAATTTTCGAGTCAGTGTAAATCGACTACAAAATTATTTAAACTGCAGAGACAAACATGATACTGCGCACAGCAATTGATGAGCATATGAAGTTTGACTGTGCAAAATCTTATTACAGTAAGCTGCCTGGAAATCACTTTAGTAGCTAGTCGCTTGCACGCTGGAAATTGACTTTCATACACAAGGTTTCGTGAAATAGACTATTGGTAAAACTCTATTACAGTAAGCCGCCTAAAAACCACTTTTGTAGTTGATTGCTACTCCGCTGAACATTGATTTCCATGCACAGAGGTTTCTGCATGAAGTCACGATAAGTATTGTGGATCAAGTAATAAGCGTATGAAGTTTCGCTAAGCAAAATTGTGATACAGTAGGCTGCCTTGAAACCATTTTTATAGCTCGTTTTTTACATGATTTCTTCCTTTTAAAACGCCAGAAAAATAAAACTACGAAAATTAATAGTCTAAGACTTGAATTGTTAAAGCTTACAAAATTTACTTTACCTAAAAAGGTATTAAATATATTGAAAGTTTGAAATTGTAATTCATAATTTATAGAAAATGCAATTTTTTAATATAGCAGCACATGTACCTGCATACTTGGCACTCAAATTAAAATTTTTTTCTACTTAATCATAAAAACAAGTATGTAAACCTAATCATTTGAAAGCTCTTTCTTTGCGTACGTTACAGTGTTATTTTTCCAATATGGCTGCTCCCATGACACAAACTTGCATTGAGCAAACTTGAAAGAACGAGCAATTTTTTTCTAATCACGTTTATTGTGCAAGGAGACCCATGTAGAGACACAACTATTTTGCTACTTTAGAGCTTTCTAATAAAACACAGAGTAAATTTGAACCAGGCAAATTGTCACAATTTTTTGATGGGACGGACTCAATCATAAATTTTTTTGTCTTTTTTCTGGCAAAATAGTTGCATCCCAGAATTTTATATCTTAAACACTTTGTTCTCACCGACCGCCAAGAATTATAGTCTGTTTCATTTAACTTTGCGATATCTCTTTCGAATTTAATCTGGCATGAATTAGGCTACAAAAATGATTTAGGATTTAGAATACAGTGATGCGGTTCAGCAGTGGCTAACGTCACCGTAACTCGATATACTGTAGAACATCAGAACTAAGGTTATAGTCTGTTTCACACAACATCAGTCATAAATTTTAAAACCATCTCCGACAATAAGCTGAAAGATTGCGATTATAGCATTAATATATAATTATCGTAACCGACAGCTTACTGTCGATGAAAATTCTTAGAATTTATGGACTAAGTTACGTGAAACAGACTATAGTTTAAATGGCTTTTGTAGGCACTTTAAATTTTCCAAAACCTCTAAGTTGAATGGAACGAACTAAAAGTAAATAAATGTCATTAAAGGTATTATCCGGCGCGATGCGCCGGGAAAGGTTTGAGAAGTTATGGTCAATGAATGGTGCCGTGCAGGGGATTAGCGATCTCTCAAATCACCATACAATTTTTCAGATTTTCGCTAAAAATGTGACGTCGAAACAAAGAGAATAGCTGCATTTTCCCCACAAAATCGTGTTCAGTGAGATGTATAACGTAGAAATCTTTAGATGGAATATAGCAACTTTTGAGCAGGATCAAGGGCTAGCTTCTGAATAGTTGTGAATTTCGAATAATTCAAGAAATTTCCAGTCTTCTAAAATTTAACAATGTATCTAAATCGGAATGATTACGAGTTAATCTTTATCGTAGAAAAAACAGATTATAAAGCTACTATAAGTAATGCAAATTCAAGATTTCTCGCATTGGTACCTAGCCTACATAAATGTTCATTTTATAAGTATTCTGGGTTACTGATCATCAGATCTTTAGTGCTTGAGCATTAAAGCCTTAAATCGAAAATCTTTTCCATGAATAACATAGTAGGCGTATAAATTTGCCACATAAGAGTTAATAAGACAAATGTTTTCCTACATTTGAATTTTTTGGCGGCCCTGGGCGACCGCACGCTCGCACCCCTAAGTGAGGCTATGACGTTGACTGTCCGAAATCATTGCAAATTTAAATATCCATGCTTTGTCTCGCCAACCATTTTGGACCAGGGGGGCGGCCGCCCCTTACATAAATCCGCGTATGCAGGCGGATCGATGAACTAAATATCGATTACTCCGACTGCATGAATGAAATCATTTCCGGCAATCGCATTTTCGAACACAATGCTCAAAAATGGGGCTAAGTGAAGGCGAGAGGATCAATTTTTGTTTATTTTCCGAAATTTGGGGGAACCACCACTTCAAAATCCCCTCTTTCTCTATACCACACATGGGCGTGGGGGGTTTTGGGGGGTATGCACCCCCAGAAGTTGAGATACCCCCCAGAATTCGAATTTTGAAATTTTTTTGCTTTTTAGCGATTTTTTAATGCCATTGGATAGTGCTCGATGAGAAACGTCGTACAATGGAGTCTTTTCGACATACGACCACTTTTAAGACCATTTTTTGACCTTTAAAAATTATTTCACCCCCCTCCCCCACCAGAATTTCGGTGCTGCCCACCTATGCTCTTTACTATGTCTTGGACAAACGTAATGCCTTTAGTTATTATGAGAGAAAACGTAAAGATATTTAATGTCACAATGCAAGCATAGTGATTATAACATTAAAGCATACATCAATCAATATTCACAAGTCAAACGAGCGAGGTAACACATCGTTTTGTTATAAACAGATTGCCAATGTGACAATATTGAAATGCAATTGACAAAATGACAATTTAAACTAAAAAACGCCAATCTTGAAAATCAGAGACGAAAAAAATAAGAAAAAACAACGGCTATCTTGGCGCCTATATAGGAAAATAAGTTGGTTTTACTTAAAATATTTTTGCTATCGTCCGAAAAATCGATATATCACCAAAAATCTTAGTGCGAATGAAAGCGAGCATAAAATCACATGCGCAATATACTTATCGATCACAAATTAAGCAAAATAATTTATATAGAACAAAAACAATAAATAATGTCGCACACATGTTCATGGGGGCTGAACAGTTCAGACCACAGATGGCGTGGGAGGTCCAGGCAGGCTGGACCCCAGAATACAAAACACCTCCGGAATTTGAAGGACACCTTTTGACCTTCGAAATTCTCTGAACCCTCTAAACTTCCCAAAATTTTAGGTCGCTGACTAAGTATGTGAAATTATCGTTTCGCGCAAATAAGTCATTTTTAAATCAAATTTCTACCTATTTCCTAGAATTTTTCGAAATTTTCTTGTGCTTACATCCCAGAAAGCACCGGCTTCGCAAGAATAGTCGAAAAACGCGCAATCTTTCACAAGGATCCAGCTATTATAAGGCAAAAAATTTTAGAAGTCATTCATGAAAAAATTATTGTCCGTACACATGTACTACTGTACGTGTAACGGCTCGAAATTGGGGGTAAATTACTTCCCATTTTTTTGTCAAAAACGGCCAAAAAACGCCTAAAACCAGCCAAAAAAATCGATTTTTTCTCCAAAAATCGGGGGGGGGAGGGGTCAAAATTTTCTGGCTTGGTGGGATGGGGGGACGTCCGACATTAGGTGGGGGATCCCCCATCCCCCTCTTACATGTATGTGTACTAGGCACTCTTGGAAAAGCCAAAAACATGTCAAAAATCCAATTCTGGGTGTCTGAAAATTTCAAATTTCTCGGCACCAATAAAATGATTAGAAACCAAAGTCAGACCCATGACTCAGTTCCGCAAAACATGTAGATTTTTATCCAAAGTGAATTTACGGCTAAAAAAGTGTCGAATCGTTCAGGTGTTTCTTTCAACTGTTCATCGATACTGACTTATTCTCCGATTTTTGCTTTTCATCAGAAGTGAAACTGTTTCCACGAAAGGGCAGAAACGAGGCATTTTAGCGATCTACCAAAAATTGCTACCTTTTCTGAGCGATAAAATATTCAGAATTTTTTCCTTTTTTTCGCGATTTTTTTATGTTCACGAAAACAGCTCGAAGAGAAACGCCGAAAAATGGCGTTTTTCGCTCTTAACACAAATTTTTCGGGTAGTTTTTTGGTCCTTGGAAATTTAGACCCCCAGAACTAAGGCACTGTCAATTAGGCTCGTAACCATACGTGGGCAGCAATAAAATTCTACGGCGGGGGTTGCGAGATTTTTCAAAGGTCAAAAAATGCCCTTAAAGTGGTGGTATGGCGAAAAAACATCATTTTTTCGACGTTTCTCATTGAGCACTATCTATTAGCATCAAAAAATTGTAAAAAAACGAAAAAAATTTTTAAAAATCGAATTACTGGGGGGGGTATTGGGGTATTTTGATTTCTGGGGGTTACTTTGGTTTCTCGGGGGAGGGGGTTGCATACCCCTCACGCGTAGGTGTGCTCGTAACGCTTCACCCACTAAAAACCGATGACTGCTCCACGTCTAACAAATATGGAAGCTGAACCCTTCCTTGAGTATCGTAATCCCACATAACAGCAACAAAAATGTGGGGTTGTGGGGAGCGAATTCGACGGGGCCAAATTGCCAAATGTAGCACCGAGAATTCGATTGTGGGGGTCTATCGGTTTTTGTGAGTAACGATTTGGAGAGAGGTCTTCCAGATTCTGGATCCCGAGACCACCCCAGACCCCCACGCCTATGTGTGACCACCATGCTAGCCACGTTGCCTAATGTTTTAAAATTTTCGTTGATCTTTATGGAAGAATGGAAAATGATAAGAACATTTTGCTTAGGATTCAAACTAGATACATAATCATGGAGCTAAATTTTGGGCCAAAGAGCAAGAATTTCAGCTAAAACAAAACACGAAAAAGATTAAATTAGAGTTATGGCCTAGTTCTGACTAGACTTATTTCAATTATAAACACGGGGAGCATACATAGGCAGCGACCAAATTCTGGGGAGAGATCTGCATGGGGTAAAAGTACAAAAAAATCGCTAAAATCATGTGAAAAATTTAATTTTGGGGTCCATCAATTTCTGGGGGTTCACCGGATCCCCGATTCTAGGGAGTATAGACCCCCAGACTCGTAGCAAGCATTTTAATTTGGGGGAGACAAAAACACTTGAAAGTCAGATGTTTTGAGAAATAATAGGGGTAGTCAAAAATAAGGGCATTTTTTGAACGTCTCTCAACGAGCTCTACACAATGATGAAGAAAAATTTCAAGAAGAATTCTAAAATTTTCAACTATTTCATACTTATTCGCAAAAAATCTATCGCTCAAACTATCTGCGCAACTATTTGGACTTAATTTTTGCGCTCTGCAAAGATAAAGAACCAGAAAGTTAGTAATTCAGCACGAAGCGCAGGAAAAATTTAACATTTTATCCACGTCTAAAAGAAATTTGGACGGTTTAAATTGACGAAAGTAAACAGAAGCAATTAATCCGACCAAAATTTTGCGTTTAATAGCTCAAAAGTACGCAAAAAACCTGTTTTAACGAAAACAAAATTTCTTTCGGTTTCGAGGGGGGGGGGGGGCATTGCACCCCTCATGACGCGATGGCTTCATTTATGGTTAACTCAACAAGGACTATTACTATGTCAAAGTTTTTTGATGTCCCCGACATCCATCCCAAATTTTTACCGTTTTCTTAGTGAAGTTTACGAATATAGTCTAAGCTGAATAAATTTTGAATTGATCGACGAGACTAGGAGCACACATGGGCGTGGGAGGTTTGGGGGTATGCAACCCCCCAGAAGTTGAAATACCTCCCAGAAATCAAAATTCCCCCCCAGAATTCAAATCTTGAAATTTTGTTTGCTTTTTTTAGCGATTTTTTGATGCCATTGGATAGTGCTTGATGAGAAACGTCGAAAAATGGTGTTTTTTCGCCATACGACCACTTTTAAGACCATTTTTTGACCTTTGAAAATTTTTCCACCCCCCCAGAATTTCGGTGCTGCCCACCAATGACTAGGAGTCAATTTTTTAATAAGTAACCAAAATTAAGGCATACAGGGCAAAATTTGTTGAAATGACTCAGAATTACTATAAATTTCAAATAAAATTGATTAATTGAAAAAGATTTAGTCAAAATTCAAAATCGCCCTTTTATATGCATTCCTATATTTTTTCTCTGACGTAGTAAAAGCCGTCGAAGATTTTAAGGAACAAGGCATTTTTGAATATGCCTAGCCAAGCCAGACATGCGACAGCTTAAAACGTTGTGAAGGGCTAGCAGACATACACAGCTTGGAAATTCTGGGGTGTAGGAGTAGTGTAAAATTTAAAAGTGCCCTCTTTGGGCCCAAAAAATGGAGCGTAGGCGTCAAAACATCGTTTTTCAACGTTTCTGACGATGCTCTATCTTTCTAGAGCATATAAACATGAAAAAATAACGAAACAATCAAAACAGTCAAACAAATTCAGCAAAATATACTCAAAACAGGAGTATATGGCGCGGAGCGCCGAAAATTTGACACTTTTGAGCACATAGATGGCTAAAATTGCTTAAAAAGGCACCATTTCTGCGAAGTTTAAAAAATTTTTGGAAACATTTAAATAATCGCGAATTAGGGGGGAGGCGGAGAAAACTTTTCTGGAGGGGTGGGCAAAACCCCCTAACCCGCAAGGATCGTGTGTGGGGTAGTCATCAGATATCTTGGAGTGGGGGCCGCATATGATACTCAATTTTGAGCAAAAATGACAAGAACACCTAAAACAAGCCTCCATAAGTTTTTGCCGAAAATTTGAGGCAAGTTTTTAGGGAGATCTTCAGGGGGATGAAAGGTATCGCACACTTAACAGCTCGAAATTTCAGTTAGGGTAGACAGCCAAATCTAAGAAGTTGGTAAAACGTCATTCAATTTTTTGGCCAAAAATGTAAAAAGTGAATCTAAAAATAAGCAAAATGCGAAAGTATTTGTCTAAAGTCGGGAGGGCGGGTCAAAGTTTTCCGACTTCGATTGAGGGAACCCCTATCCGCTGTCTTACACGTATGGGAGGGATGACTGGATTTAAGTGGATGTAGGATCCCACAATACATGCACATAGGGGTTGAGGGGAAGGTATTACCTCCCCCTGAAGGGTCAGCCGGACAGGTACTGTCCGGCGATTATGAGCTGATGGAACGTCTTTTGCATCACTTTTGAGGTCAAAAGCTGTAAAAACGTCAAAATTGTTCCGGCACTTCGCGCCAGATTAGTACGCTTAAGTACTATCGAGCACTATTTATTGGCATCAAAAATTTGCGAAAAAAAAACAAAAAAAATTTCAAAAATTGAATTCTGGGGGGTATTTTGATTTCTGGGGGAGGGCGGGTGCGTACCCCCAAATCACCCACGCCCGGGTATGGATCCCGCCCAACTGCCTGTTTGATATATAAAGGCAAAGTTAGGCTTCCAAACCCATATGAGTGATAAATTTTTAGTTTTAGGTACTTCTCGAAAACATAAACGTTTCATTGCGGGATTGGTAGATTAAAGTCGTAAGAGAAACGCGCAACGGACGGGTTTAGCATCGTACACGGAAATATATATACAAACTTAAACGATAAATGCGACCAAAAATCAATCAATAAATATGCGCGCCATGAAAGGCGAAATTAGCCTTGATAAAATACACAAATTAACACACTAACGCTATAAAAAAGCGAAAAATAAGAAAAACATTAAAAATAAAGAAAAAAATACGAAAATAAGCAAGGAAATTAGAAACAAAAAGTACAAAATAATTAATCGATCACACATAAGATTCGGGGCAAAGTTTCAAGTTGGCAAAAGCGAGCTGAACTTCGCTCACCGTCAACGAAGTTTGACTAGAGTTGAGGTTTTTGCGGACGAAAATCGCGTCTCTATTCGCAGTGTTGCAAGTTTTTTCAATTTGGAATCGATCTTCCACTATCACTTGATCCGGCTTGATCTGGTTTGACTTATTTCTCGAAAAGTTCCTGCATATACAAACAAACGTATGTCAAGAAAAAATTAAAAAAAATAATATAAAAACAAAAATACATAAAACAGTAAATAAATATGTTCTTCGTACTTACTGTGCTGACAAAAACTATAGTTTTTTGAAAATAAATAAAAATCGAATCAGTCTAAAAAAATAATGTCAAAAAATATGTAGAAACTCGTATAAAAACATAAGCTTGATAATACATATATTCTTAAAAGTGAAAGCGTGAAACAAACGCTCAAAGAAAAAAATGTATGAAGCGATTAAAAAACACAAGACATAGGTGGGCAGCATCAAAATTCTGGGGGTGCGAGATTTTTCGAAGGTCATAAAATGTTCTTAAAAATGGTGGTATGGCAAAAAAGCACCATTTTTCAACGTGTCTGATCAAGCACTATCCATTGGCATCAAAAAATTGCGAAAAAACAAAAAAAAATCAAAAATTGAATCCTCTGGGGTATTTTAATTTCTGGGGGCTATTCGGCCTCCTAGGGGGTACATCATAGGTGGGCAGCACCGAAATTCTAGGGGGGGGTGAAAAAAATTTCAAAGGTCAAAAAATGGTATTAAAAGTGGTCGTATGGCGAAAAAACACCATTTTTCGACGTTTCTGATCGAGCACTATCCAATGGCATCAAAAAATCGCTAAAAAAGCAAAAAAAAATTTCAAAATTTGAATTCTGGGGGGGGGTATTTCAACTTCTGGGGGTTCATACCCCCCATACCCCCCAAGTGTGAGGTACATACTCCCCACTCCCACGTTTGGATGTGATTCAGATAAAAACGAAAAAAGTCGAAATAAAAAAACATTAGGAGACACAACAGCACGATGAAATTAGACTAAAATTTTCGCTACATGCTGAATAAAATTTTAATTGAAAAAGCGACAAATTGGGAAAATTAAAGCTATTATTTAGGAAGGCTAAGCGCAGAGAAACGATTTTTGAGATAAGAATGGAAAACTAAATAAATTATGTACAAATTCTCAAAGGAATGTTGTCAAATAATAATAATAATAATTCTAACAATGCGTAAACCCTGGAACTAAGTTTAGGTTTTTCCATTTTTGCAGGTCTTGAAGTCAGCTTTAGAAATGAGCAATGTAACGGCTCGAAATTTCGATAGGAGGTCCCCGGTCATTTTTAGGAGGGGGGGGGGGTAAATGACCTCCAATTTAGGCCAAAAAACGAACAAAAACCCATAAAAATGGCCAAAAACCGCGATTTTGTCCAAAAATTGGGGGATAAGGAATTTTCAGACTTTGGGAGGGGATGGGGGACGACCAGCTTTGAGTGGGGGGATCCCCATCCCCTGTGATGTACATGTCTGCCTAGAAGAATACGATACTGCCGGACAGTTCTGGATAAGTTTAATATTTGATGAGCGAAGTATATACACGGATGAAGATTCGAGCATAAGCAAAGCGATGTAAAGAAAATTAATTAAAAAATTAAAATAAAAATATAATCAAAATAAAAAATTGAAATTAAAAAAATTAAAGTTGAAAGATTAAACGAAAAATCACGATAACATCGGTGGAAACTACAAACTGCAGAATTCTCATGCACAAATATCAATAAATGTAACAGGTGCAAAAATTTCATTCCAGGAGAATGAAAATAGTGCTTATGATTAGGCAAGCTGCAATGATGTAAAGGATGCAGTTTACACAGGCTACAAAATAAAGTCAAAAACTATTTGAATACGACGAATCGAAAGCTAAAACAGATGTGAAAATGGAAAAAGGCAGAGGACGATATACATAAATTGACTTTAAACAAGCACGTTTTGAATCGAGTGTAAACTAGACTAATTAAGCCATAAATTAAACCAAGTGTAAACTACTGTAAACTAAACTAAATACAAACTTAACTAGACTTGACTCAATAAATTAAGCTAATCTATTCCAAACTGACTAACCAACGTGTAAACTGACTCTAAACTAATTAAGCAAACTGAAAACCAATGTAATATAAAAATAAATAAGCTAAGTATAAAATAAACTAGGCTAACTTCAAACTAACTAGACAAAGTGTAAACTGACTAAACATAAATGTAAACTATACAAACTCCAGATTAACTTAAAACGTGTAAACTAAACTACTCTAACCTAACTAAACTGAGCGTAAACAAAACTAAACTACTCCATACTGACTAAGCTGAGTGTAAAGTAAACAGACTGACCATTGCTGGAACGAAGGCGGAGTCGGTTGAGGGAAACGACCGGGGGATACTGTAGGCGTTATTACTGGGCAGCACGAGACGCGAGATCCGCAGGCGACGTTCAAAGTCTCTGACCACTTTGTGGAATCGATGGCTACAGTATGACGCTGCGGGCTGTTGCGGCCGTGTTTTTTTGGTCGTCTCACTCCGCCGACGAATTTTTCGACAGTTTTTGAAAAGTTCTTTGAAACATCAGAAAAATATCAAATATTCTACATAGATAAAACTAAAAAATCGGGTTAGAAAAGCCAAAGTTTACGAGATAAATATAAAATGAGTAAAGTATAACTTATGTAGGTATTTAAACCAATATTTAAAATATTCAAACTATTTAAACGGAGTATTCAAACCATCTCAAGCTTTAGAACGAGCTAATTTTGCTGTCAGTTTAAAACGAGAGGCATAATACCGCAGACGCACTAACAGACTGCTTTAACTTAACATTAAATTATCAAAATATTCTTAGCTTACTGAGCTGCTTTCATTTCTTGCTGGGCAAAAAAGTGCTTGAACCATCTCCGTTACGGACTATGACTAAAAATTAACGATATGAGATATAAATTTGGATGAATTGTGCTAGAATACGTTGAATTATTTTTTTGTTGACCTAAGCTGGGTTGTTTTGAGCTTTCTGTTTACAACGTTGAAAACCTTAAAACTACAGTAATTATAGCATTTCTACCACACACATGGTCTAATCACCCTCAATTTTGATGCATCTGGCTTTTCGTTTAACTTCTGACCAAATTCATACGATTTTGGGCGAGATTCTTTATCCGAAGGAACGTTTTGTGAATGACCTTGTTCGACGTGGCATAATTTATCTGGAATCACGTGACTCAACTGCGATTTCGAATCTGCGTTGTTGTAAACCGACGCGGAAACATCGACCGAGGCTTCTTTAGTGTTATTACCTAACAAAAATACAATTTTTAATTCAATTTTCTACTTTACACCATGGTATTTCTCGCAGCTCAATCTCTACTTTACACTAAACTATGGAAACGTGTGGATTAATCGGTACACAACGCTTCTCTCGTGTTGTTTCCTACGCAGAATTTGATTTTTGATTAAAAAATTTTCGACTACGCGCGAATATATCGCTCGTTGCTTCTTTCGCATCTTTTCATAGAAAATATCTGATTTTTAATTTATTTTCCATTTTACACCATGGCAGCGTTTCTCACGACCCCCATCAGCACTGGTGCTAATGAAAATTTTTTCCATCAGCACGGGAGGGCTTAAATTACATAGCATGCTAGTTTTTTACTGTATAATAACCACGGTGTCATTGATGCGTGTCCTTTTCTTTTTAATACAGCTGTTTTTGTCAGCAACAGTAATTTCAAATACGTAAATTGAAAAATCCATCCTAGATCACAATTATCGTCTTCCTAAAGCTCGATTGATGCAGGAAGCTCGCACCCTTCTATCTATTACAACATAACGAACGATAAAGCGATCTACAAACACTAATTTAATCTGATAGCAGACGCCACTGCGCTTATGCATTGAATGATAAATAAATATAAAGAAGCTAATTTGGTTTCCAAACAACAGAAAATAGCTTAAAGTTATCATAAAGTAATTATTTTGTGCTAGAAATCTCTAAACAAATAGACGAGACAAATGCATCGTTTCAGATTGCATGACGATTGATTGAAAAGCGCTCAAATCGCGCGCTAGAGGCTAAATAAACAGTAATTTTGTCACTCGGCGCTAAGCGCCAAATTTTTTTGGGGATTTTTTCTGACAAATATGTCAAAATTACTATATTTTTACTGAAATAGATCTCGGTATCCGTTAGTACGTCGTGCTAACGGCCAAAATTTTCATTAACACGGGGCCTTTTTAATTAGCGTAGCGCTAACGCGCGCCATAACATTTTTTCGCAAACTGTACACAAGAATTTGGAAACGCGACCCGAGGCTTTTTCGCTTTATTCCCTACGCAGAACCAGATATTTGATTCATTTTTGCACTTTACACCACGGCGTTTCCTGCAAATCGATCTCTAATTTATACAAAAATGTAAAAACGCAGCGGATAAATCAGCTGCTATTTTTCTGTGGTGTTACCAAGAAAGCATCCGATTTTTGGTTTAATTTCCCAGTTTACACCACGAATTTCACGTAACTCACTCTCTATCTAATTTACACATCTATTCCAAGGCAAGGTAGAATCGGAAGAAGGCGTAAGTGTTACGCATTACGAAGAAGCCGGCTTTTAATTTAAACTTACTAGTTTACACTCTTTAATTCAAGCAACTCTTTTCTACTGTATACAACGACTTGGATGGAAGCAATATTTCATCGACGCAAAATGCTTAATTCTGCCATGCTAAAACCGATTTTCGATTTGAATTTTTTACTGTAAGTCAGGCCGGTATCCAGGATTTCATTTTGGGGGCGAGGGTGAAAATCAAAAATTTTATGAATGGCTAAGCACACATGCATACTGGGAGTATGGAGGGTATCCTCTTACTAGGATATTTGGTAGGCATACCCCCTCATGCCATTTTGGACTAGAACTTATTGTTCAAACTATGAATAAGTGTCAAACGACGTCCAATAGTATAATTTCAAGTGAATATACTTATTTTCCGATCATTAGACTGTCCAGTTCAATCATTTATTCATTTTTCTTCCATTTTCGGATATATTTGATGTTACAATTCATTCCATCGCTCTTATTGTCACTTGTTTTCATGCAAATTTAACCACAAAAATTCATGAAGGGTTTGGTGTTGCACAAGAATCGATTTTGAAGTGTTTAATGCGCACGAGACGCAGAAAATTTTTCGAAATTTTACTGAAAATGCGCAAAAGTCTTAAAATTATTATAACTTTTTCCCAAAAAGTTTTTGAAACAATAAAAAGATGGCTCCAAAAATCCAGTGTATGAGCCTTGAAATCTTTGTCCTTAACATTAAAGCTTGTGCGTATCTGACTAGGAAATCGTTCATAGATGAGATGCGGCATTCATTGCACATTTTTCAAAATTTGCATCCAGTAAACTGAACGCCTTGATTTGCGTAATTGTATTCAATTACTCCTTGCTAATTTGCTATTATAGGATAAATAACTTCTATCCAAAAGAAAAACATTGAAGTGATCGAATTGTCGGCGAAGTGTTTACATCTGCGTAAGTGCTTTACATAGCTTTGAGCAGTGTTGTTTTGTACAAGGTCCGTTTGCACATGTACAAAGATGGTCCCTGAAAGTCTTTGTACATTTTGTACACAAAAATTTTGGGTATTTGGTGGCAAAAACAGAGTTGTTCGACCTTTGGTAGTGTATTTTAGCTAATTTCTGGGTTTCTTGAAAGAAAAATCACTAATAATCGTCTCAAAACGGCGCGAAGCGCCGAAAAATTTGACATTTTTTCTTTAAGAATGCAATTTCTGACATTAAAAACATATAGAGAACACACAATTACTCATAATTTTTGCGAATTTCAAACCTTTTTTGCAGTTTTCATCTTCCCTGAAAATCTTTGTACATCGGGATAAATCTTTGCCGGATATAAAAAACGTGGCTTAAAGTGCGTTTAATAGTAACATATTTTTTATAATTTTCAATGGATAATTCACAAACATAATTAGATAAAAATCGTGTTTTCCCCTTTTTCTACTTCAGCTATATTGCGTTCGGTCGCTGTTTTTGTTTTAAGATCGTGCATTTTTCAGCGATCACGGTTCATTTATGTAGCAAAGTTCGGTCCCTGAGTGACTTCGATTCTGGAAAGCCACTGGGTCGTGGAAAATTTGGTAACGTTTATATAGCGGGAGAACGAAAGACTAAGTTTATCTGCGCCTTGAAAGTGAGAATAGGTCTAAGTACCGCGTGTCTCATAAGATTTTGCTAAGAGTCGCAGGCACACCTGGGCGAGGGGGGGTTGGGGGTATGCACCCCCTCCGAAAAACCAAAATACCCCCCAGAAATCAAATTCCCCCCGAATCCAATTTTTGAAAATTTTTTTCGTTTTTTTCGTAATTTTTTGATGCCAATGGATAGTGCTTGATGAGAAACGTCGAAACATGGTGTTTTTACGCCATACCACCATTTTTAAGGCCATTTTTTGATCTTTGAAAAATCTTGCACACCCCCCAGAATTTTCTTGCTGTCCACGTATGGTGGTGTTCCCTTATGCAAGCCCGTATCCAGGATTTTATTTCAGGGGAGGCTGAAAATTCTGAGGTCGAATATCTCGAGAACCATTAGAGGATGGGCAAAAATAAAGCTATTTTCGGGCATATCTCGAAATTTTTAAAAAAATTCCATTACTTTATTCCATACTCATATTACACAAATCTATCGTTTAAACAATCTACGCAAGTGATTTCTTTACAATCAATCGACGAATAATTTCCCAGCTTCCGTCTTTGAATTTGACCTTTTATTTAATTTTAATTGATTTTAATTTAATCATTTAATTTACGCAGTTTTAGGCGGCCTAGAAGGCAAAAACTGCAGATAAATGATAAATCCGGGTTTTGGTGGTGTTTTATACCTACTTTATTTTTCCCTTTGGGGAGCATTGAGCAATTCAAAAATTATTTTTAATTTCCAGGGGGAGGAAGGCCCGTTGCCCCCTTAATACGGGCCAGCACTATACATGATCTGGGGGGTGGGTTCGGGGAAGCGGTTCTCACCCCGCCGAAAATTCCACCCCCGCAAAATTTTTTCACCCCCGGAATTGGCGATTTTTCGAAAGTTCCCTAAAATTTCTAATTTGTAGAAAAGATGCTTTTCTAAGCGTTTTTAGCTATCTACATATTTGCTCAAAAGTGCCAAATTTTGGCGCTTCGCGCCATTATACTCATGTTTTCACTATATTTTGTTCAATCTTTTCCGACATGTTAGATTTTTTCCGAAATTGTTTTGTTTTTATGCTCCAGAAAGATAGAGCATCGTCAGACACGCTAAAAAACGATGTTTCTGACGCGTGTCTACCACACGTGGGCATGGGGGGGGGTTTGAGGGGGTATGCAAACCCCCAGAAATCAAAATAACCCCCAGAATTCAATTTTTGAAATTTTTTTTGCTTTTTTTCGCAAGTTTTTGATGCCAATGGATAGTGCTTGATGATAAACGTCGAAAAATGGTGTTTTTATCGCCATACCACCATTTTTAAGGCCATTTTTTGACCTTTGAAAAATCTTAGCCCCCTCATCCAGAATTTCGGTGCTGCCCACCTATGGTGCCTACCTTCTTGGACCCAAAAAGGCACTTTATAATTTCAAACCTCCCCCAGAATTCCCATGCTCTGCACGTATGGCCAGCACTAACCTAATTACTCCGTACGCCCAATTTTATACTTTACACAGAAGTTTAAAAGCGAAATTGTATTGCAAAAAATGCGCGAAAATAAAAAAAATTAAATTACCGACTGAAATGGCCGACAATGGCGGAGTTGGTAAACAACGTGAATTTTCCGCCACTTTACACCGATTGTCACCTAGAGAACGTTCGTCGGTGTAAACTAACGTGAGAAGCCAAGTTTCGTCTTCGACTTCGTTCGTACCTGATTCGAATTTGGCAGTGATTTGATCTAAAAAACGTTCGAAGCTCAATCTAAGGGTATATTAATCGATAGTTTGGGAGTTTTAATATTTTTATCTATTTTTAATATAGTAATATATTACCTGTTTACATTTTAACACGATTTTTTTATTATTTTTGTAATATTTAATATTTCATCACTAATAAAGGGCCTACCGTCGGTCACAAAATTGAACCGGTCGTTGGGCGCCGTCGATTGCTGGCATTGTGCCAAAATTTCGTCCGGGCCAACCGACGGAATTTGATAGGCGACCACGGAGGCGTGGTCTAATTTTCCGGGCATTTCGGCGATTTTTTGTCTCACCATGTGACGTCGCCTTTTTTGTTCGTCCCGCAGCAGGGCCGCGTGAGCCTTGTCGCGATTTTTCATCTCGTTGCGGTACAATTCGGGATCTTCGAGCGTTTTTCGTTTGGCCCTTGAAAAAAATTTCGTTAATTAATTAGTGAATTATTTTTTAATTAATTAATTAATTACTTTACTTAATTAATTTTAAAAAGTAATTTAATTTAAAAAATTGAAATTTCTTAATTTTTTTAAAAGCTTTCAAAAATTTTAGAAAAAATTCTAAATTTTTAACCCGAATAGTTTTGTTTTGAATGAAAATTCTAAATAATTTAAATGCATAAAAGCGTTCTATGCCTCATACTATATCCCCCTAAAATTGAAGCTGACGTTTTAACTGACATTAGCAAATATAATAGTAAGTCATAAATACGACAAAAGAACGAAAACAGAGGAAAAGGAGGAAAAAATGGGAAGAAAAAATTAAGTAAAGAAAATAGAGAAAAATAATAAAAAATGAATAAATAAAAAAAGAACAAAAAGGGAGAAAAAAGTAAAAGCGGAGCACGAAGCAATATTATCAATATTATTATTGCTCTACATGCACTTACTTTACATTGTATTACCTTACACTATTACTTTACACGTACAAAAAAAAGATTAGAAATAAATTAAATAAACGATAGAATAGAATTAAAAATAAATTTGAAAATTAAAAAATTGAATTTATTTAAATTAAAAAATAGACGGAAAAAACAATTTAAACCTACGACGTAAGCTGTATGGCGAAATTGACCAAATTTTCGCAAAGGGCTTTGGCCGAGCTGACCGACGGGTCGCCCAGTGTGACCCCATTCCTCAACAAATCCTCCAAACGCAGCAACATCAATTCATGGCGTTGATAGGCCTCTACAGCAGGCAATGGCTGCTTGACCTAACAACATTTAGAGTAATCCATACACGATCTTGAAGGGAGTGGAGGGGAGGTTTCAACCCCCCCAGAAATTCTTTCACCCTCCCCTGAATTCGCCATTTTTCGAAAGTTTCCAAAAATTTACTGAAAATTCGTAGGAAAGGTGCCTTTTTAAGCGTTTTTAGCTATCTATTTCGTTCAAAGTGTCAAATTTTCATACCTACCCATGTTTTGAATATATTAAGTTCAATTTTTACGACTTTTCTTGATTTTTTTCGAAATTTTTTTATGTTTTTATGCTCTAGAAAGATAGAACATCGTTAGAAAGGCTGAAAACCGATGTTTTTGACGCATACCCACCATTTTTGGCCCAGAAAGGAACTTTGAAATTTCAGCCCCCCCAGAATTCTCATGCTGTGCATGTCTGGAATAAACTAATTTATTATTTTCTGTATTCAATTTTATTATTTTGTAGATTAATCAAATTATTTAAATTAATCAATTAATTAAATTAAAGGATTGATTACACAAATCTTATTTATTATCATACAGTAATTTATTATTATTGATGATAATAATTAATTATTTTATGGCGAAATTTAATTAAATTATCATATTTTCAGAATTTATTTTATACAAAATTTTATTTTACTCAAAAATCTTATTTTATATACATAAACTTATTTCAAATTATAGGTCGAGCCGCCAATCAGCTTATCATCAAATTTCAGAACGTCAAAGCGTTTTCTTTTTATCTATAAATTTTCTTTTTTTCATTCTTTTTTTGTCAAAATAATGATTTCCTCTAGTATTACTATATTTGCAAACAAAAGAGTCAAATAGCATTAGGATAAAAAATCAATGAAATAATGCCCAACGAGATTTCAAATTCCTCATCAATTTTAATTGTTTAATTATTTTACTCAAACTCTGATTTTACTCAAAGTTTTTTATAAGTAAAGTCAAATAAAGGCTAACAGTGTTAAAACGTGCAAAATTGAAAATGTTAGGAAAAGAACAATAAAAACACTTCGGAAAAATTTATTTGGGACTTTAGAATTGAAAAAATTGAAAAAATTAATAAAATCAAGAAAACATACATAAAGGCAAAAGAAAAGTGAAAAAATGAATACAAAAACGAAAACAGATAAACAAAAACCGTATAATTGGTATTTCATTATTAAGATATGTCAAAATAGATAAACATTGTAAAGAGATAATTAATCTTTGTTCGTTTTCGTCTACTATTCAGAAGCTATTGTTTTTTATATATAGTCGCCATGGAAGATGACGCGCTATCATCCTCAGAATTATGATAAAGGATGCGTCGCGAGCGCCGCGTTATGTCCATCATGCGCTATCATCTCTTTTTCTATTAAGCGCCATTAACCTGTATCATCCCGTTAATCTGGCGATGCGGACGGCGCAATTTAGCTATTAATAGCGCCAACAAGGAAGCGTGTACGTGACTGCTGGCGCGCTTCCTTCTTGTTGGCGCTATTAATAGCTAAATTGCGCCGTCCGCATTGCAGATTAACCGGATGATAGAGTTTAATGGCGCTTAATAGAAAAAAGATGATAGCGCATGATGGACGTAGCGCGGCGCTCGCGACGCATCCTCTATCATGAATTCTGAGGATGATAGCGCGTCATCTTTCATGGCGACCACTGTACATGTAAACGAGTACGGATCGATTCAAGACTGGGACCGATTCATTTAATTCAATTATTTTCTTAATTCAGTACTTAATTTTCTAATATTCATTTTTTGTATTAATTTTACTCATTTTTTTAATTAATATTTTTAATACCTTTTCATTGGTTTGTTTTTTGACTTTTTAAAATAGACATTAATACGGATTAAGTATCAGCCTTTGCACGCACAATGTATAAGCTAGGCGTAATGCGAGATAATGACTGATTATTGTTAATTTTGATCATTGATTTATAAACACGGATAATAGGTAAAATATTTAATTTTATTAAGTTATAATTAAATCAATTAGTTTAGATTCGAATACCTAATGAATTAATTAAAATTAACAATGTCCACGAGTGCTTTACGATTGCTTTAGACTTCTTTAATTTAAATTAATTTGCTTTACACGCGAGTTTAGTTTACACTGCTCAGAATGAACGCAGAACGATTTGCTTTACACGCGAGTTTACTTTACACTGTTCAAAATGAGCGCAGAACGAACCTCGGAAAATCTAATCGGCGAATCGAGCGAGGGAAATTTTCGGCCAAATTTCGGCGGTTCGGGCGGTTTGAGGCTCGGCTCCCGGGCCGTTTCGGCCCTTTTCAATGCCACATTCGAATCACTGGGCCGGTCTAAGCAAAATTTACCGACCACCGGGTCAAAATTGTCCGAAATTCCGTCCGAAGTCTGTACATCAAATTTATTACTATTGTCGTATCGTGTTTTTTGATTTTTAATTTCAATACTTAAGAGTATAAAATATATTAAAAGTATATATGAATTTTATTATTTTTAAAATTATAAAACTTATTAGATTTATGAATTTTAATATTTTGAAAATTTTTTACCTACACCATTTTGTCACGCCCGATAGTGGTCAATATACTTGGACCACCTAACAGGCTGACCATATGCTCGTAATATAGTCACCAGCTCGGACTGAGCTATCTTGCGGATTGTGCAGCTGTACATATTATCGCGCGCACACGTATTTATAAAACCGGTGCTATCGGGCGAACCCAATAGCCTTTATCAGCGCTGACTCCTCACTTAGCAGTTATTACGTGCTTAAGCTCGGACCGGTTCTCTTCAGTTGTTATGTCCCTTCAATATATGTGTTGAATTACTGTTGTTCTAACATGCGCATCACGTGTCAATGGATTACTGTAGTAGCGTGTTATGTTTCTACCTGACAATTTTAATTTTCCTTTATAGAATTTTAACGAAATTACATATATTCGCAAATTTCAATACTTTTAAATTTTTTTAGCATACATATTACCTATATTTTTTAGGGTCTTATCCATATGAATATTTATATTATTTGGTATTTGTTCAAAAATCCGTGGGGAGGAAAGCATACCATGGGTATATTTTACATACCCGATTATGTTCGGTTAAAAAACAAAATCTGAAAAATTCAAAAGTTATTCAAGGTAGACCGATTTTTGCCCAAAATATCTTATTTTCAGAATATTTACGCCCCAAACTTATTTATTTTCGGGTTATGTTCGACAAGATAATACATATTGAACCCAGTTTATAATCACGGTTTTTTTTGTATTCGGCAAAGATTTTTCGCGATGTACAAAGACTTTTGGGGACTGTCTTTGTACATGTACAAAGATTTTTTGGAAGACAAAAACTGCAAAAAAGGTTCGAAATTCACAAAATTCTCGGCGCCCCGCGCCGAAATGAGCAATTGTGTGTTCTATATATCTTTATAATTTCAGAAATTGCATTTTGAAAGAGAAAATGCCAAATTTTTTGGCGTTTCGAGACGATTATTACTGATTTTTGCCCTCAGAAACCTAGAAATTGCTAAAATACGTAACCAAAGGTCGAACACTCTGTTTTTGCCACACTAAAATCGCTACTGTACCATATTATAGAACCCTAAAATTTGTGTGTACGAAATGTACAAAGACTTTTAGGGACCATTTTTGTACATGTACAAACGGACCTTGTACAAAAAAAAACACTGTTTATAATATAAATGTCCGATTTGAGATTATTTAGCGTCTGAAGCGCCGTCACAGCCTTCCATGCGCCATTTAAAATGTCGGCTTTTCGGACAAAAAGAAGAACTAAATCAAAAAACTCGTTGTAATCGAATAAAATGTCTGTGAAATCAATTTGTGGAAGAAGCAACCGATCAAGAATGCATAATCTCATAAAAAAATCAATTTCGTAAAAAAACTAGAAAAATAATAATTTCATGCAAGAAAATTTAAAAAAGGCCAATTTCATGTCAAAAAATTGGTGAAATTCATCGAAACTTTGAATAAACGAATTGGATTTTCTATTTAGAACTCGAAAATTCATTTTCGAATTTTCCAAAATGACAAGACGGGTCCGACTTTTAGAATTTCGACGGAATTTCTCATTTCCTAAACCAATTAACACCAAACTCTGTGAAGCATTTCAATCGTGATAAAAAAAACAGTCGAATCCACACGTGGGCGTGGTGTTGGGAGGGGGTGGGTCAGCCCCTCTGAAACATCAATATACCCCCAGAATCGATGTTTTTTGCGATTTCTTGGCATTAGGCTCAACCCAGAACCCCCAAAATTGTTGTATGATCGAGTCAACTTATTTACACGAAAATTTCTACCAGTGTAAACTGATGTAAAGTATGCGTACGATAAAGACGAAGTCGCCGGCTTCGACAACTGTCATTGAGCAAGTCATGTTGTGCAGCTCCGGATTAACACCATCGACGGGGCCTAAGGCGCCTCCGGCGTCCCTCATATCCCTCATCTGCTGAATGTCGTGCGAACCTAAGTAAAGTGTAAAGATAAAAATTGTTAAGATCGTATATCTGCATAGGGCCCAGTACGGTTTAAGCAAACGTGGTCCTACGGGGTTTGGGGGTTTATTGAGACCCCGAGAATGTGGCGGACCTTCCCTTGACCCAAATAAAAAAATTTTGGCATGTTTTTAGTATCTTAGCCACTTTGACACCATTCAGACCCCCACACAGTTCGGCTGCTGCCAGCGAATATATTCAAGTGATTTGACCCCGACAGGCAAAGTAACAACGGAATTACGTAGCCTGGAACTAGTCATAAGCATAGGTGGGCGGCACCAAAGTTCTGAGGGGTGTGTGTGTGTGTGCAACATTTTTTCAAAGGTCGAAAAATGGCCTTAAAAATGGTGGTATGGCGAAAAAACACCATTTTTCAATGTTTCTTATCGAACACTATCCATTGGCATCAAAAAATTGCGAAAAGAAACAAAAAAAATTTCAAAAATTGAATTCTGGGGTATTTCGGTTTCTGAGGGGGTGCATACCCCAAACTCCCCCCTCCTACGCCCAGATACGGTCATAAGCATACAAGGGCAGCAGTCAAATTGTGGGGGTCTGGGTGGTGTAAAACAAGCAGAAATAAAAAAATATGCAATATTTTGATTCTGGGGTCTGCCGCGTTTTGAGGGGTCTACCGGATTCTTAGGATCTACTAGGCCCCCAAATTCCTCCACGACCACGTGTGATCATGAGATTTATGTCCTCATACGCCAGTAAAGCTCGCTGAGGTCCGCTGAGCAAACATGTAGCATAGGACGTCGTCGTATTTCTTCCACTTTACTTTACACTCGCCAATTCCATACAAAATAACAAAATCGGAGATAGTTACAGCCCAAACACTCTTGTTCTTCGAAGTATCTTAAACTAGCCTAAACTAAGTTAAACCAACTTAAATATGTACAAATCGAACGGTAGTGATTGAATATTTATTTAATTGATTTAATTATCGGCCGAATTAATTAAATTATCAATCGAATTAAATTATCAAAAAATTCACTAAATTATTACAAAAATTAATTTAGCAATAAAATAAATTGTAACGAAAAATAATTGTTAATTAATTGAATTATCTGACTAAATTAATCAAATCCACCTTGCGTTATTTCTCGAACCCCCGTCTCGGGGCTGTACACGAAGGCCAACGAGTCGCCCACGTTGCAAGCGCAGGCGACCCACTGATTTTGGGCGTTTTTCAAAGGGCAAAGGACTACTACGCACAGAGTGGTCAAAGAACCTTGCTCCTGCACTATCAACTTGTGGCCGGCGTGAAAAGCGCGCAGCAAATAATGAAAGACATTCTGAAATTGAAAAAAAATTAAAATAAATTAATTCCGTATATCTCGTGTAAAGCGACTAAGTTCGCTATGATCATACGAGATCTGGGATCATACGTGCAACAGGGAAGATAGGGGATCCCCCTACCCAAAGTTGGACGTCTCCCCCATCCCCCACAAAGCCAGAAAATTTTCGACCCTCCAATTTTTGGAAAAATTAAATTTTTTGGCTGTTTTTAGGCGTATTTTGGCCGTTTTTGACCAAAAAGTAGAGGTCATTTACCCCCCACCCAACTACCCCTACCCCATACATACCATAGGGAGGGAAGAATATTACGCCCCCTGAAGTGTCAGCCGGACAGGTACTGTCCGGCGATTTTGATCCGATGGAACGTTTTTTGCATCATTCTTAAGGTCAAAAGCAGTGAATAAGGTCAAATTTTTCCAGGCGCTCTGCGCCAGATTAGTACTTTTGAGTACTTTTACTCAAAAAGCGCCAGAATTGATAAATTTTTGCATTTGTTGGTGTTAAAAGTGATATAATGCAGTCAAAATTGACTAAAAATGCTTTTAAAATGCGATATTATCACGGAAAAACGTTTTATAGGCTATTTTGACCATTCTGATCGTTAAAACAGGAAAAAATCTATTTTTAGTGACATTTTTGGCGATTTCAGGCAACCAGACCCACCAGGATTTCCTTGCTGCCCATGTAAGGCTTTGACCCCCTCCCCCATCAGACATTTCGTCAATTCCCAATCCCCTAATTTTCGTAGAAAAAGTGCTTGGGCGATTTAGCTATCTGCTTGCTCAAAACTGTTAAATTTGCGGCGCTTCGAAAGTGGGCAGACAGTTAATAATAAAATATTTAACGAATTACATTATTCTATTAATTAATTACTAATACTTTTTCAAATTTATTTATTAAACAAATTTTTATATTTTTCCAATTTTTTCTCTTAATTTTATAAAAAATAACCAGGGTGGTTAATGACTGGCCGTCGTCGACGCTGAATAACGATTCATTCAGATTATTTACTTATACAGAATGGTAAGTTCGTTAGTTATTGGATAATTAGTTATTAATGAGTTTTTAATAAATTAATTACTTATTAAGAAACTGATTGATTAGTTCTTAATAAAATATTTATCTAATTAATTATTCTGTTAATTAGTAGATGAACATCATTTTTTGAATTCATTATCGACCAATTTTTTTATTTTATTTAATTTTTTATTTTTTGTTTATTTTTTATTTTTTTCTTCATTTTTTCGCTAACCGGGCTGCTTAGCGACTGGCCGTCGTCGGCGCCGAACAACGATTCGTTCAGATAGATTAACTAAACAGGATGGTTAGTTTGTTACTTAGTGAATAATTAGTATTCAATTAGTTGTTAATAAATTAATTATTTATTAAGGAATTAATTAATTAGTTATTGATAAAACATTTAATTAGTCAATTATTCTATCAATTAGTTAACAAAACTTTTTTAAATTTATTTATTAATTTAATTATTATTTTATTTATTTTTATTTTTTATTTTTGTTTATTTTTATTTTTTCTTCATTTTTCCGCTAACCAGGGTGGTTAGCGACTGGCCGTCGTCGGCGCTGAATAACGATTCGTTCAGATAATCCAACGCTCCGCGAACGGCGCATCGCGCGGCCAGACGCGATTTTTCGCCCCAATTCACGCCGTCAGCCAAGCAAAGCACGCAATTGTTAGAACGAGCCACGACGGCGAACACGTCGGCCACGGGATTTCCTTGGGCGACAAGCATTTAAATTTAGAAAAAAAAACAGATTTTTTGAATTTTTAAAAATTCCATTCTATTCCTGAGATTTAATCAATTTTTGATATAATTTTTCTAAATTCGGTTGCGTAATTAAACAAAAAATCGTTTTGATAAAAACTTTCGCAAATAGTTTTTGAAAAATTTTTGAAAAATATAAAAACTTTTTGTTGAAAAGATTTCGAAAAATGTGAAAAAATCGTGTCTCTGTCGCCAAATCTTCCAAAGTATATTTTCCATAATTTATCTATGAAAAAAATTTTTTACAGACTTTTCAGTGAGGAAATTTATTTCGAAAAGTTTGAATTTTACGATTTTAATGAATAGAGCTTGTCTAAAAACGTTAAAAAATTCGGTTTTTGCAAGCTAACCCACCAAATTCCGAGATATAGCCTGAATATAGTCTCTTGGAATTGACTATGTTAGACGTATTTATACGATAGCACGTAAGTGATTGAATAATAATTGTATAAAACAATTAAAATAATAAAAGTTAAGACATCTAAATTGTTTAAATTAATTCAAAATAACCTGAATTGTTTCGATAACTTAAACCAGTCCAGATAGTCAAGTTGGTATAATGTGAATTTTAATTAGCACATTCGCTGCAATTTAAAGCTATGCTAATTTAAATCGGTCATAATCATACACGCTGCACAGCATGAAAATTTGCAAAATAAGCCTAAAGCGCCTTTTTCGGTCTCAAAAATTCAAATAAACTTACAGAAAATATAGTCCGAAAATTGCTATTCCGAATAATAAATATAAACTTAAACTCGATTTACTTTAAAACTACGATTCAAATTTGAGCAACTTTGAGCTCTGATCAAAAACTAACCAATAAAGCATCGCCAGCAAAGTTTAGAAAGACTCAACGAATGTTTACACGGTGAGATGGCAAGTTTGAAACTAGCAATAAAAGCCTGAGGACAGCAAAACAAGAGAAGAATATTTAATGATAAAATTTTTGACATATTCCTGGCACAACTTTTAAAAGTTTGCTCAAACTTGACTCGACATTATTTTGCATAAGTCTGTTCTAATTTAAACTTCACTAAATCATGATAAATTCAATTTAAACAATGCAAACCATTCATTACCTGCGTGAACATGAGTTATAGGATTTCTTTCGTACAGTGACGTTGAGAAACCGAATGCATCGTCTGAACTTGAGTACCAATCAATAACTTCTCTTTGGTTATTTTCGTAACCTAACGGAAAATAAGTGAATGTTCTCATATTTTCGATTGTTTTATTCGTTCATAGTTTCATTATTTACTGTTTACTTTTATTGTTTAGCATACTTTTTCATCTCAAATTTATTTTTTTATTTATTTATTGATTTTCGTTCTATTTACTATTCAATTTTCAATTACTTTTCATGTTTTGATTCCAATTTAGTTTCAACATTTATCTTCCGTTTTAGTTTTATTCCCATTCGTTTAGGAAAACTTTCAATTTTCAGTTGGTATGTTTCTTTCCGGAAAGTTCAATATTTTTTAGAGTTTTTGCTTATTTTCAACCCGTCCCGGCATCTGAATTCTCAACCGAGATCATGTATACATGTAACGGCTCGAAAATCTGAGTGGATAGGGTTCCCGGCCATTTTTAGGGGAAGGGGATCGATGACCTCCAATTTTGGCCAAAAACGGCCAAGAAACGGTCAGAAATTTCAATTTTTTCCAAAAACCGTGGCGGAAGATTAACTTTAAATCGTGGAATTCCCTGTTACATTTCTGATCAAGATTCAAAATTTAGATTTTGTGTCAAAAATACGCAATACTAAAAGTGGCCTAGATGGTCATCCCAGATTTTTCTTGCAACACGCTGTTACTGAAGAGTTTACCCCTTTTTGATGTGCTAATCGACCATTTTCTGAATTGAATTATTTCTTTCACAAAGCAGTTTAGAAAGCGTTGCCGCTTGATTATATACGATTCTAAAATAAATGTTGTAATTCTTTAGTGACAGCTGCGATTATTTAAAAATTACGCTTGGTAAGTATTTACATAAAAATTTATATTCAGCGATTATCTGCAATTTTACCCCATTTCTAAAATAGTACCTAGCAAAAGCCGGATAAAATTCGATTAATACGCAGCTTTATTTTGCCACGGCTAATATTGCTATTCGAAAACGAGACGAATAAATTTTAAGACTGCGGTGTTTAAGGTGGCGGCGGCTCATTTTTTGGCCAGACAATGGATAATAAATTAAACAGACCGGTTTTAAATGTGGTTTTTTCGCAAGTGCTCATAGTCTGGTGTGCGTTTTTCGCGTTATAATGTAATATGCATATTTTTTGGAACGCGTTGGCAGAAAAATCCATATTTGTATGTATGTACATCAAATAAGCTTTAAGGTTGAATGAATTTCGTTGTATCTACTTCTCAAAAATTAGAGCACAAAACGAGACGCATTGGCCCGCAGGGAAAAATGCCGAGTAATGGTTTGGGAGTATGTAATTGAAATTTTTAATGTCAAAATCTTGATAAAGTCGAATTGACCTACATTTCGAGAAAGCCCTCCGGGCTAACGAAGCATTATCGATTGAGTGAAAGCAACTTCGTTAAGCTGCTAAGAAACTCGGATGTATAAAACTTGAGACAAAATTAAAGTTAAGGGCGAAATGCACGCATTATTGCACATTGTTATGCACGAGTATATTGTTCACTGCAACATATGCGTTTGTATCGGTTTGCTGATAAATGCGATAAATGTATAATTAGCTAAGAGCGATCGATAACGGAACATCTTTATAATTCTCATTTCGCAGGACCAAATATGAACAAGAGTATATACATGATCGGCATTATCGTAGCACGTCTCCACCTTGCGATCACCGGTACACATGACTATTTGAATTTCTTGGGGGAGGGGGCCGAGGGGCACGGTTCTTTTCATATTCGGCAAAGATTTTTCCCAATGTACAAAATCTTTTAGGAACCGTCTTTGTATATACATGTGCAAAGATTTTTGGGAAGACAAAAACTGCAAAAAAGGTTTCGAATTCGCAAAACTGTATACCTTTATAATGTCAGAAATTGCATTTTGAAAGGAAAAATGTAAACTTTTTCGGCGCTTCGCGCCGTTTTGAGGCGATTATTAGTGATTTTTGCCCTCAGAAACACAAAAATTAGCTAAAATACACTAATGAAGGTCGAACAAATCTCTTTTTGCCACATTAAAATCGCTACTGTACCATATTACAGAACCAAAAAATTTGCGTGTACAAAATGTACAAAGACTTTTAGGAACCATCTTTGTACATGTACAAATGGACCTTGTACAAAAAAAACTGGCGAGGGCTATGGAAGGGGTTTGGGAGTTCATCCTCGGAATAGCTTTCCATCCCTCAGAGTTTGCGATTTTCGAAGTTTCCAAAAAATTCGTAGACAAGGTGCAATTTAAAGCGTTTTTAGAATTTTAAATAGGCCTGTCATTGCAACGTACATATACGAGTATCCATCAAAACTAATGTGTAATATATCGTTCGGCCGGATCATATTTCTGCTTCATTGTTATGTGTGAAATGTACAAAACGAATTCTTGAAGAGTCACGTGGCCGTTATCACCCACGATACGTAGCTCGCTCACTACACTTTTCTATCATATATATATATATATATATATATATATATATATATATATATATATATATATATATATATATATATATATATATACATGTAGAAAAGATGGGTCCCTGATTCTGTAAGTATGCCAATTTTCAGTGCTTCGCACAATGCACTCATTTTTTGATAATATTTTTCAGTCTATTCGAATTTTTTGAATTCTTCAATTTTTTTAAAATGCTTTCATGCTCTACAAAGATAGGGATCGTCAGAAACGCCAAAAATCGATGTTTTTGATACGTATCCGCCATTTTTAAGCCTTAAAAAGGCGCTTAAAAATCTCAGCCTCCCCCGTAGAATTACCACGGACCCATGCTGGGCATGTCTGGTCTAGTCAAATAGGTAAAACAAAGATATGGAATGTAGGCAGCAAGCATCCCACCTAAAGTCGGTCATCTGCAGGAATTAGATTTTGATAGAGCCCTAATTTAGAGCAAAACCTCGTTTTTAGGCCTTTAATCCGTTTACTGCCGTTTCTGAACCAAAATATAAATTCAGTCTATTGCACTAAAATTTGCTGCATTATTTCTCTGCTTCCAATCACAATCAGAAATTAACTTTTATTTGTTACCCAAGACTTAAGACACGGGCAATAGAATCATAAAAAATGCGCTGCATTTTATATTTAATCTTTCAATGCCTTTTGAAACCTCTCGCTACGCGTAAAAATTATTTTTGAATCCCATGCCGTTTCAAATTTAACCGAAAAACAAGCTCAGATTAGATAAGAATCATCCGCCCCATGTTTTACACGCTAAATTTACATTATTCCATCCCAGGACGAAATATCACGTTCTACGGATGCTTTTTTCCGCAAATCATGAATCATTCATTTACCGCATTCACAGCTATTAATATTACTGATATTTTAAACAAAGCGATTCCATGCATATTTAGGGACTTTCTTCATGAACCGCAGGGCAAAATGCTGAAAAGCCCGAAATCAATAAATGCATATGTATCCATTCCATTAACTACATATAATTTACATTACCTACTGTAGCAAAATATTGATATGCGCATTTAATGTAGAACAGGTATTTTGATTACAGTATGACATGCTAATTAAATACATGGCCGGTAAACACGGCCGGCGTCGGTTACCAGGGAATAATGAATAATGCGGCCTTCGAGGTGTATTTACACAAGCGCTATAAAAATAAACTCTAAGGCAAAATCAGTCATCTGGAATAACGACGATCGTATCGTGTGTATGATTCGACGCAGGATCGCATGATCCAGAATCATAGATGCAATTATGCAGTTAGGATATAATTCAGAACAGACGACGACAAAATAAATTATAAAACTTCCATAATTTAGGCGAAATAATTTAAAAAGAGCAGTTTTAGCGAAAACTGTATGCAGGTCCGCCCGTATCCAAAATCATAGATCCAATTATGCATTTAGCATATAATCCAGAACAGACGAGGACAAAATAGATTATAGAATTTCGATAATTTAGGCTAAATAATTTAAAAAGAGCAGTTTTAGCGAAAACTAAATGCAGCTCCGTCCGTATCCAGGATTTTATTTCGAGGAGAAAGAAATTTTTGAAGTCAGATATCTCGGTAACCATTAAGGGCCGTATCACAGAAGATTAGGTAAGACTTGCCTTTTTGCTAAATTAGCTACCCTTAGGTAAACTCTAGGTTAGGTTAGAGATTACCATATCACAGAAGGTTGGGTAAGATAGAGGTAAGGTAAAGCTTTGGTAAATAAAGACAAATTTACCCAATGATCTTACCCTTGCTAAGAGCAGAGGTAAAGGTCTGTTAACATTCAATTAGTCTACGTTTTCAATGGATTTGATCGAATTTTTGGATGATGCAAGTGAAAACGAGGAAGATTCAATCTTTCATGCACACCAGCTCATTAAACGGACTGAACCGTATGAGATTGACAATGACCAACAATTTTATATGCTATACAGATTTAGCAAGGTCAATGCCCGTCGATTAATTACTCTGATTCACCGTTTTTTTTGTACGAGACAAAGATTTTGAGGCTCGTACGAAGATTTTCAGAGCCATCTTTGTACAACGTACAAAGACTTTTAGGGCAAAGTAATAGTAATTTTAACACTTTTTTGAGTATTTTTTAGCAAAATTTCAAAAATTTTAGGCGCTTCGCGCCGAATATCATAATTACATTGTATTTAGCTCCAAGCGCTGGCATTAAACACTCCAAAATCTATCTTTAAGCATCTTTGTACAGATTTAAGCATCTTTTACATCTATTTCTACTGTTTTATAAAGATTTTATGCAGAAAAAAGAACTATTAAACAACTTTGCACTGTTTTCTGCCGTTTGAAGATAAAATTGACTCTTTTATCTTTGCGTTGCATTAAATTCATAAGCAAATTGGTGTCTATTATGAGATTCACTCAGCACATTGCAATCGCTTTATTATTTATAATTGTGTAACACAAGTTATTTTAATTTACTGAGTCGAATTTTATGTGTAATTTCAACCTAAGACTCATGAAAGTTTTGGCGTTTCGGGCCGAACTAATATAACCAGCTGAATTTAGGACAAAGTTACACCTTTTGCGAAGCGTGCGGGTCACAGATAACAACCTAGTAGTATGTAAAAATGTGTACATTCAATAGCATATCTATACGTTATATGTACAAAAAAATTTTCGCTCGTACAAAGACTTTTCCGGAGATCTTTGTACACTGTACAAAGAGGCTCGTACAAAAAAAACAGTGCTTTGATTTCACCCTATCTGAAACAAAGAAGCACACGTCGTCATTATTCTTTATCACCCAAAGTTCATGTAAGCATATGCACGTTACATGAAATCAAGCTAGAAAAGAAGCAACATAATTTTACAATTGATAATATTGGCTGGTCGAGGCAATGTGGCCATCTGAATCACCGGAGTTCGAAAATATTGACATATGAATTTGCCTTTTTTGAATGAATACAAATCAATTTAATTTGTATTTTACAATAATTCAGAGAATGTCAGACGCTAAACTGAACGGATTTGCAATAAAAATGATAAATTTTCTCGTCTACCTAACGTTTATCCTTAGGTACTTACCTTGCCATCACCCGACCGTCTGTGATACCAGAGCTTGGCAAACCATAGGTAACTTACCAAGGCTGGTAAAGCTAAGGTAGCTACCTAGACAAAACCCAACCTTTACCTTTGCCATACATTTACCTTACCCAACGTTCTGTGATTCGGCCCTAAATAGGCTAATGCAGTGACAGTTTCTGGCGTTTGTCGTCGAGCTTTATACAACGATGAAGACAATTTTCAGGAAAAAAAGTTTTTAAAAAATGTTCACTTTATTTCAAACTCATTTCCAAAAATCTATCGTTCAAACTATCTAAGCCACTGATTTCGCATCATTGCTTGACTATTAACGATTTATAAGCATTAGTCTTTGAACTCTATTTCTGTGCCTTGCGAAGAAAATCAACGAGAAAAATTTACGACAAGGCGCAAAAAGTTGGAAAATTTTTAAATTTTCTTCAGGTCAAAATCAAACTGACTGTTTAGGTGCAGGTCGAATCAGAAAATCATCAAAATAGCACTATATTAAATGCTCCAATAAGGCACGACTAACACATAATCTTGGTAGGCTCGTTGGCGATTTTCCACCCCCTCCCCTCAGAAAATTTTTCCACTCTCCCCCAGAATTCACGAATTTCTTGAAGTTTCCAAAACATTTGTAGAAAAAGGGTTTTTTAGCCGTTTTTTGCCGTGTAATTGCTCAAAAGTGTCAAATATTTGGCGCTTTTGCGCCGTATACTCACTTTTGAATTATATTTTGCTGAATTTATTAGTATTTATCTGATTTTTTCTCGGAATTCTCTTTTTATGCTCTACAAAGATAACATCGTCAAAAACGCCTAAAAACGATCTTTTCGACGCATGTCCATCATTTTCGAGCCCAAAAAAGCACTTTAAAATTTCATCCATCCTTAAATTCCCATGATATGCATGTCTGGGCACGACTCCATTTTGTAGTACTTTTCGACTCAACTCTTAACTCGTTATACCCCTTTTATCTATAAAAATATACGTCATCGAAAGAACTTTCAAATTTCAGGATCATTTAAACTTCGTTTTAAGCATTCACGGGTAAAGAGAGGACACAAATATTAAGGTGGGGCGCGAAAAATGTTGACACCTTCCACTGCCTTTATCCCTAAAACCATATAGAAAATGCCCAATAGCTTAAATCTCCTGATAGTCGCTTGAGTTTCGGACGGACCCTGAGATGAAGTAGTATGGGTCCTTCAACCCATCAAAATGTAGGCATTTTTCGACACATTTTCTGATAATAGAAGAGAAATTCGATGATTAAGATTACGTAATCATACAAGAAGCAGGTGATTGACCCTCATCCAAAGTCGGTCGTCTCCCGATCCCCCTGAAGGCTTAAATCTTTTAAGCCCCCATTTTTGGCAGAAACGTGCGTTTTTAGGCCATTCTAAATCAAACATTGGTCCTTTCTCTCCTAGAAAAACCCCTTCCGAAATTCTTAAAAAATATTGTGAACAACAGTACCTACATAAATTGATTATTTACCAAATTTTATTGCTCCAATTTTATAAGGCGAACAAGGGAACCTTATAGTCCCCCAAATGTGACGCAGAATACATAATAGCTTTTAAGGCGGACAAAAAGACACGTGCGCTATATGCAAATTGTTGTTTACTTCAGGAAATGCATAGAGGTTTTATAACGAGAATGAATTTAGGAATTAATAACGTTTTTTGCCAAACAACTAATGTATTAGGTCATTAATAGAATTTGCAGGCTAAAATTAGCAACGTGATTTTAGGAGAAATTCCGAGACCATAAGCTTCAAAATAAGTTGATAATTGGTTTTAGCTATTCTTTAATTTAGAAAAATTGATAGGTATGAAGCAACTTCAAAGACCCGAAGGAAGCATCGGTAGCCCAAAAACCAACACCATTAGTCATATGGACAAGACCAGGACGACATGGGCAGCAACCGAATTCAGGGGCTGTGAATGAAGCAGAACTTAAAAATTTAAAAAATGTACGAAACGTTCAATTATATAGGTTTATTGTAATCCACAGTGTACATATTGCATTCATGGTGGGTATAGCCAGGGGCGGATTTAAGTGGGGGCGAGGGAGACCGCCCCCCAATTGGCCAAAAATATTTGGCGAGATAAAGAATGGATATGCAATTTGCAATGATTTTCGGCCGTCAGTGACCATAATTTCTGAAATTTTTCCGGCGCGTAGCGCCGGATGATACCTATTAATGACATTAATTTACTTTCTTGGCGAAAAGGAAGCCATTTTCTGTTCATGTAGGTTTCAAAACAATTTTAACAGCAGAAACAGCTATTTTTGCATAGTTTTCTTCTATTTTCAATTAAAAATTTCGATGTTTCGCATCAAATGCTATAAATACGGGAAATCAAGCAGTAAATCATGCTTCTAGACGTCTATCCGTCTTAATTTCACAAATTTTCCGGCGCTTGGCGCCAGATTTTTCTTGAAGTCAAAGAAATTTATTGATTTTTTCTGCACAAAATTGTCGAAAATTTTAAAATTTTTAGAAAAAATATTGCGTCAAAAGTGATTTTATGAAAAAGTATACAATGTAAAATACCGACCGAAAACATGCTATTTCGCGCGTTAAGGGCAAATTTTTGGACCTATTTTCGACTGTTTTTGGAAAAGTTGGGATACCGCCCCACCCCTCATCAGGAAACTCCTAAATCCGCCACTGGGCATAGCCACTCAACCCGCCCAACGCCCATGAGTGAGATGGACCCGTCGCACGGCTTAAAATTTTCGGGAGTAGTCGGCCATTCTTAGGAAAGGAACATGACCTTGAATTTTTGGCCAGAAGTCCGAGGAAGGGAGTGGTGTTAAAGAAATCTCAGCCTTTCGAGAGACGCAGGGACAGTCCAACTTTCGGTGCGGTTTTCCTCCAGCCGCGCTGTGCACCTATTGTTTCTGCAGGTATATATACTCATTCCAAATAAAAACACGCGCAGTGGACGAGATACATTGGGAAAATAACCGAGACGAGCCAGGGCTGACGCTCATTTGACTTAATTAATTATGCAAATCATCATGCACAAAAGGCGAACCTATACCGGATCGATTTTTATCTTCTCGCTCTCAGCGCCTCCGCTTCGCGAACAGCTTTAAAAAGGAACTTAAAATGCATAACACCGGGTCAAAAACAGAATAATTACGAAGCAAAAACGGAATAACTTCCAATTTCTAACACAATTTTTACTTTGCCCATTCATTACGATCGAAAGCGTAGTAAACAAAATTGTTTAGTCAAATCGATTCGGGCCCTTTTGTGCGTAGGATGCAAAGCTATTTGCCTAACTAGTACGGCAAATCAGGAGCGGATTTAGGGAGAGGGCGGTGGGGCGCCCCCTAGTTAATACTTAAATAGTGCGCAAAATTGAGGTTTTTGAGCGATTCTTAGGCAATTTCGGACTTAAAACGGCTAATTTTTCCACCCAAGTCAGGGTTCCGCCCCCCTTAGGGTTAGCGCCCACCTTAAGAAAATCCTGAATCCGCCACTGTGTCCGAATGGAGCTTAATTAAGCTTGGTACTTATTAATCCCGGCTTTCGAGGCACGGTAGAATAGGAATTTGAAATTTCGTAAACCAATTTGCATACTCATTTATTAATGAGAGGCGTGTAGTCGGAATAGTGAAGTGGGACGCGTGACGAAAAGAGCTACTTATGCGATACAGGAGGATTGAAAATATCGTCAGGTCTCTTTTTACGGACATTTCGAACGCGTTTTAAGCAATAAATGCAATTAGTTCTGATTTCCGATAATTTATTGCTACATAAAATGATGAATGATTGATTAAATTGAATACATAATTCAGATTAGGCACGTCGAATACTAAATTGCAAAATGTAATGAATAAAGACACGAAATTAAAGGAAAAATTATAGCAAAATCAGATTATGCAGAAATAGGAAAATAGAGAAGCATGAAAAATTACAGAGAAATATAGAAGTGAAGAGAAAATCATATATATTTTACTTTATTTTACTAATTTAATTATTTTAGTTTAATTGATTAATTAAAATTATTTCATTAAAGTTGGATATATCAATCCTCCCTTAGTCAGAAAATTTTTGATTCCCCGATTTGAAAGATTTAAAGAATTGCGTTTTTTGGCCAATTTTACGCGCGTTTGGTCCACGGTTTCTTTTTGTATTCGGCAAAGACTTTTCCCTATGAACAAAAACTTTTCGGAATCGTCTTTAAACTGTAAAAGTCTAAAATTCCCAAAAAATTTTCGGCGCTTCGCGCCAAAATGAGTAATTGTTTGTTCAATATCCCTTTATAATGGCAGAAATTGCATTTAGAAAGCAAAAATACAAGATTTTAGACACTTTTCAGTATTTTGCTTCATCAGAAACACAGAAATTGTATAAAAAACGCTATCAAAGGTCGTAAAACCATGTTTTACCACACCGTAAGCGCTACTATACAATAGCACCCAAAAATTGGCATGTGCAAGATATACAAAGATTATTGGGGACCATTTTTGTACATGTACAAAGGGACCTTGTACAAATAAAACGCTGGTTTGGTCAAAAAGTTGAGGTCATCTACCCCCCCCCCCCTTAATGGCCGGAGACCCCCACCCAAAATTTTGAGCCATTATACCTATGGTTTAGGCCAGTTTTACGCGTTTTATGTCAGTTGTGATCAAAAATCAAGGTCATTTCCCTAACCATTGTAGTCTACCACCCCCAACGTAATTCTTTCCAATTTTATGGGTAGCCTAGCCTTGTCCTTATTATTCTGAAAAATGACAAAAAAAGAATAGAAGAATATTATAAAAATCAAAGGTATTCAAAATCGTATAAAGATGACCGTTTCGGACGTTTTTTGTGAGAAATTTTTCTGGCAATTTTGGATAATTGTTAATATTTTAAAGTTCATTTTTTACTAATTCGCATATTCGTTTAAAAATTGACCATTTAAACCAATTTTTTTAGTTTAATTAAAAAAGGCGAGCGGGAGATGTCAAGCAGTAATGGACGGAAATCGAAAAAGATGAAAGTAAAATTATTATTGTCCAATTATGATCACTTACATACACACATGCACATAGGGGGTGAGGGGAGGTATTACCCCCTGAGGAGTCCAGCTAGACCGGTACTGTCCGGCGATTTTGAGCGAACAGGTCTTGTTCTGCATCATTTTTGACATCAAAATCAGTAAAAATGTCAAAAATTTTCCAGCGCTCCGCCACGGATTAGTACTTTTATATACTTTTTTACCCAAAAAACGCTAAAAATTGATTAATTTCTGTATTTTTTAGTGTTAAAAGTGATGTAATGCAGTCAACATGGACTACAAATGCTTTAAAAATGCTAAATTACTACGAAAAAACGTTTTATAGGCTATTTTGACTATTTTGGTCGTTTAAACAACAGAAAATTTGTGAACGTTAAATTTTCTGTTTTGGATTTCTGAGATTTTACCCCCCTGCCGACCCTGACCTTGTGCACCTATGCTTACATAATACGTTTAAGTAAAAATTACGCAAATCGCATATACGCATATAGGTGGCGCGCTACTAAATTTGGGTTTATACGATTCCGTAATTTGGAACCGGGCCAATTATTTACATGCACGTATCTCTAGAAGGGGGAATGGTGGCGGGAGGTCCGACCTCCCCACCCCCAAATTCAGAGAAATCGGAAAAATGGGACTTTTTAAACGTTATCCTGTGCTATTTTCGGCTGTTTTGGGCTCAGTCCCCCCCCAAAAAAATTGGTGTTGGTCCCCCTAAATAGGACGGCCAGCTATGTGCCCAGTCATTTTATCTTAAAAATGAAATTAGAATTATGAATGAATAAAATATGATATTAAAACAGTGAACAATAGCCAGAATTAATTTAGTCTCAACAATATGAGCTGAAGTATTAGCATTGCTATGCATACATGATCTTGGGGGGTTTGGGGGGCGTTTTAACCCCCCGCAGAATCATTTTTCACCCCCCCCCCGCAAAAAATTTTTCACCCCCCAGAATTGCCGATTTTTCAAAAGTTTCCTAAACTTACCTGAAAATTAGTAGGAAAAGTGTCTTTTTATGGGTTTTTGGCTATCTATTTGCTCAAAATCGCCAAATTTTCGGCGCTTCGCGCCATATATTCATGTTTTAAGCGATATATTGGTCAATTGATTCGACTTTTTTCGAAATTTTTTTCATGATTTAATGCTCTAGAAGGATAGAGTATCGTCAGAAACGCCAAAAAACGATGTTTTTAACGCGTACCGGCCATTCTTGGGCCCAAAAAAGGCACTTTAAGTTTTCACCCCACAGAATTCCCATGCTGTGCATGAATGTTGCTATGAAATGTGGTAAATTTTACAATATCGGCGAGAGGATGAACCGACCTTTACAGTATACAAGCTAGAGACATACAGTAATCCGCGCTGACCATAAATGATCCTGGAGGCATACACAGGCCCGTAGCCAGGATTATATTTAGGGGGGTGCAAAAAATTTTGAAATTCAGACATCTCGCGAGAACTATTAGAGAGTAGTCAAAACTGAAGGCCGTTTTGAACGTTCCTCAACGAGCTCTACTCAAAAAGTAAGGAAAAATTTTTTAAAAAATTTTTTATCTCGTTTCATACTTATACACGAAAATATATGGCTTATACTATCTGCGCGACTGAATTCTCATTGCCAAGTTCATAAACAATTTCTCGGCTTTTCGTATTTGTACTCAATCTTTGTGCTCTAAAAAGAAAAACAAACAGAAAATTAGTGATTCGGCGCGAAGCGCCGGAAAAAACTGACATTTTTCCCTTGTCTAACTCAAATTTCAACAGTTTTAAGTACAAAAACTATACAAAAGCTATACAGAAACGCCGCAAAATTTTATGGCAACTATGTAGATCAAAAGTACGCAAAAAAGCTGTTTTGATCTTTTTAAATACACTCCGTGAATTTTTCATTTCTACCTTTTAGGGATTTTTTTGGGTTTCAGAAGGGGGAAGTGACTGCTCCCCTTGCCCCCTTCCTTGACTACGGTCCTGGGCATATTTGTAGCGGCTCGATTTTTAGGGAGGTGGATGACCTACAATTTTTGGCCAAAAATGACCAGAACATCTATTTTTGTCAAAAACCACGGGGGAGGGGGTCAAAAATTTTCTGGCTTTGGGGGGGGCGGATAGGGGGCAGTCAACTTTAGGTGGAGAGTCCCCCAACTGCTATTACTTGTATGCTTGAGACAGGCCCGTATTCAGGATTCGACCAAGGGGGGCGGACCCAACATAAAGTGGTCTATATCTCACAACATTCGCCGGGATAGCTCGTAAAAACCGCATTTTTCGACATGCTCTATCCATTGAGATCATAAAATTTGAAGTCTCTTGGAAAAAATTTTTCATTTAACAAACAATATAAAAGGTGTAAAATTTTGGTCGGCTCGGGCCAAAATGTAGGAAAATACTACACACCCGGCGCGAAGGGCCGAAAATTTGAAGATTCGATTTTTCCATCTCTCTGTACATTATCTTAACCTTCAAAATTTTTTCGGCCAAGGGAGCGGGAAAGCGCAGCCGCCCCTTAAATACGGCCCTGGTTTGAGGGGTTTCATCAATAAAACCCAGAAGATTTTTAACCCCCTTAGAATCCGTCCAAAAATTTCCAAAAGATCGTAGAAAAGGCGTCGTTTAAAGCCTTTTTCGCCATTTGCGTGCTCAAGAGTGTCTAATTTACGGCGCTTAGCGCCATTAAACTCAGTTTTTAACCATATATTGTTCAATGTAATCGAATTTTTCCAATATTTTTCCCAAATTATTTCATTTTTTACGCTCTAGACACGTAGAGCATCGTCAGAAACGTAGAAAAACGATGTTTATGACACGCAGGTATCCACCATTATTGAGCCCGAAATAGGCACTTTAAAATTTGACCTTTGACCCCGATTCCCCTGCCCCTACCAGAATTAGCATGCTGTTCACGTCTGGTGGTTACAATAGATCAAAATGGCACGGTGGATTGCAGATTGTAGTGTAAATTAAATTAATACGGCTCGTGAGGTCGCACTCTACATTATAGAATCTGCATACAGCATTGCAAAGTGAATGTCTTAAATATTTTAATGCTAGTGCTGTAAAGTGTTGGCGTTCTAGAGTTTAAAAACTATAAGATTCGCCGTAAGTTAGTTTCAATGTAAACCATCAGAGAGACTTTTAAAGATAAAATCAAAAAATTAAGTTAAAATAAAATTCAACATTAAAATTAAATCGATTGGAACTAATAAATAAATTCAATTTTTATAGTACTTTTTATATATATTTTTAATATTATTATTTTCAATTTTTATACTCGAGTTCTTAAATTTCTTTTCGTTTTTATTTTTTATATATATTAAATCTTTAAATTCATTCGTTTTTCCAGTTTTTACCTTTTTAAAACTATATTTTAACAGGCACGTAGCTGGACGTCCTATTTTCGGGGGGACCAACACCAATTTTTGGGGGGACTAAGCCCAAAAAGGCCAAAAATAGCACAAAATAATGTTTAAAAAGTCCAATCTTCTCGATTTTCCTGAATTTGGGGGGTCCAAACCCCCCCCCCCGATTACAACCCAGAGATACGTGCCTGCATTTCAACACAGCGCCTTACTGACTATTTCTCCATTAGCGCGACTAAAATCGGATTAACGAGAGCCTAAAGTAAAATTAGATAGCTAACCTGGCTTTTCGGCGCTACTATTGCGACGACAATCGATCGAATCGATCAAATCGTCGTCGTTTAAATAGGAATGCGACAAATAATTGATCGAAGACTCGTTATGCAATATTTTCAAGCAATCGCTGCTGCCTCGTAAATCGGCTTCAAAACTTAGGCTTAATTCGTCGTCTAAATTGGCTATCGACGCCAGAGGCCGTTTACAGCGAATAGGAGGCACCTTTGTTTGAACGATAAAGGATAGAAAATGAAGAAATAAAATTAATTTAGAGGATAAAAAAATGAAGAAAAAATAAAATTTCGAATTAAAACTCAAGAACGACTACAAAAGGAATTTTTCTAGCAAAAATAAAAAATTTAAACGAAGAATGAAGACGAAAAACAGATAAAATTGAAAGAATTGAAGATCTAGATCAAAAACTTTTACAGGAGAAATAAAAAACTTACATAAAAATTATTGTTCAAATAAAACTTTGAACAATAAAATCTTGTGAATTTTAAGAAATTTAAATCGATTTTAAATAATATAATTTTTTTATACTGAAGACAAGAATCACGGAACCGGAAATTAGAAGAAAAAGGACCTATTTATTATTTATTCTTATTACAGCTTGATTACTTTGAAAAAATTTCAAAAAATATTGATTTAGAATAATTGATGAATTAAGAAACAATTTTTAGCTATTTCAAACGCAATTTAAAAATGTGAATATTTCTGAAAAGCTGAATCAAAAATTTTAAAATGGATAAATTTATAGATTTATTATTTCGCTCTACTTTAAATATTTTTGATTATTCGATTATTTTGATTAGTAGACATACATGTTCTTAAGTGGTTTCACCCAGCCTCCCATGAAAAAAGCTTCATCACCCCCCCCCCCCCCGCAAAAAATTTTTTACCTTCCTCCACAGAATTGGCGATTTTTCAAAAATTCCCAAAAAACTTTTTCTAAAAATTTGTAGAAAAGGTGCTTTTTCAGGCGTTTTTAGCTATCCATTTGCTCAAGAATGCCAAATTTTTGGCGCGACGCGCCATTATACTCATGTAATGTATTGACTATATTTTGTTCAAATAGGTAGACTTTTCTGATTTTCATCAAATTTTTTTTATGTTTTAATGCTCTAAAAAGATAGAACATCGTCAGAAACGCTAAAGAACGATGTTTTTGACACGTACCTACTATTTTTGGGCCCCCAAAAAAGCACTTTATTATTTCAAGCCCACAGAATTCCCTTGCTGTGCCTGTATGTTAGTAGATAAAGTATTTAGTCTATTAGTTTTGAAATCTTGTCGCTTGCTTAAAAATTTAACAAACGCGAACATTCAGTGTACACAAGTTCGTTTATCTAAAATAACGATGGAAAAATTTCAAAAACCATTTAAACGACATAAATTGGACGAAAATTCAATTGAAGAATAAAACACGAACAAATTATAAAAAAATAAGAATTATTGAAAAAGAAATGCGTTCATAAGAAATAAATAAATAAGTAAACAAAATAGAATAAACGCAAACATCAATTTTTCACGATTTATAGAATTTCACTCAACGTAATTCGAAACAAAACTACATGAGTAACGCGTAATACAGTTTACGCACAACTAAATTAGAAAATATGAGAATTACGCGTTACAGGAATCGAATCGACAATCTATAACTGTAATAAAAATAAATAGCGGTTCGAAAACGGAATTTTGCTGGGCTTGGTTTATTAATGTTAAATAACACATTTATAGTATAGGGTGGGCCAAAAAGGTTACCAGATATAAATTTTTCGGCGTTTCTGACAATGATTAATCATTGCAGCGCATAGAAAGTAAAAACATATAAGTACGAAAAAATTTTAGAAAAAATCGATGAAATTGAACAAAATTTAATCAAAAAATGAGTCAAACGCGCGATGCGTCGAAATTTCGACACTTTTGAGCAATCACATAGCTAAAACACTAAAAAGCACCTTTTCTGCGAATTTATAGGAATTTTTAGGAAAATCTCGAATCCTATAAGAGGTGCACAAATTTTTGGGAAAGGTGGAAAATTTTCAGGGAGAGAAGGGGTTATTAAATCCCAAAAATCATATATGATTCCAAGCCATTTTCAGTGAGGAGGAGGAATGACCTTCAATTTTGACCAAAAATGGCAAAAAACACCAAGAATAGCCAAAACATGCAAGTTGCAAGTTTACCCCCAAAAAATCGGTTAGGGGGATCAAAATTTTCTGACTTTGTTGGGAGGATGGGAAGGACGACCGACTTTGAGTGAGGGAACCCCCCCAATCCCCCGCCATATGTTTGGCTGTGCTAGCAGACAGAAACCGTTTTTTAATTTCCTTTTAACATGTTGAAACGGAAAACAGGTTACTGAGCAGACATGCACAGCATGGCAATTTTGGGGAGGGGGGTGAAATTTTAAAGCGCCGTTTTTGGCTCAAAATGGTGGATACTGAATACGCGTAAAAAATATCGTCTTCAGACGTTTCTGACGATGCTCAATCTTTCTAGGGCATAAGAACAAAAAGTTTTGTAAAAATTTAAAAAAATTGAATTGAAGAAAATGCAGTCAAAAAATAAGTATATGGCGCGAAGCGCCGAAAATTCGACCCTGTTGAGCAATAGGATGGCTGAAAACGCTTGCTTAAAGCAGCGCCTTTTCTACGGATGTTTTAGAACTTTTAGAAAAAAGCGGGGAGGAGGGTTAAAAAATTTCTGGGGAGGGGGGTTGAAACCCCCAAGAACATGTACATAGATATATAGTTATCTTAATTAGTACATAAAATTGCGCTTGAAACGCGCGTCTATCTCATTTTTTAAAAAAGCCATAAAAGCGCCTGTATTCGTTGCTTATTGTTCTTATATTCAAAATGGTCAGTTTTTGTTTTACTTCAGTTTTGTGACTTTACCGTCATATTCCACTTTACACAATTGCTTTATATTCCACAAAAAAAAGATAAATTCGCATAGAATTTTAAAAGCATGTTATTTAGGAATATTTGTTTTAACTTTCTGATTTATTTTTTATTGAAAAATAACATATGTTTTTGTTGCACTTAATTAATGTATATTCCAAAATCCAGAGTCATAAATTATATACAGGTACATTAACCAAGGGTTTTAGCTATCGAATGATCTAAGCTGCAACACTCCGAGCCAAGCAGAGCAAAAGTTATGCACATGAGAAGAAAAGTTCTTCTAGTCTCGGTTACTGAACCAACTTGCATCTTTCTATTTATAGAAAATATAATAAAATAAATACAGAAACTTATTTCATATAAATTCATAATCATAAAATAATGAAATTTTAAAATTATAAAAATTTTTTAAATCAAAATTTTCAAGCGAAAAAATGCATTTGAAATTCGATTTTTCCTACGCATATTGCTTTATTCCAAAACAACGATATAGGTAAAAACAGACAGATTAAAATAAAAAATTGATAAATTAACTATAAAAGGAAGCAAAAACGCTGCTAAAATACAAGGACTCTCAAGTAAAACAAAAAATACATAATAAATGAAACGAAAATAAGTAAAAAATGAATGATGCATAATTATTTTTCATTGAGTATTTATTTTTATCATATATTTTATATACGTATTTTATATTTTTGTATGTTCTTATCACTCTCATTGAGTAAATATTATTATTTGTACTCAGTTGTATTCAAATTGCTGTTTTTAAACAGAATATAATTAGATAATTACGATACGGACGGATAGCATCCCTGTATTTATAAAATATGTAGGATAAACAGCATAAATCTAGCATATAATTACAAGTATGTATGTAAAAAAATGATATTGTACAAAAAATTAATGATAAAACGGATACTAAAATAATTCATTTTTATTCTATTCACTTTTAGAAATCCAATCAAAACTAATTAATCAATGAAGAAATGTTAAACTAAATTTAAAACATTATAAAACTAGATTGATCCTACGATTACCCACCGAATCATCATTTATTTAGGTCAATTTAACACTATATCGCAACGCAGCGACGGTGGGTTTAAATAAATATGTTAAAAATAAGGTTAAAGCTACATAATATTACTAAATGCCTTTTAATTATTTTGTTCCTCAGTTAATTGATAGTTTTATATTCATTGCCTCTACTCTACAAACCTTTTGCCCCTCCAACGTTCCAAAAATGGAACATATTTCAAAATTTGTGCCGTGCTGAGGTCTATTTATGATATAAAGTTGCGTTTTTTTGGAAATCGGCTCTCCAAATGCAGTTCTTTTTGGTGGCAGCAATAGAAAAGAGCTCACTTATCAGCATCTTATGCTACATGCATTCAAAGGGGAGCAAAAATGCACACTACCACGCCTATCCATTCATACTGTAAGTGCTGAGCTCGTACCGTAATCCTGCATGAATGGTTGCTGAAGATGTAAAGAGCGCTAATTCATGATTATTTTGCTTTTAGTTTCGTCGGCTTGTGTTCAATATGGGCTAAGTTACACAAGTTTCGATATGCATGTTCAGGCACGTAGCTGGCCGTCCTATTTTGGGGGGACCAACACCAATTTTTAGGGGGTCTAAGCCCAAAACAGCCAAAAATAGTACAAAATAACGTTTAAAAAGTCCTATTTTTCCGATTTTTCTGCATTTGGGGGAGGGTGTGAACCCCCATCCCCCACAGATACGTGCCTGTGAATGTTCCGGAAAAATGACGTTGGCGTCTACAGCGACATATTACAGATATTGCAAAACGTTAATGGTCGCTTTGAATTCGAACAAAATGGAGAACCCATTCGCGCCTGTCTTCTAAAATAATTGTGCTTTTGTTCTTAGAAAATAACGAAGTGATATTTTAGGAAACAAAACTGACCCTCAACGCCTAGAGAAATTGCCTGATATCACTATTCACGGACGTACGGAGAGGAATTGCTTATTTGGACCAATGTATTGTATGGCTTGCTTACTGATTTTTATCTGCTTTTTACTCGTACACTTAAATGTATGAAAATCAGCTCATCTAGGAGAGATATGTTTACACGTCTAACCACCACACGTGGGCGTGGGGGGCGTGGGGGGGGGGGGGGTTGAGGGGGCGGTATGCATCCCCCAGAAGTTGAAATACCCCCAGAAATCAAAATACCCCCCAGAATTCAAATTTTGAAATTTTTTGCTTTTCTTGCGATTTTTTGACGCCATTGGATAGTGCTCGATGAGAAACGTCGGAAAATGGTGTTTTTTTCGCCATACGACCACTTTTAAGACCATTTTTTGACCTTTGAGAATTTTTCACCCCACCCCTCGCCCCAGAATGTCGGTGCTGCCCACCTATGCTGGCCACAGGCGTACTACGAGTTACCCCGAGTCTGCTTTTAAGAAGTTATAAATTCAGAGTCTAGAGACCCAGATTATTATTGCCTGCTCGAGCAAATCAAGATCTTGTTTTTTTGCAGCAAATACAAGTGAGTATTAATCGAAGACATACATGCACGGCATAGGAATTCTGGGGGAGGTGTGAAATTTTAAAGCGCCTTTTACCGGGCTCAAAAATGGCGGATCTGCATCAAAAACATTTTTGGCATTTTTTGATTTTTGGTATTTTTGATTTTTGGCATTTTTGACAATGCTACTTCCCTTTGTACGGCATAAAAACAAAAAATTAAACAAAAAGATGAAAATATAGTCTATATGCTACATTTGTAGCAAAAACTAACATTGATACAATTATTTGCTCAGTTAATGGCAAAAATTGTATCCAAGTAAAACGTACGTTCAATGTGTAAAAATTGTGTGTACGCGCAAACGTTCCAAAAATAGAACATGCTATAATTTTCTAACTATGAGAGATTTTAACCTGAAATTTTGCACCTAATCTACATAACTACCATAAATGTTGTAGAAGATGGGCGAAATTAAAAATCAAGGAACACGCTGCTTCCTAGCAGTGGCGGATCCAGGATTTTCCTAAGGGGAGGGGGGGGGGGGGCGGTACCCCTATGGGGGGCGGAACCCTGACTTGGGCGGAAAAATTAGCTCTTTCTACCCACAAATCGCTAAAAATCGCTCAAAAGTCCTTAATTTTGCGCACTATTTTGGGCCAATGGGGGGCGGCCGCCCCCCCCCCCCGCCCCCTAAATCCGCCCCTGCTTTCCAGCGAAACGAGCAAAATGTTAATAGATTTATATATCGAATTTTAATTGGATTAATTGGAAAAAAATTTCAAAAAATCCTTTAGACTGAATAAACAAAGAATATCTAAACAACTTTACAGTAAAAAATTTCTGAGCAAAAAATTTTTTATAATGTGAGTACTTTTGTCAAACCACCGTCGGGTCCAGTGTAGGCGGCTAAAATTTTACGCTCAAGCGGTTGCAATTTTAAAACAGGCAAGTCGACACCGGTTTTGCCGTGATAAATTTCCGGCTGATCGCGTCGCGCACATTTTCTTGAAAAAATAAAATAAGGAAATAATAAATAAAAAACAAAAATCAATAAGCAAGAATACGCTAAAATATATAAATATTAACAATAAGTATAAAAGCAACGTACAATAATACCATCTTGCGGATTGGGGGTTAGACCCCGCCCCAGAAAATTTATCGCACCTCCCAAAAAATTTCACCCGCTCCTCCCCGGAATTAACAATTTTCTTAGCAAGCTTTTGACTCACATGTGTCAAATTTTCGGCGCTCCGCATCATAGACTCATTTTTTACTAAATTTTGTTTTCATTCGACCATTTAACAGAATTTTTCCAACATTTTTTCTTAATTTATTATTGTTTTCAAGCTCTGGAAAGTTAGAGAATAGTCAAAAACGACGAAAAATGATGTTTTTGACGCAAATCAACCTTTCGATTTGAGCCAAAAAAACCACTTTAAAAGTTCACCCCCACCCACATAATTTCCATACCTAGCACGTCTGGGTATAATCATCCAAGTAGTAGAGGAATAAACACACTTGGGCGTGGGGGTTTAGGGGGTACGCACCCCCGATAAACCGAAATACCCCACCCCAGAAACCAAAATACCCCCTAGAATTCAATTTTTTGAATTTTTTCGCACTTTTTTGATACCAATGGATAGTACTCGATGAGAGACGTTGAAAAATGGTATTTTTCGCCATACCACCATTTTTAAGGCTATTTTTTGACCTTTGAAAAATATTGCACCCCCCCCAGAATTTCGGTGCTGCCCACGTATGGGGATAAAGGCTTTATCCGCCCAAAATTGATCGTCCCCCAGCCCCCGTAGTCAGAAATTTTAGACAATTCAAATTTTTGGAAAGAACTTACGTTTTTAGCCATGTTTGGCCCAAAATAATCGTTAATTACCCCCTCAAAAAGATTGTCGTCTAATTCCAAACCATAAATTTGGTGCACTTACAAGACTGACATAAAAGACAAAATATAGAAAAAGTGTACCAGACCCGTATCCAGGGAAATAAAGGGAGAGGTTGGAAATCCCGGAAAATGCGGAATTTTAAACTTCTTCCGACTCCGGAAATTGAATTAAATTGAAGATATAAATTCGAAAATTTAATTAAAATTAAAAAATCAAAAAAAATGAAACAAAAAATTAATTTAAATATAAAAAAGAAAAAAATTAAAAAATGTTGGATTTTTCGATATTTAATGACTAATTTAATATTTGAAATATTTTTAATAATGTCTAGCCTACCCATCCAAATATTGGCCAATGAAGCATTTAGTCTCCTGGAGAGGCTTCGCAGACTTGTCCTTTTTCGAGTTATTCGGCCCATCTTGAATTCGCTTCGTATCTTGGACGCCCGAGTGACCATTAGTGCTGACAGCCGAGGGCCGTTTTTGGCCACTCGGTGGTAAAGTAGTCGAAGATATCGTCTGCGAATTTGCCCTATCCTTAAATTAAAATTAAAATTAAATTCAAATTCTAAATTTGAATCACTTTACATTCTTTAAATTATGGCCTACATCGGTTTAAACTGACCGAATAATCATAAAGGTAAAAAAAGCCATTTTTGGCCCGTCTAAGTATGATACAATATATTTCGTATAAGCGACTGATCATGAAAGAATAGTTTTGAAAAATGAGCTTGCTAAGCGAGTTGTAAACTAAGAGGAGCTTAAAGTTTAAACCTACCATTAAATTATGAAGATAATAATAAATGATTTAAAGCTTTAAGAAAAAGAAAAACGTGTTAAATTAAAACAAATTTAGAAGATATGATGAAACATTATTATTGAGAATGGGACGATCACGTGCTATGTATAATGACTCCTTGATTAAAAGATCAAAAGAGTTGGAGTTGGATTTTTTAATATTTCGTATAATATTAAAAATATATTAGGTACGTTATGATATATTATGGAACAATATTTATTAATATAATTAAAACATATTACGCAGCGGAATAATTACAAAAGACATACATCATTTTATAAACACATTTAGCTGTTGAAATAAAAACCGAAGGATGCATTGAAAATTCGTACGTTCAAAACAAAGTGATATATAGGTACATAAAAAAATTGACTTCGAAATTTTTTGATTTTCCCTCTTTACAATCTACTTTTGCGTTTTGAAGAACAATTCTATTCTTAGGTGAATATCACAGAAAACTGCGCAAAAATATTAAAGTTTATGTTTTTCGAAGAAACGAAACTCCCGAATTCCAAAATTTAATTTTTTATGTAATTATTTTACTTAAATGCTAAGCTAGGAATCACATGTAAAATAATTCATTCTAAATTTTCGATTAAATTTCACCCCGATCAACAATCACACAAGGAAGCCTCGAAAAAAACATTATTGCCTCCGTAATTAACTTCATAGCGTAAGAGTTTACGCACTAAGTGTAAAGTTAGCGTAAGGTGTAAAGTTTAAACCGATTCGCATAGCTCGTTACTCACTTTCCTTGGCGCCGTAATACTTCCGCCATCACTGCAATTCACAGGATTATTACGGCTTCTTCGCCTTGGCAAACTTTGATATAAATTGAAGTTTCGTTGGTTTACACCGTGGGAGCCTTGCTCCTCTCGGCCGTTCGAGGGCTGATGAAGCGGCAACGCACCGTTTCCGTTTATTAACGAAGGAGGTTGCCCGTCGGTCGGAGTCCAAGGCGGCGTGTAATCTATGTTACTCGACGAAAATTGCCGAAAAATGCCGTAAAAAGTTTGCCTAATTGACGGCATCGACCACCAAAAGACGCATAATAAAATTAATATCAACTAACTACCAGAAATTGACACTAAGCCTGCCATTAAAATAGCTGCATAGTCAATTAATGCATTCTTGAGAACACATATCACGCGCGTGACGTCATGAACCACACAAAACAATTTAAAAAATTATCTAAATTTTTTGACAATAATGAATATGTACAGCTTAAAGAGAAAAGTAAACTTTAGTAATGTATCGAAAATTTGACCGCATGTAGTTCCACTAATAATGATTCGATTCCCATTAAATTCATTTTCCGCACCCTCTTTTGAATGACCCTACGCACTGAAAGTAGTTTAACTGATGCGAATTTCCCGCCTAAGAAAAGGTCAAATAAAAAATGATGATAGTTAGTACAGAATATAATTGAATTTTCATTAATTACTAAGTTATGACTTTGAAGAAGAATAAATTTTATTACTAATACAAACCGTTAAAATACAAAATGACAAGATATATAATAAATGCAATTACGAATTAGTTAAGGGACATGCGAGTCAATGGAATGACAAGTTTTTTCGGAAAATTTTTCACGTAAAATTTATCCTGTTCCCTTAAGCTTTTGAATCATGTTCATCGTGCCTCTTAAAAAATTTTTGAATACGCTTCCTATTAGGAAAGAATACCTAGAATAGAATGCGGGATCCAGGGCGATGCCCGAGAAAATTTTGTCAAAATAGGACTTCTGGAACAATTAATTTTTGAATTAAAACGTCAAGAGGATTTTACCAAAATCGTTCGAATCTTGGTTTTTATTTCAGCCCATAAATATTTAAAACAAATAGAAGCGAAGCACGGAAAATTTATGATATACCTACTAAGATATAAAGTTTAAAATATAAAATTATAAATGAAATATAAAATTTCAGGTTTTAGCTACTTCGTATATGTATTACTTCTGGACAATAAATTATTTTGTATATTTCCGTGCCAGAATGACTAAAAGAATGCTTAAACACACAAAAAAAGCTGCAAATCTCTTCTAGACATTTGATGCTGCGGCGACGCGATCTGCACGCAGTTTTAAAAAATACACAATCTGCTCTGAAAAGCGCGTGAATCTCTGCATATTTTTGACTTTTAATCGACCAGAAACCTGTAAAAATACCAACATGAGGCATGGCTGATTCTTCAGGTCAAAATATTTGCCAAAAATCGGACAAAAATTTTCGGACTTTTTAAGAAAAAATCGTCGCGCGATGCAGCATCAAGCAACCGCATTACTCAGTCTCTCAGAGCTCAAAAATCACTAGATACGCTAAGCACAGTCCAGAAGTACCAAATCAGGTAATGCTTAACTCAACTCCAGAGTCCAGTCCAACCCAAATTTGGTTGCTCTCGTTAAATCAGTCAGGGTTGCCATGCCAAGTCAAAAATTCGAACAAAATTACCAGAATTGTTCGAACACACTTGAAACCTGTTTTGAGTGCTCCCAAAACTGTCACCCTGTGGTCAGGTCCGCATCCAGGATTTTGGGGGGGCACGACCAAAATTTTCTTCAACACAAGGGAGGACCAAAGGATAAATTCAGCTTCGCCGATTTTGCTATCTGGATGGCTTAGATAAGGTGAGAATCCAATGGAAACCATCTGGAAACCATTTCTTTCAGGGCTGAGGGCGTCTGGGGTTACGCGCTCAAGCAACCCCCCAGCGGGGTCCAGGGCAGAGCCCCAGAAAATTTTGTAAAAAGAGCAAATTTTTACAAAATCAGCCAAACCACGCCTGAGAATTCACCATAAAAATGATCAAAGTTCAACAGCCAATCCATAATCATCGCTCAAAAATTGCTGTAATTCTTGCTTCTTGAACAAATCTCATTTTCTGCATAAAATCTGTGAAGAAAAGAAGAAATATAGTTGTAAAATACGTTTTAGATTGTATAAAGACTAAAAATTGAGTGTTTTTACAGTTAAACAGAGCGTTTGAGACTAATCATATGCCGTGTCCTTATCACGTGTTTTTCTTGGACGTAGCAATAAATCCTTTTTTGTTTTTTCTTCTTAATTATAATTTTAAAATTCGGTGCGAAGCGCCGAAATTTTTACGATTTTAGGCTAAAAAAAGCAAAGGGGGAGTAAAGGAAAAAAATTGTTCACACATTTAATTTCGTGGGGGGTGCGTGCCCTACCCCTATACCCCCGTGGATACGGATCTAACTACATAACCAATCAATTTGCAACTACTGTACTGCTACGCGATTGATCCAATACAGTAAGCGAAGCTCTTAAGATCATTTGCCTGCACACACAGCTTGTGAATCACAATTTCATTACTGAACAGATCTGAACTGAAATAATTCATTGCTAAAAACGCGACAATTACTAAGGATGCAAGAGAGTATAAAACGTACGGTCATTAAAATAAGAACGCACAACAAAAGGCGACGAGCGACTCATAAAAATGACGATTCAAGCTCGCCCTATAATAACTTTGGATAAGTCGACATCAATTAATCTAGATTTGAATATATTTGAGTTAGAGGAAGAACACTACAAAATCAGCACGGCGATTCCAAAACAGAGATATACCTAAAAAATTGAATTTTTGTAAATTAGAACGAATAAGAGGAACAACTAAGCGATTAGTATTTTTATTAAGCACAAAGAATCTGTCAAGGAAAGACAAGATTTTTGAATAATAATTTGATACATAATACATAAGCAAATACGCAGACGACGTAATTCTAATCGACAAAAGTTAAATTGGTTGGCGTTCGTCGTGAGAAAAGAAAGAGGGCTATGATATCCAACTATGTTTAGTAAATTTACGCTGAAGAGCCTCAAGCCTGTTAATATCACTAATATTTTGGGCTAATTTGCACTGATCGGTTCGAAATTCAATCTTCTATAGTCTGCTTCACATTACATACTTCGTGCATAAATTCTAAGAATTTTCATCGACAGTAGGCCAATGTTTACGATAATTATATATCAGATCAATGCTGAGTTGTGTGAAACAGACTATACATATAAGTGTGCGTGCACTGTCAATGACTTCTCCTGTAATGCTCTTCGTGACAGTAAGACGTTGAAGCAATCTAAATGTTAAAATGTCTTGATATAATAATGCGACCGTTTTAACCTATAAATCAAGAATGGGTCGCACGTACAGCTTATAAAAAACTAATTACTCTTCGTCCTATGCTGATATACCTTGCATCGTAAATTTCTCGCTTTGATTGTTCTAATTTTCTTGTCAGCATGCACGTAATCTATGTGTATATTTTCCTTATAAAATTTATTAAGCACCTATCTATTATCTTGCCAAACAGAAAACGGATACACACTGAAAACTTATCAGACTTTGATTTGGAAGAAATTATTGTCTGTTTCAAATAAACATGCGGTTTTCTTCCAAGAATTCTTGTCGACGTAAATTGAACATTGTACGGTAAATTTGGATCAACTTGACACAATTGCACAGAATATTGGATTGCAGAATATGAGAGTCGTTAAGCTAAAGGAGCAAGGTAATTTGAAACAGACTTTAAGTTCCATCAATTTTACTTTTTAATAAAAAAGAGCTAATCCTATTGCTTTTGTAGGAAAGCAGTGTATTACTGTAGCAAGCCTAATGAAGGCAGTGTATTGGCAGATTGACAGTTTTCCTTCCATTTTGGCAGTTTCTTGAATTTAAGGAAGTTTTTCACTCCTACGCTCAAACACAAGACACCGTTTACAGAGCTATTTGCGAATCTAAACCAAGTACCGCGTTAGGCTCTGATGGCCTCTGCGCTTGCTTTATTAAAAAATTAAGTTATTTGCTATCCTCCACCGTTTTTTTCCACTTTTTGGTCTATTTGTCAACCAAAATTTTGGGGAATGGAAAAATTTTTGGGCTTGGTTGGCATTTGTGGAAAACTTTTGTAATGTTAAAAATGCGTTTTAGAGAGTTAAAACTTCAAAAATTTTTCGGCGCTTTGCGCCGAATTGATTTAATTCTTACTTATTATCAGGGTTGGCAAGGCTGGGTTTTTGAACTTGGTTTTTTTTTGGATTTTTTGTGGGTTTTTTGTGTGCAAGAAATCGTTGGGTTTTGGGTTTTTTGGGTTTTTATCCACAGGTTAAGAATTTATTTTGTAATGGAATTAAATACTGTGTATTGTCAATGTTTTTTGTATCATGGTTGTTCCTTGTACAATTGCTTTGTGATTCCATGTTAGCTGATTTTGAGCACGATTGCGATGAAGAGGAAGGGGATACTACAATGATGGATGGATAAAATTGCAGTCACATATACCTATTAATATGCTGTTTTTGTTTCATTTGTACAATGAGGATTTTATTAAAAATCCATTTTTGTCGTAAGCGTTTGTATTGTATGCAAAGATAAAATTTAATTTTACAGGAGAAGTATTATGAGCCTGCTTAATTTTCAATAATTTTTGAGAGCTAGATCCAATGCATCTGTTCTGTTGGCTAAATCCTAGTTGTTGAATTTTGTGTATTAGCTGAATAAAGTTGTTGTTTACTTGTTTTGTTTTGTGTCTTGAAGCTGTTGAAGTATTCTCAGCTACTATCTATAGCTCGAGCTAGAATTTTTATAAAAAACTTATAAAAACCCTTAAAAAACCAAAAAACCCAAAAACCCGAAATTCGAAATTTTCAAATCTGGGTTTTTTCCATCCCTGCTTGTTATTAATCTTTAAGCCGTGCCACGCCAATTGCAGCATTTTTATCGACAGTCTGGTCTAGAACTTCACTAAGATTGAAAATCCTTATCTTCTGCACGGATTCAGTTAGTTTTGAGTAATAGATCCCAAAGGGTTAAAGTTGGAGATTCATTGTCTCTTCCGCTCCCTGTTTCCAGTGGGGTGCCACAGGGTAGCGTTTTAGGCCCTACCCTTTTTTGTTATTCATAAATGATTTATGTGATTTTCAAAGTACCAGCTCAATTTCGCTATTTGCTGATGATGTTAAAATATCTAATTCAGCTTCCAATTTTTTGGACTTGCAAAATGATCTAATGCATATTAAGAGGTGGGCTGATATCTGGCAGCTTAAGATCTCACTCAGCAAATGTTTTGTTTTGCATTTAGGAAAATCTAATCCCAAGCACTCTTACGGTATAGATAATTTTGAAATCCCACATGATATATCGGAGGTGAAGGATCTTGGTGTCTTAATAAGTAAAGATTTATCTTCTAGAACTCATTGTACAAACATTGTAAAAAAAGGCATGAGAATTGCAAACTTGATTTTACGGAGTTTTGTTTCAAGAGATAAAACTTTGTTAGTAAAAGCCTTTACAACCTATGTCCGACCAATTTTGGAATATGGTTCGTCTGTTTGGAATCCTTATCTGTTATGTGACATAAATAATGTTGAAAATGTCCAAAGAAAATTTACCAAACGAATTTTTTCTGATAAAACTATCTCCTACGATGCCCGATTAAAGGAATTGGGCTTGGAGAGACTCGAATTACGTAGAATGCAAAGTGATTTATCAATGACACGCTCTATAATCAAGGATAATTTGTTACCTGTTGAAGACTTCTTCACATTTAATGTAAACTCAAATCGTGCTGTAAATTCTTGCAAACTTTACGTTAACCGTGTAAACAAAAATGTTAGAAAATTTGAATTTTGCAATCGTGTGATTTCTGTCTGGAATTATTTGCCTGATGATATCATCTGCTCAGCTAATTCGAACATTTTTACGATGAAATTGAAACAATTTGATTTATCCATTTTTCTCAAGGGGCGTATCTAAGCGCAGTTATAATTCATTGCCTGTACGTACCCGCGTGTCTTACATTTACATTACACTACTTTCTTTAATCACTTTATTCGTTTTTTTACAATTAAATACGTGTGTTTGCAATATGTACATGAATTTCAATTATGCATTTATATGACATTTGTCTTTTTCCTTATTATTTGTATTGTAATGTGTACGTATATTTTAAATTTGTACGTGTATTTTGTAGACCGAATAAATCTTTTCTTTCTTTCTTTCTTTAATGCAAAAATGCATTTTAGAGAAGTGAAACTGCAAAAATTTTTCGAATTCGATTTTAATTCTTACTTGTTATTGATGTTTGAGCCGCGCGGCGCCAATTGCCGCATTTTTATCGATAATCTGGTCCTAGAACTCCACTACGATTGAAAATCCTTACCTTCTGCACAGTTTTTGTAATGCAAAAATGATTTAGAGAGCTAAAATTTCAAAATTTTTCTGGCGCTTCGCGCTATTTGATAAATTATAGTTTTAAGTGTCAAAAAACGACTTCAGATTTGGCTAAAATGCTTAAGTGAAGGAAGGAAATTCAAGTTTCAACATAAATAACGTACACTGATCGTGATATTTCTTGTAGAGCTCGAAATTTTTATACAAAAAGTGCATCAAACACCGCTATTGCATGTGTACATAAAATTTTCTTCTTAAAAAACACTGATTTTTCAACACAGGCGCTCTATTTTAAACGTTTTTAGACCTCCCAAAAAACGTGGAAAGAAGTCGGAAAAAGTGAAAAAAATTTTACGTTCTGTCTATAATGTCAACCAAATCGCTGGGAAAAAAACAGTGCTCTCATCCACCGTTTTTTTCCAGCGATTTGGTTGACATTATAGACCAGACCCACATCTTTTTTCCACTTTTTCTGACCTTTTTCCACCTTTTTTGGAGGGCTAAAAACATTAAAAATAGAGCCCCTGGGTTGAAAAAATCAGTGTTTTTTTTAAGTAGAAAATCCTATGTACACATGCAATAGCGGTGTTTGATGCACTTTTTGTACAAAAATTTCGCGCTCTACAAGAAATATCACGATCAGTATACGTTATTTCTGTTGAAACTTGAATTTCCTTCCTTCAATAAAGCATTTTAGCCAATTCTGAAGTCACTTTTGACAATTAAATCTATAATTCATCAAATGGCGCGAAGCGCCGGAAAATTTTAAAATTTTAGCTCTCTAAAACGCATTTTTGCATTACAAAAACTAACCAAATCCGTGCAGAAGGTAAGGATTTTCAATCATAGTGAAGTCCTAGGACCAGATTGTCGATAAAAATGCTGTAATTGGCGCGGCGCTGGCTTAAAAATTACTAACAAGTAAGAATTAAATCAATTTGGCGCGAAGCGCCGAAAAATTTTTGCAGTTTTACCAGTGATTGACCGGGCTCAAAAAATACCAGGCCCAGGCCCGGGCCTGGCTTTGCTGCCGGGCTTGGTACTGGGCCCGGGCTTATGTAGAAGAAAGAAATTTTATTACTAATACACCAACTGATAAAATGCAAAATGACAAAATACATAATACACAATTACGAATTAGTAACGGGACATGCGAGTCAATGGAATGACAAGTTTTACGCGCGCCCCACAAGATATCTAGATAAATCAAAGTTTGCTAATCTAGATTTAAATATGTTTAGGTTAGGGGAAGAAACAATGAAGTCAGGTAGATTGTTCCAAACTGCGATGTATTTGTAAAAGAAATCAAACTTTTCTAAATTAGAATGTACAACAGGTATAACTAATTTAAATCTATTAATGCTGCGGGTAATATTATGATTAAATACAAAAAAATCATCAGCTTCCAAACATGATTTGTGACAAATAATCTGATACATCATACACAGACAAATTTGCAAGCGTCTTAATTCAAGTCTGCACAATTTAAGTTGTATTAAACGATCCTCGTAAGAAAGAATATTATTATAACCGAAAATATATTTAGTAAATCTACGTTGAACAGCTTCCAGTCGATCTATATCACTAATATAAGAGGGGTTCCATACACTACAACAGTACTCTAATAAAGGTCTAACATAACAACTATAAGCTTTAACAAGGTTACATTTATCACGCGAGAAAAATGATTTGCGTATTAAAATACATCTAGAGAAAGCTTTTTTAATCAAAGAATTATAATGTTCCTTAAATTTTAAATTTCGGGAAATCAAAACTCCTAAATCACGGACAAACAAATCACTAGAAATAATTTCCCCATTTAGTCTATAAATAACTTTTTGATTATTATTACCCAAATATAGAACTTGACTTTTGGTTCGTGAAATAGGTAAATCCCATGTAATTGCCCAGTCAAAAATCTTATCTAAATCAGACTGTAATAATCTATAGTTACGACTAATATTGAAAATTTTGATATCATCAGCAAACATATAAACCGTGCTATAAATATTATCACATATGTCATTGATAAAAATCGAAAAGAGCGTAGGTCCAAGGACACTTCCTTGGACGACACCGCTAGTAACAGGCACGTAACCTGAAAAAGACTGATTAATGCGAACACACTGAGAACGATTGAACAAATAGGCCTTTAACCATGTAAACAAATTGCCCTTTATTCCATATCCGTTTAACTTAATGAGAAGTTTTTCACTATTTACTTTATCAAATGCTTTTGAAAAATCTAAGTATATTATATCGACAGTTTCTTTTTTAGCTAAGGACTGAATCCATGAAAACTTACATTTTAACAACTGCGTTTCACAAGATTTATTCTTTTGAAAACCAAATTGAAAAGGAGATATTAGTTTATTAACCTTAAGAAAGTTTAACAATTGACTATTAATAATTCTCTCCATTATTTTTGCAATAGAACAACAAAGAGAGATGGGCCTGTAATTTTCAACTAATGCTGGGTCCCCCTTTTTCAAAATGGGAATAACATGTGCCATGCTCCAAAGCTCGGGAATATTTCCAGACAGAAAAGATACAGTGAAAATAGAAACTAACGGCTTTACCATTTGAAACGACAATTTTTTAATAAAAAGATTACAGATTCCATCTGGGCCAACTGCAGTAGAATTATTCAGATGGTTAATGGCTTCCAATACGCAATTCTCACTAAAAATGACGTCAGAAAGCGAAAAATCACAACGATTCTGAAAAAGAAAATTCGCGTTAGTAATGTCGCTAGAAAACACAGAAGCAAAATAATCATTAAACGTATTTGCCTTGCGTATTGAATCCGTTATAACATTATTATCAGAAAATGTTAGGGGAGGAATTTCACTGCGGCTTTTTAACCTATTATTTACAAAAGTATAGAAAGCTTTAGGATTATTATTCTTAAGCAATTCGTTTTCTTGAGAAGAGAAATAATTATGAATAGTCCTACGTAAAGCTTTACAATGATTTCGATATTTAGTTTTAGTTTCTATAGTTTTACATCTTTTATACTTATCCCATAGAGAACGTTTTTAAGGAATAATTTATGTAAGCTTTTAGGGTATTTGAATTTTGATTTAGTTCTAAAAGTAGGAACAAACCTAAAAATAAGAGGATTTAATATACTTAAAAAAACATTATACATGTCATTAATTGTTGAGCATGTAGAAAAAATGTCAGGCCAAGAAACAGAGGATAAAAAAGTAGCTATACTGTCATGGTCCGCTTTATTGAAATTTAAGTAAGGTTTATTTCCATCATGAGAAGTCCTATTTAGAATTTCAAAAGAAATGGAATTATGGTCGCTTGTTGAAAAAGGAGGAACAACCTGGACATTAAAAACGTTATATGCAGCAAATACTACATCAATCAAAGTATTATCGTGGGTATTTTCTTTAACTAACTGTTGCAGACCACTAGCTGATAAATAATCAAAAAATAATCCGCTTAATGGATTAAATGTAAAAGTACCATGAAACCAATCAATTTTAGGCAAATTTAAATCACCTAATATAATAACGGGATGACAACTATTGGATGACAACTATTGTACTAACAACATGCCTTGCTTCCAATATAATGTTATGCATAAGATACACATTTAGACCGATTTTACATTGGTTATTTGTCAAACGCAAGGCTTACTGCTGTATCAAGAAGATTTTTGAATTCTAAGCTCTGTTAATTATTCAATCTTTCTAAAAATAAATTGAGTAGTTAGCAAGGATTTAGGTAGCATTATTCAAGCAAGAACAAAGTTTTTAATACAATAGCTCGCAATTCCATTATTAAAATGCACGTGCAACTAAACACGGTTTGAAAAAGCACAAGGTTTCATGTAAATATTTAAAGGAAATTGAGCATTAAATTTATGCATTCAGACATAACAGCGACTATGATATGGTCGGATAGAAGATATGCTGTTCTGATTTTAGAACTCAAACTATAGCGTACATTGACATCAAGTTGAAATTATGTAGTGTAAAGGATAGCACTCGTATTGAAGCCATAGGCGTAGCCAGGGGGCATTGGGGGCACATGCCCCCCCCCCGAAATTTTTCAGAAATTTTGCTGATTTTTCGAGTGTAATAACTGCGTCCAGAAATTTGAGTTCAAAAAGGCAAAAACGTCAAAAATTTTTCCGGCGCTTTGTGCCGAGTCTTTATTATATTTATTGTTATATAGATCCAATGAGTTCAAAAGCTTAAATTAGCTAAAATAATCGATCAATTCACATCACTTTAGTGATTTATTGCTATATTTGTTCGTTGAATGAAACTGCGCATGCTTGTTGTGCATAACAGTAAATGTGCGAAAATGATTGTGTACCAGTTTGTCTATTCTTTGCTTTGTTTGTCTTTCTTTACAAGGACAGGACACATAATCCTATTTTAAATGAAAGGAATGGTCAAATTTTCTTATGTTTTTGCGCATTTTCTGTTTTCTGAATTATATCTTGCTAATAAGAAGGCCACAAATGGGCCTGAAAACGATAAGAACAAAATTGTCATTGATACATCCTAAATGGATTTAAATAGAATCTTAGGCTAGCAAATTCATAAGAAATATACGGGCAACAGCTGAAATAGTAAAGATCTGAAATATTAACGATAATTATTTGAGGCCCAGTTGAGGCCCGGTGGTTTTCAGCCGGGCCTGGGCCCGGGCCTGCTATGACCGGCCATGCTCGGTCCGGGCCCGGGTACCCGGTCGATCACTGAGTTTTACCTCTCTAAAACGCATTTTTGCATTACAAAAACTAACCAAATCCGTGCAGAAGATAAGAATTTTCAATCGTAGTGAAGTTCTAGACCATATTGTCGACAAAAATGCTGCAATGGGTGCGGCGCAACTTAAAGATTAATAACAAGTACGAATTAAATCAATTTGGCACAAAGTGCCGAAAATTTTTCTAAGTTTTACCTCTCTAAAACGCATTTTTAACATTACAAAAATTTTCCACAAATGCCAACCAAGCCCAAAAATTTTTTCCATTTTCTAAAATTTTGGTTGACAAATAGACCAAAAAGTGGAAAAAATGGTGCTCTCATCTTGCATCTATTTTTGAAACATCTTTCCGTTTAAGTTCAGTCCCGAAATTGTGGCGTCAAGCAAATGTTATTCCTTTTTTCAAAAATAAAGGCGATTCTGGCTGTGTTGAAAACTATTGTCTGATTTCTTTGTTTCGCTTCTTCTTGTAAAATTATGGAAAAGTGGTGAATAATACCATTCTTGAGTACTTGAATGAAAATGATTTGCTTTCTGCTCTTCCAATTTAGTTTTTTGAAGGTCAATCATGTGAAACCCAATTACTAAAATGTAAAAACGAATGGGCAAAATGGAAAGATAAAAAATCTATAATTGATGTAACTTTTATCAATTTTAAAAAAGGCGTTCGATTGCATTTCGGGGGAAAATGTATAATCCGGAACCAGGACCAGAACCAGACTCAGAACAAATGGGTAAAATCCGGAACCAGACTTGGGACTAATGGGTAAAATCCGGACAATCAATCAGGACAATGGAAAGAACAGGACAATGTATGGCCGGGACCGGACAAATTGGCTAAAATCTGGACAATAAATCAGGACAATGTATTAGATATGTAGAGTCGGACTGGCCGGTACGGGAGAAATTGGGTGAAATCCGAACAATCAATCAGGACCATGACAAAATCAATACAATGGGAGGGGGTTAGTTCCGGAACTAGGCGCTTATGAAGCTCTGTGGCGCTTGTGAACCCTGGTGGTGCTTACGAACCCCGGTGGCACTTACGAACCCCGGTGGCGCTTGTGAACCTCAGTGGCGCTCATGGACCTTGGTGGCGGTTGTGAACCCCCATCAGGCCCCCCTTTGGGCACCATTGCCTAGTTCGGGAACTACCCCATTCCCATTGTATTGATTTTGTCAATGTCCTGATTGATTGGGGCGAATTCTAGAATTCATCCATGTTCCAAATTTCAAATAATAGCGTTTTTATGCGATTTCGAGCAGTATCTTTAACATAAAACTTGAAAAAAACAGACGGAAAAGCCTTTGATTGAAAAAACTTCAAAAAATTTTATTTTTTAACTGCCATTTCCGTCTGTTTTTTCAACTTTTATATTAAACAATCCTACTTGAATTCGCATAAAATCGCTATTCTTACCTTAATCGAAATTATCTTCCGGCTCTATGCGTCTTCAGATTGGTGCCAGAGGATGATCTAAGCCTAAGAAAAAGATGGGGCAGAAATTGCTCGGCTCGCTTCGCTCGCTCCACAATCTTCTGCCCCATTTGTCTCAGGCTTAGATCATCCCCTGGCACCAATGTGAAGGCACATAACTAAGCCTAAGCCTAAAAAATAAATATTAGAAGAGACATAAGAAGAAAATGACGTTAGCACCCTTATTTGTCAAAATATACGTAATCCTTCCCTTTCTAACTAACACTAACAAAAAAGATTGATCACTGGATGGTTTGCATGACTTAATTATTATAATTACTGAAGTCTAAATTCTCACTCACTTTTATATGTTGATATCCGTGCTGATCCAGACAGTCGTACGCCTTTCAGCAGTCGCTGGATAAAATTTCATATATCAATAGTTTCGAGCGTTCAAAAAATGTGCCACGTCAAAACAAAATCTGATTTCTGTATCAATAGCTGCTGTCAATACGGCCAGTTTAAATGCTCCGCCACACCTATCAGATTTTTTATCCGGCTCCTTTGGTACTAATTGTCAATCTTGTACCAATTGTCAGAGTTTTGCCGAATCGTCGGATAGTTCTTTAATTTCTGTAAGATTAAGGTACATGCTTAGAATGCAGCAACTGCGCAAAGCATAAACAACCTTGATCACAATCCAATATACAAAATGCGTTTTACACAACAGCACAGTAGAGCATAAACAACCCGAATAAGCAATTCTAGCGTCCAGAACAATGTAAATCACTCATATGATTGAAGAAAAATTTGCATAGAAAAGCAACGTCGACTTCCACATGAGCATAAGGTTACTAATCTAACATCAACCATAATAAACAATCCTCGCGTCCGAACAAGCGCCTATTACGTAAATCACACATGATTATAGAAAATTTGCATAGAAAAGCTATGTTGACTTCCACGTGAGCAAAAGATTACTAATCCAACACCCTACAGTACATAAAGAATTGTTCAGTCAGATGTGCTCCACAGATCACTTACCTGTGATGTTAAGCACACCTTTTATTCAATGCATTAGGAACGGAGTGTTCTATCAAGGCAACAGTAAATGCGCCTAACTTACATTCTTTTATAATACAGTCATGTAAACTTACATCGACCAGTCGCAGTGTATTCCTTTAAGTACATAATGTTCGTTCAAGCTATACATAGAAACCAATAAATGGATTGTGGATAGTCGTACTTCATAAATGTTCATTGTGTGCACGTATACGAATAAACCTGTTGTCCTTTCCTTCATAATAGAGTCATCAATCGTCACCATTATCGCCAGTCACCTTCGCTAATAAATGTACATATTACCTATGTACCTACTTACATATCCTAAGTACACACAGACAATTGATCAATCATTGCGACGATTTTCGCAGTCGCCTTCCCTAAACATTGCGTACCTACATACAAACAAATATATGCATCTTGCTTCCATCAGTATACATTAGATCAATCAATGCGCCGTTTACAGCAGTTGCCTTCCCATGCTTTGTGCTTCTATTCATTTATATACAACTTCATAATTGAATTTCTCCCCTTCTAAATGCTTTCCGTCGATAATTTCTTTTGAATATCTTCCTTACAAGTGATATTCTTTCGATAAATCCCCATTAATTTAAATTCTATTACTTCTATTTATTCTAGAATTAAGCCAATCGATTGTCCGGATTTTGCCCGATTTGTCTCTATACCGACCACGGTCAGTCCGACCCCAAATGTCTAATGCATTGTCCTGATTGATTGTCCGGATTTACCCAATTTGTCCGGTCCCGGCCAGTCGGACTCTACATATCTTATACATTGTCCTGATCTTTCCATTGTCCTGATTGATTGTCCGGATTTAACCCATTTGTCCTGAGTCTGTTCCGGTCCTGGTTCCGGATTTTGTTCATTTGTCCTGAGTCTGGTTCCGGTCCTGGTTCTGGATTTCACCCATTTGTCCTGAGTCTGGTTCCGGTCCTGGTTCCGGGTTTTACCACCCCACACTCCATTTCTGAGTGGAATTGACAATACTGAAAAGTGTCAAATTTTCAAAAAACGGACATTTTCGAACTGAATTTGGGATAGGAAGTTCATATTTGGAAGAGTTAAGTGGCGGTCGGCATTATTGACTGAGTTACAGGCTGTTGAAGTTCACGTGCTTAAGGATAGGCGAAAAAATGGAAAAAATGGCGTTTGGGGGTATTTTTCAGTTTTCAATTTGTGGCGACAGCAATAGCTTGCGGATCCAGTTTGGTGCCACACATTGGTTAAGCCTAAGGCATAAGTGGAGCCAAAATTGCTCTGATCGCTTCACTCGCTCTGCAATTTTTGCTTCATTTATCTCAGGCTTAGCCCATGCGCTGGCATCAATGTGAATGCGCATAACTATGCCTAAGCCTAAGACATCGGTAAACCCGCTCAGTCACAATACCCCGACGCTTCGGAGACTAATCCGAAACATTCCCAAAGGCAGAGCTTACTTTTCGCCTATACATAAACACATGAACTTCAACAGCCTGTAACTCGGTCAATAATGCCGACCGCCACCTAATTCTTTCAAACATGAACTTCCCATCCCAAACTTAGTTAGAAAATGTCCTTGTCGTATCTTTCTAAGACGTTACAATATCCTCTACTTTAACCGCATTTCCCATACTAAATTACTTCATAAGCATACACGATCTGAAGGGGTCTTATCCCCTAGAAAATTTTTCTCCCCTCCTCCAGAATTCCGATTTTTCAAAAATTTTTTAAATTTCTATAAAAATTTAAAAAGTACTTTTTTGAACATTTTTACCCATCTATTTCCTCAAAACTTTCAAATTTTCAATTCTTATCGCATATACTCATGTTTTATCTATATTTTATTCAATTTATTCGACTTTTTTGATTTTTTTCGAAGTGTTTCTGCGTTTTTATGCTTTTGAAAGATGGAGCATCGTCAGAAACGTCAATAAACTTTTTTTATAAAAATAACACCTATAATCTTTTTTTATATTTAAAAATGAAGCATTCTGAGAAATAATAATAATTTTCTTAATTGATAATAATAATGATAATAAGAATAATATTTTTAACCCATATTAATAAGTGTTCAAAGCGCGCGCCTAAAGGAAAAAATCTCACATTTCATTACGGGGAATGGCACGTGCCCCCCAATCCCCCTCCTGGATACGGGCCTGCTTATGGCCTTTAAAATTTTTTGCAAAAAAAACGTTGATACCTCCTATCTACAAGGCATTTAAGTGTACATATAATGCTTCTTTAATCAATACTTTCAGGGTGTGATTCACCCAGATAAAAGTAGCGCATAGACCTCAACTTTAGTTATTAAAGGTGCATTCTGAACCCAGACACACATCCTAAAACTGGTCAAAAAATTTGCGGAAAAAATTAGAAATTTTGAGGGGGTTAAAAATTCAATGACTCGACTTGGAAAAAAGTTACTTGGGATCTCCAAAATACTTATCAAATAAAGATTCTGAAAAATTAAAAAAAAATTAAAAAATTTTGGGTTCTAAAGCACGTTAACTGCCCATAATTGTGTTTTTGTCATTGAGATTGTGACTTATTTTGCCCAATACGTTGCCCCAATTATGTTTTCTAAAACTGGCTCGCTCTTGGCATCAGTACTGTTAGTAGGTATGAAAAACACGAAAAACCCACAAAAACTCACCAGAAACCCTCAAAAACCCGCCAAAAACCCAAATTCCAAAATTTTCAAATTTGGCTTTTTTGCCAACCGTGGTTCTATCCATTAAGATGGGCAGGCTTGTATCCAGGGAGGACAGAATGGCACATGCCCCCTTCCCCGAATGGAAATATGAGAATGATTTTTTCTTATCTCCCCATCTGCTTCTTCAGCCAAAAATCGCAAACAAATTTTATTTATATAGAGTTTATTTAGTCCCAAGCGCGCGGTTTAAAAAATTCAATTTTTAGTCCTTATACAACCGTATTTTGCTTCTAAATTTTATGTTTTGCACAGCTATTATGCAGAAAATAAAATTTGTTCTAGAGGGTTTTCGTTAGATTTTCATAATATATAAGGCGTCTGGTTAGCAAAATTTACAAAGCGTACAGCTCTAGTGGTCGTCAAACGTCTTTTTAATTCATCCTTTGGTGTACCATCTTATTTTTTCGAAAAATTCTGGTCGTGCCGCTCCCTCTTCCCCCGAAGCAAAATCCTGGATCCAGGTTCGAAGATGGTTGATAAAATTTGACTTTTTTGGAAAAAAATTTTACTTCTCAATAGGCTGTGAAAACTGGAAAGAAATTTGATGATTTTCTAACAGGAAGATAAGATCCAAACATGCAAGTCAATTTGTTCATTTTTTCCAACGGGAGAGGGCCGGCTGGACATCTTGACCCTTATTGGGTTTTTAATACAGTACCTAGTTAATCCATAGAGTGCAAACCTCTAAAAAACTGCTTGGCATAAGGCCACAATTTTGAAGCAAATCTACTTAAAAAATATATTTTCGTCATAGAAAAATATAGCACGTACAGACGTGCAAGTCAAATGAATGACAGTTTTCATGCCTGCCCCGTGATAAATTTAGATAAATCGATGCTTACTAATCTAGATTTAAAAATATTTGAGTTGGGGGAAGAAACATTGAAATCAGATAAATTGTTCCGAATAAAGAGCAGTTTGAAGCAAAAAATTATTCAACGAGCTGAAACAAATGATCGGAGAACGTCATAACGTAGGCTTATCTAAAGTGCTGGCACAAACATTTGGTCAAACTTGCATGATTAGATATACAATAATAAGTTAACATAATCAAGTGAAATTATATGGTAAATACACAGCGTCTTCTTAGTTGACCGTTATACCCCAAAGATTGAGATTGACATACAAGAAAAAGTCAAGGAACTGAGCAGACATGCACAGCTTAGGAATTCTGGGAAAGGGGTAAACTGAAGAATTTAAAGTACTTTTTTGGGCTTGAAAACGGTGGATACGCGTCAAAAACACGTGTTCGGCATTTCTAACGATACTTTTTCAATAGCTTAGAAAATTAGAAAATTTCCGTGAAATATCGAAAAAATTCCATTAAATCACTAAAACATAGTCAAAAATTAGTAAAGGTGCAGTTAAAAATGAGTAAAGCCGCGAAGCGCTGAAAATTTGGCGCTTTTGAGCGAGCGATTTCTTTTGTGAAAAATAATCAATTTTGGGGCTGAAAAAATTTCTGAGTGATGGAAAACCTTACTGGGAAAAGCTTCTTAGATCATATATCCTCCTGCCACCCATAATGTTATGAGACGGTGAATTTTGCTCCTTCGTATTGATCTAAATATGTACAAATGCCAAATCGATTTTCGAAATGTAGATTTTGTTTTTATCGCTTCTATTTTGTGCTAGATTTTATCATTTTACTATGAGATTTTTCATTTTATACGTTTTCATTGTTTTTATTTTAGTTTGCCTCTGCATTATGGTGGACGTGGTCGTCCGTTTCTGTAACATTCTCGCTTATGTCATTGACGATATAATTATTCCAACGATTCGGTCAGTATGGAAATATTTCTTGCGGCGAGTCACTGGCCAGTCTGAATTAGAACGTATTATTCGACGTTCTGATGCATCCATCTTTGAAAAGAACCAGAAAATAAGTGCGTAGCATTTGCATTAAGCGACACTTATTTTTTACGATGACGAGACTCGAGAAATTTTTTTTATATTTGTTTCTATTCTTAATTTTTAATATTTATTATTTTAATATTTTTTTACTATTTTATTATTTTTCTTATTTTTTATAAAGACGTGCGTTATGAGGAGATCGCTATGTATTTAGGTGCAAGCACTTGGAAACAACCTGTGCTACTCATCATACAAGAGCATGAGGGTGACGAGGGGTTTTACCCCCTGAGCTCTGAAAAACTGATAGCTATACAGCCATTTTGGCTGAATACGCATTTATGGTCTTTTTGGGCTCTGAAAATGAGCTACATATATAGCCTTTTTGGACTCAGAAAAGTAGCTATAGCCTTTTTGGACTCAGGAACCTACCGTGTGAGCTCGGAAATGCTATACAGTTGTATTTTCTGAGTTTTGAAAGTATACATAGCTATTTTCTAAGTTAAAATAGGGCTAAATAGCAATTTTTAGCCCGAAAAGGCTATATACATATATATAACTTAGCTATATGTTTTGGAGTCGAAAAAGGCAATATATAGCTAGGTTTCTGAGCCCAGAAAGCAGTGGTCGACCGGGTACCCGGGCCCGGCTGAAAAGGCTCCGGCCCGGGCTCCGGGCCTAATACATAGTGAAGTTTTAAAACTTTTTGAAGTTAATATGTTCGAATGGCACCAACACGTTAGCAACATTGGTCTCTGAAAATGGATTAATACTGCTAGTGCGGACTATTCTATTCCTCCCTGTCAGTGTTTTTTGATGTACTCGGCAAAGATTCTTACCGATAAACAAAGACTTTTCGGGACCGTCTTTGTAAATGTACAAAGATTTTTGGGAAGGCAAGAATTGCAGAAAAGGTCTGAAATTCGCAGAAATTTCCGGCGCTTCATTCCGAAATGAGTAATTGTGTGTTCTATATATTTTTAAAATGGCAGAATTTGCATTTAGAATGGAAAAATGTAAAATTTTTTGGCGCTTCGCGCCGTTTTGAGATAATGTTTTGTAACTTTTGGCGTCAGAAACCCAGAAATTAGCTAAAATACACTACCAAAGATTGAAAACCCTATTTTACCACACTAAAATCGCTACTGTCCCATATTATAGCACACAAAAATTTGCATGTACAAATGTACAAGGACTTTTGGGAACCATCTTTGTACATGTACAAACGGACCTAGTACAAAAAAACACTGCTTCCTGTACACATCTGATCAGCGTAATATCCTCCGAGCTCTATACATCAAGCTCAATTTACTACTTATTTCAGCATTCCTGCGTTTTTATGCATTATTATACCATGAATTACTGCAGTGCAGTCCAGCTAAGAGTCTGATATGCATTTATAAATGTTAATACTGTGCAGCATGAATAGTGATCGATCGATGCTGCATATGTAGCAGGTGGTGACACTGCAAAGGTTTAAAACCAAAAACTTTGCATCCAGTCCCGGAACTGCAGCAGGAATCAGCTAAGATTTAAGATTTGTTATAATCCGTTAAGATTTCTGCCACACACAATCGCAAATTAAAATTCTTTTAGGTTTTGTAGCTAGCCATATTGTCACGTTTCTTGCCCTTATACATATTTTGCGAGTTCTTTACAGAATTGAGTTGACCACAGGCGTCAGTGGATCTCTAGTTTGCTATAATATCAAGCCGAAATTATGGGATGCAGCAGGAATCAGCTTATTTCATGAGTGCTTAATATTTATCTTGCCTTTTTATGATAACTAACATAAAACAGCGCTTGAAAATTCGGAAGTTCCAAGCAAAGAACGCTAGAATCATTAAAATTAAGCTTTTACTAGATGCTTTTTAATCATGCACATGGAATAAAATAAATGGACTTTGCTGAGAAACGAATTTGCGTAAGGCGCCCAAAATTTTTTATAATAACTTTGATGACTGTGGAAACCGAAGCTGCTTGTTTGTGTCAAAATTACAGCGTATGAAAAATGAATTTAAATTATTCTTTATGCTGCAGTCAAGGTAATGGATGGTGGAAAATGGTCGGAATCTCTAGCATAGATCGATCACCTGGCGTTTAGCTTATCTAAATTTAATTTTAAAAATATGTACTTAAATACCAAGCTCTTCTATTATATTAGCTAAGCTAAATTTAATTTTAGAAATATATACATAAATGCAAACTGTTATAATAAAGCGTTATCTGTTATTTATATCTTATATCTTTTATTTATATCTTATCATTATCCCGTTGTCAAAACCTATGTATCTTGAATCTTTAACTTATGTTTAATCTAAAATTTTGTATGTATTTTTTATCTTACTTTATCTGTCTAGACTTACTTTAGTACATATATTATTTATTTATGTTTATACTAATTATACACATATGTACACAGGCTTTACGTAAACATAATCGTCAGACCTTAATTAATACCTATATTAGGTATATATCTACACACGTATATCCTTAAGCATGTAAGCTCTGGGCCCTGTTTTTTAGCACGGACGATCACTGCCAAAAAGGCTAAATAGGTAATTTTCCGAGCTTAAAAGAATTGAAAAGCCGTTTTTACGCAGCACCTAGCTATCTAACAATTTTCACTCCCCCTTGAAAGTTTGTCCTTGCGCACCTATGCTACACATACACACTTGTGCATATAATTTTTCAATTAGATCTTGCCAAACAAATTTTAAATGATATGTAGTAATCGTCAGAAAAAACTCATTGCACACCTTTGGGGAACATGTAACTGCCGATACGTTTTTTGGGTATCGATGAACTAGGAAAATGGAATGGAATATCGTAAACCCACATGAAATAGCTGGGTAAGGGTAATCTACTTAAAGTAGTTCATCCGTCATTCCCAAGACCTATTTAAATTTAAATCACCCTCGCACACTGACCTTTGGGCAAAAAGTTGCGTTTTCAGGTCAGGTCACATGCTTTTTTGGGCCAAAAGTCGGTGCTGTTTTGATTAAAGTATGAATTTCCTACTTCTAGAACCTTAGGGCCTTCGTATGTATAGCTGTTGCCCAGGCCCGTAACCAGTGTTTTATATCGGGGGGCCGAAAATTTCTGAGATCAGGAATTTCGAGAACCATTAAGAGATTGGCAAAAATAAAAACAGTTTTAAGCGTATTTCGGCTAGCTCTATACGATGGTTAAGAAAAGTTTCAAAAAAATTATTGATATGCAGCAAATTTATCATTTAAGCTGATTTCTCATTCAATCGACGAATTATTTCTTAGCTCTTTGCCTTTTTATTTAATCAGTTGTGCTTAACAGAGAAAGACAATACAGATAATGAATACTTCGGCGCGAAGCGCCGAGAAAAATTTCATGTTTCCCATATCATGACTCAAATTTGAGCTGTTTTGAGTGAGCTATAAGGCAAAAACTATAGCTAGATCAATGAATCCGGCGCACAGCGCCGGAAAAAATTGACATGCTCTCTATGTCCAACTCAAAGTGGAAAGATTTCCAACGGGTTAGAAGACAAAACTATACATAAACAATTAATCCGGCGCGAACCGCCGGAAAGTTTTCAATTTACTAGCTCAAAAACACGTTAAAAACCTGTTTTGACGGTGTTTCAGACGCACTTCGCCCATTTTACATTTTTTTCTTGGGGGGACCCTTCGAAGAAACAAAATTTTTTTCCATTTCGTGGGGGCGCCCCCCCCGCCTCCTGGATACGGGCCTGGCTGTGCCCATGGTATTATTTATCTATTATATCACACGTGGTGGTTGGAGCTGTGAAGTTCAATCGGATACCTTCAGAATTAGAAAATCCCAGGCAGACCCCAGAGTTTGAATTTTAAAAAATTTAGACTATATTTCGCGATTTTCTTGATTAAGCGTCGCAAAACTTTGTTTTTCGCCCCTATAACCAATTTTTTGGCCCCATTTCTTACCCTGAAAATTCTTTGACTCCACCGAATGTCGGCCCACCCCTTTATATACCTAACGTTAATTAGGCCCACTGAACCGTTGCGTCCTCGCGCGCAAATTAAAGTTGTTTATTAGAGGAAATGCAGCTGGTAGTATTTCAGAAAAATCGCTCAAGCGATCCCGGTCTTTGAAACAAATTCTCGATTCGCCTCTCGAACAAGTTGGCCTGGTTGTGCAGATCGTGGTAAAAGAAAAATTCGCGAATCGAGTAAAAAGCATGATAGCCGCCGCTGCTGCTAATCAAGAGAAGAAAAATGGATTCGTTTACACTAAGAGAATTTTGATATTTCAAGAAATCTTGAACGCCAGCCTTAGGCAGATTATCGGCTATGAGCAGCTGAAAAGATCGGTCGAATCGATTAGGACGGAATTTTACGACAGTCGAAATGAATCGCACGAGTTTAAGTTGCTCGAAGTAAATGAAAATCACGTGAATGTTACTGTAGGAAAATATGAGACAATCAGACGTGCAGAGCATGGGAATTAGGGGGTGGGAGGGTGAAACTAGAAAATTGTTTGGCTTGAAAACGGTGCATACAGGTTAAAAATATCATTTTTTGGCGTTTTACTCGATCAAATCGATTCGAAGCATCCATTGCGACCAGAGGCGGATTTAAAGAGGGCGGAGGGGGGCGCCCCCTCATCAGCCAAAAATATTTGGCGAGATAGAGAATGGATGTGCGATTCGCAATGATTTTTGGCCGTTAGTGATCAACATTTCTCAAATTATTCCGGCGCCTAGCACCGGAAAATACCTACATATTTATGAAATCGACAATTACCTCTCTTTGCGACCTGGATGTAAGCCTTTTTTTCTTGGAATAGCTGCCAAATTTCAAGAGCAGAAAACAGTTATTTAAGCATAGAATTCTTCTATTTTCGAGCATAACTTTTAAGAATTTTCGACGTTTGCGTGTCAAATGCCACAAATATAGGAAATTGGGCAGTAAATCAAGCTCATGAACGCTCCTTCAGCCTAATTTAACGAAATTTTCGGCGCTTGCCGGATTTTAGCCAAAGTCAGAGAAATATATTGATTTGTTCTCACAAAAATTGTCCAAAATTTCATAATTTCGAAAAAGTGTTGCGTCGAAAGTAATTTTAAATAAGAGTAGACAATTAAGACGCCGGAAAAAACAATATTTCGCACGTGAAAGGCAAATTTTTGGACCTTTTTTGACTGTTTTGGAAAGGTTGGGGCACCAACCCCTCCCCTTAAAGCACATGAATACACTACAGATACAACCTGAGAAAAAAGATGATGAGCTTTTGCAGTGTGGTGTGCAAAAGTTTAGAGCCACCCTGCTCAAACAAGCTGCAGGAAGCTACAAGTACTTTGCAAAACTTGTAGCGTTCTTCGAGAAAAGCTGCGAGTTAACTCATGAAAAGTCTCTTAGACCAGTTTTTGTAGCTGAATTTGAATTTGCTAGCCCTTTTTGGCTCAGTGGAATATCTATCGTGATATTAGGAATTAGAACAGCCTCACGTACAGGGTGGTTAATAACCTTTTGCTAGGGGGGTCAGTGCTATAACCATAGAACTTGGGATCAAACCAAATATACCACTGGATTGAGAATTTAAAACGGAATTTATTGATGCCAAATTAAAAAATCAATGTGCCTGCCTAAGACCGGCAAGAGAAATGTTTTTAAACGATCGGGGTATGAACACAATTAACAGATGTCGATTTCCGATACTTATCAAAATATTTTTCACGTTTCTGTACAAAGTTTTATATCAAAACCAATAAGGTCCTATTTTGGGCTTGGAAAATATTTGGTCGTTGGTCAGACGGTTTTTGTTCACGACAAGGCGCCTTGCATGCGAGCTAATGCAACTCAACATTTCTAAAACATTCAAACGTCGAGTTTTCCGGGGTGACGATGTTTAGCCCGGAAATTCACTCAACTTATATGCCGCCGAAACTATTGACCATTCATAAAGATGAAGTCGCGGCGCAAATACTTGCTAAAATCTGACTGGTCGATGATCATTTGAAATTTCGCACAGAAAGGAGGAAAATATTTGGAAAAGTCTTGAAAAATCGACGTAGTCTGTTAATTGGTTTGTGTTCATACCAGACCTTTTGAAAGCTGTTTCTCGCACAAGTGATAGGCACACTGAGTATTAATCTGGCATCAATAAATTTCCGTTTCACATTCTCTATCTAATGGTATATTTTGTTTGATCTCAAAGCTCTATAGTTATAGCCATAGGTGGGCAGCACCGAAATTCTGGGGAGGGGGGTGAAAAATTTCTGAGGGGGAAGTGAAAAAATTTTCAAAGGTCAAAAATGGTCTTAAAAGTGGTCGTCGCAAGGTAAAAAACACCATTTTTCGACGTTTCTCATCAAGCTCTATCCAATGGCATCAAAAAATTGCTAAAAAAGAAACAAAAAATTTCTGGGGGGTATTGTCAACTTCTGAGGGGTGCATACCCCCAAACCCCCACGCCCATGTGTGGTTATAGCGCTGACCCCCTAGCAAAAAGTTGCTAACCACCCGGTACATTCTATATTGAGTATACTTATGCTAATAGTTCACAATACCGAAATTTAGTGAATAAACGTTTCTCCAGGCACGTATGCCTGGGGGGATGGGGGTTAGGACCACACATGGGCGTGGGGGGATCTGGGGGGGGTCTGACCCCCCCCCCCCAGAAAACCAAAAGACCCCCCCAGAAATCAAAAGACCTCCCCAGAAATCAATTTTTGAAAATTTTTTCGTTTTTTTCGCAATTTTTTGATGTCAATGGATAGTGCTTGATGAGAAACGTCGAAAAATGGTGTTTTTATCGCCATATCACCATTTTTAAGGCCATTTTTTGACCTTCAAAAATCTTGACCCCCTGATTTTCTTGTTGCCCATTTAGCGTGGTTAGGACCCCCCAAATTCAGAAAATCGGAAAATAGGACTCTTTTAAACGTCATTTTGTGCTATTTTTGGCCTTTTTGGGCTTAGTTCCCCAAAACGAAATTAATGTTGGCCACCTCCTCAAAACAGGACGGCCAGTTAAGTGCTATTTCATTGCTGAATTGAATTGAATTGCTATATAGTTATTTTTTCGGAGTTTCGAAAGGATAGGTATTTAGCTATTTTCTCAACTTTAAACAGGGCTAAATAGCTATTTTTAGTCTGAAAAGGCTGTGCAGCTATGTTTGTTAGTTCGAAAATGTTGTATATTTGCCAAAAATGCCTAAAAACGATGGTTTTAAAACGATACCATAGTGTTTGCTATACAACCGTATCCTACAAAGCGCTTAGGTGTCTACCGATTTTCTATTTTCACCACCTCCTGAATGTTTGACCTTGCTCTCTAATGCTATAACCCCTGATTTTCATGCTTTGCAATTGCATGTAATCATGTTGGATACTGGTATTTAGGTGTTAGTTAAATATATTATTTTGTAATAAAATTTAAATGGGTGGAAAAATTTGAAATTGTTGCACCGTTTTTATGAAAATTGCTTAAAAATCTTTTAGAGGCGCGATTAAGTCGGTTTCTATTATAATTCGGGGTTCGATCGATCCTTTAGCTTGTTCAAAAAATTGTTGTGACAAAAATGCTGCGGAGCTTCAAAACATTAAATATTAAATAAAATAATTTAAATAAAAATAAAAAATAAAATTAAAATAAATTCAAATAGAAATGAAAATGAAATTTTGAATGTTGTGACATATTTGAAAAAGTTCCGTTTACGCCTCCCAGTCGATTGATAATATTTTAATTTTTAATCAAAAATCGCAAAAAGACCAAAGATGATAAATTTTAAATTGTTGTAAAATGCTAGAAATTTTGCATTGGTCAATTGGTCAGTTACGGCCTTATTCGACCTTTTATTCCAGGAAGAAACCCTCGTAATGTCGAAGGAGGACGTATTGTCTTAAATAACTAAATTGTTCGATTTTCATAGAAAAACATACCCAACTTTTGAGTAAAAAGTGGACAAATCTGCTGACTAAATACGGAAAATACAAAAAACGCAAAAAGTTTAAATTATCTCGCAAAATTAGGGATTGGGAATGGCAGTGTCAATTAAGTCGGGGAGGGGGGTCTGGCTATGCGTGAAAGATATTTAATTCCGCTTATTATTTAATTCGTTAATACATTGTTTATTAATATTTTATTCTGATCTAATTATGTATATTCTCAAATCCCAAAAATTAATTCACGTAGAATCAAAAACATACATGTAACGGCTCGAAATTTTGGCTCGGGGGTCCTCGGCCATTTTTTGGAAGGGGGAGTTGAATGACCTACAATTTTTGGTCAAAACGTTTAAAAAACACCTAAAAACGGCCGAAAAATTCGAATTTCCCAAAAATCGGGGGAAGGGGGGTCAAAATTTTTCTGGCTCTGGGGAGGATGGGGGGAACGACTTTCCGTGGCAAATCCCACATCCTCCCCGTTACAAGTATGATGAAAAACATAAGAAAAAGATCGAAAGTAAAAATGTAAAATCGAAATTTGAAGAAAAATCTTAGCCTGTTCCCTTAAGATTTCGTCTCTAATATTTTATAATGGCGCTAAAACGATTCTAATAATGCCTTTATTTGAAAAATGATTTTAGCTATGGTCTCTGCTCTCGCCCGATTGGCCGCTGGATCGGCGAATCAGCGAACGATGGGCCGACGCATTGGGCTTTCAGGGCAACGATCCGGCGACCGATTTTCGGGGCATGGGTTTATTGGGCCTGGACCAGTTGCTCTTCTTGGCCAAAAATAGAAAATCGCGCGCCCAAAAAATGGCGCAAAAGTCGAAACACGCCGCAAAAGGCTACCCGTTCGCCATCGTTGGCATCGGCGTCACGGCGTTGATCAGGGATTTGTTGATCAGCGACGCTTTACAACGCTATTTCGTCGTCAAACACGAACGGGACGGGTTGGCGCCTTGCTTGGACGATTTTCACCATGTATATTGTGAGTCATGCACGCTTATAACAGGGGTATGGGGTGAGGGGTCCCACCGAAATATGGTCGTCCCCGTGCACGATCTTGGGGAGGGGTGGCACTGACACTTGGGCGTGGGGGAGGGGTTGGGGGTTTGCACCTCCCCCCGAGAAACCAAAATACCCCCACCCCCAGAAAACAAACCCCCCAATTCAATTTTTGAAAATTTTTGTTGCCTTTCTCGCAATTTTTTGATTCGCTCCATGCGAAACGTTGAAAAAATGGTGTTTTTTCGCAATACCACCATTTTTAAGGCTATTTTTTGACCTTTGAAAAATATTGCACCCTCCTCAGAATTTTTGGTGCCGCTCACCTTAGGTGGCAAACCTCCAATAGGGAAGTTTTTATCCCCTCCCCCAATTTTTGCCCCCCCCTAAATTCGCGATTTTGCGGAAAATTCTCGAAACATTGTAGAAATGGCGCTGTTTTTCACGCTTTTAGCCATGTTTTGACGCAAAAGATTTATTTTCTAGATCAGATTTTTCGTTAGATATTCGTTTATTTTTTATTGTTTTATATATTTTCATTTTTTGATTCATTCATTCATTCATTTTTTTCATTTAAGAGATTCATTTTTCACTATACTTCGTTCGATTTGATCTGATTTTTTTCGATATTTTTTCATTTGTTTAAAGTTTCCTCTCGGGAAAGATAGGTCGTCGTCAGAAACGTTGAAAATGATGTTTTTGACGCATATCCACTTTTGTTAGTTCAAAAAAACATTTTTAAATTCCACCCCCCAGAATTCCCATTCTGTGTATGTGTCTGGTTGTCCCATTATCTTCACAATGTCTGAATTTTACCCCTTTCCCGATTTTTAGTGTAAACTTGCGTTCTATACAATTTGTAGGTGTATTTTTGTCATTTCTAACCAAAAATTGAAGGTTATTAACCCGCACTACCTGAAATTGTCTGACTACCCCCTCCGACTTTGCTGTCAAATAATGTCTGACTGAAAATCAGGCATGCATATTTTATTTACATATTTTATATATTTTACACTGTATGTACGAGCAGGCCCGTATCCAGGATTTTATTTCGGAGGCCGAAAATTTTGAAGTCAGATATTTCGAGAACTATTAGGAAATGGGCAAAAGTAACGGCATTTTTAGCGTACCTCGACAAGCTCTATGCAATGGTAAAGGAAAAATTTTAATCTAAAATTTCAAAATTTTCACTCCACTTCAGGGGCGGATTTAGGGGAGGGGCGGCGGTCGGGGGGGGCTGACGCCCCTCCCATTGGCCCAAAATAGTGCGCAAAATTAAGCATTTTTGAGCGATTTTTAGCGATTTCGGGTTAAAACGGCTAATTTTTCCGCCCAAGTCAGGGTTCCGCCCCCTTAGAAAATCCTGGATCCGCCACTGCTCCATTTCATACTCATATTACACAAATATATCATTTAAATAATCTACACAACTAATTTCTCATCATTCAATCGACGAATAATTTCCTAGCTTCTTCTTTTTTATTCTTTCTGATTTACACAGAAAAATAATACAGAAAATGGAAAAATCGATATGTTCTACATGTCTAACTTAAATTTGAGCGGTTTTGGGCGGGCTAGAAGACAAAATCTATTGATAAACAATAAATCCGGCGCGAATCGCTGGAAAACTTAAAGTTTGCTAGCTCAAATGTACGCTAAAAACTTGTTTTTGTGTTGTTTTAGACCTACTTCAAAATTTTTCTTTTTTTATTGGGGAACCCTTGTGTTACAAAAATTATTTTTCATTCCCGGAGGGCCGGCCTCCCCGCCCCCCCCCCGATAGGCTTGCGTACGAGTATATACACATATTTATCAGCTCAAAATTTTAGATGGGTAGTCGGCATTTGGTGATAGGGCGGTAAAATGATTTTTAATTTTTAGCCAAAAATGGCAAAAAAACACCCAAAATGGCCAAAAAAACGTAATATTTTTCCATTAATTGGGAGAAGGGATAATTATTCTTGACTTTTGGGGCGATAGGGGCATGTACGACCACCTTTGTGTGGGTTAGGCTCATACATGGGCAGCCGTCAAATTTCGCGGGGTCCGATGGGGCCATATTATCACAAATATATATCAGCCATATATGGGCAGCAGCCTAATACATGCGGGTCTGATGGGGCAAAATTGCCACAAAATAAAAGTTGAAATTCAATTCTATAACGGGTCTATCGATTTTTGGGGGTCTTTCATAGATTCTTGTTTTAGGGGCAAATCTCCCATGGCCATGTGTGCTGCTGACCCCTTCACTTGGGCCATGGAGCCTAATTTGCAGGGTCCAAAAGTCAGGTGCTATATATGCGTCTGACGATTTTTGAGTAATCAAGAAAATTTTGCAATGCTATACATTTTTGTTTGAATTTTATTTTAATTTTTCCAATCAATTTTTTATTTAATAATTTTTCGAATGAACTACCATCATCTTTGACTTTATACCATCATTTTATACTAAACACTAGGTAATGATTTAAAATGCAATGTCATTTTATATGTACTTAAGCACACACACGGTCGTCCCCCATCCCCCAAGGCCAGAAAATTTTTGATCCCCCCGATTTTGAAAAAAATCGAATTGTTTGGCCGTTTTTACGTGTTTTTTGGCCGTTTTGGGCGAAAATTTGAAGATCATTCCCCTCCCCCTGAAAGTGGCCGGGGACCTCTACCATAGGTGGACATCACCAAAATTCTGGGGGGGGTGTGCAAGATTTTTTAAAGGTCAAAAATGGCCTTAATAATGGTGGTATGGCGAAAGAACACAATTTTTCGACGTTTCTCATCGAGCACTATCCATCGGCATCAAGAAATTGCGAAAAACAAAAAAATAGGGGGGGTATTTTGTTTTCGGCGGGGGGTGCATACCATAGGTGGGCAGCACCGAAATTCTGGGGAAGGGGGGTGAAAAATTTTCAAAGGTCAAAAAATGGTCTTAAAAGTAGTCGTATGGTGAAAAGAACACCATTTTTCGACGTTTCTCATCGAGCACTATCCAATGGCATCAAGAAATCGCTAAAAAAGCAAAAAATTTTCAAAATTTGAATTCTGGGGGGTATTTTGATTTCTGGGGGGTATTTCAACTTCTGGGGGTGCATACCCCCAAACTCCTTTCCACGCTCATGTGTGGTGCATACCCCTAAGCCTTCACGCCCAGGTGTGGACCCCACCTGAAATTTCGAGCCGATACAATGTGTGCTTAAGACTAGGCATCGTTTTTAAACCTAACGTCTTTGTTTTTCAGGCTTAGTATTTATGTGCTTCGATTATTTTTGGTACAAAAGCGATCCATCGTCGATAATGGACTATTCGAAAATTAACTACGAATTTCGCGAAATAATTTACGCATATTTGAATACGGACCAAGGGGCCGCCTCGTTTGCGTCGCTCAACGATTTGGACGACGGATTTCTGGCCGAAAACATTCGATTCCTAATGGCTGCTGATTAATTTATTTGCTTACCGTAGTGTAAAGTTGGATTTACGAATTGACTATTGATTGTATTTAAGTTACTGAAATCATACTTTCGCTAGGTCGAAAGTTAAGGGGGCTGGAAATCACACCTGCGCGTGGGGTTGGGGGTGAGCCCTCCAGAAGTTGAAATCCCCCAGAAATCAAAATACGCCCCACAATTCAAATTTTGAATTTTTTTTGCTTTTTTTAGCGATTTTTTGATGCCATTGGATAGTGCTCGATGAGAAGCGTCAAAAAATTGTGTTTTTTCGCCATACGCACCACTTTTAAGACCATTTTTTGACCTTTGCAAATTTTTTCACCCCCCCCCAGAATTTCGGTGCTGCCCACCTATGGATGCACCCCCCCCCCCCGAGAAACCAAAATACCCCAATTTTTGAAAATTTATTTTTTGTTTTTTTCCGCAATTTTTGATGCTAATGGATAGTGTCTCGATGAAATACGTTGAAAAATGCTGTTTTTTCGCCATACCATTATTTTTAAGGCCATTTTTATCTTTGAAAAATCTTGCACCCTCCGAATTTTGGTGCCACCCACCTATGGTTGGAATTCCTAGATTTGGGACTACTAAATTTTGAGTTTTAGCCTTTTTCGCAGGTCAATTATAATAAATGGCTAAAAACATCCTATGTATCTTGCTTTAGTGAGGGAAACTGCATTTTTTCAGTACTTTTTTAACCAATTCTAACTATTTTTTTCACTTTCATAAGTAAAAAATGTAAGAATTTATCTAAAATTTTGACTTCAGATCGTTTTAATTCATTCTAGGCATTTTGCGAGTAACCAAAACAGATATGTACCTAGTCGGCGCCGAAAACATTTTCGCACCTTTGCTACTTTCGTACCCGAAAATCGCGCAGAAAATGTCTGATTGCTCAAAATCGTCTGAAAGTGATTCGAGGTCGTGGACCCTGAGGTAGGAGTGGCTTTTCCTCTCCCCCCCCCTTACGGACATGTATGGTCTTAATTCTTTGTTTAAATACGTCGATTGTTCTTAAGAGTGGGTTTTTGTAGTTTTGAATATTTGGCACCTCGCCAATGCACTAAAGGTCTATTTAAACTCAAAACAGTAAGTTGATTCCATTTTATGAAGAGCGCCAATGTATAACAAGATGATCGCAGATTTTTCGCAATCTTCAACCACTTGTGAAAAGGTTACGGCGTGTGTAATTTGTAAAGTCGGAATTTGCAAAGTGTACATTTCGCGATATTCTCATGTGTAAAGTTTGGAATAAAGTTATTTTTAGTGTAAAGGTAAGTTTTTCATTTTGACTTTTTTGTTCCAAGTGTTAAGTGTATTTCAATGTAATGTTTAGTGTATAGTACGATCACCAATGTTAAAGCATCACAAATAGAAATTGTTAATCGCGGTAGAAGTTTACAGGTCAAAGTTACTGACGTAAGGATCAAGAATGAATGACATTTATGCTTGAAACTAGAGCTGTGCCGGGGCCGCCTTTTTTTGCCGGGCCGGGGCCTTTGCCCCCGGTGCCGGGGCCGGGCCTGGCCGGGGCCAATAATAGCGTGCTTCTTTATCATGCCTTCATGGTACGACCCTGCCCTACCCCTTACATGTACCTATGCATATATTCTTGCTTGTAGATATGCACGTCAAGCGTTAATATCTGCTGGGATTACAAGATATAACAGAACATGGGCATCGGGGGATCTAGACCCCTCAGAATCTCACATTCTCCCCCCCCCAAAAATCCGCTAGACCCCCCAGAAATTGATTTTCAGAATTTTTTCTGTTTTTCTGCGGTTTTTTTATGCTAATGGATAGCTCTCATTGAGAAACGCGAGAAAACGGTGTTTTTTCAGCTCTACCATATATTATCAGGCACTTTTTGAACTTTGAAAAATTGTGGACTTCTAGAATTTTTGAGCTGCCCATGTATGGATTTAACCTCCTCTGACTTGGATGCGTTTTACAATGTGCTTTACTTTGCACTTTTTTTAGGCTTATTATTCTGTTTGTTCTGATAGACGTAGCTGTCTGGGCTACCAAGCAAGCTGGAAATGCTCGTCTATATGAATTGCAATTTAAAATATGTCAATTTTGATTATTAACTAGAAATTCGCACCAATCTGACATAGTGAAATAAAGATTTGAATTAGCAAGATCTGTGGTTTGCTTGAAATTGAGTTTGAAGGTGTAAATCTTACCCAGAACATTATCAATTTTCTACATTATAATCAACTCTAACATTGGCCCGGGGCCGGGGCCTGGCCCCGGCACAGCTCTACTTGAAACCATAAAATAATATGAAGGAAATGCGTCAGTTGATACGAAATGCATTTATTCGTCGTGGTCTCTGTAGTTTCTGTAATATTCGTTATGAATTAGTACGTATCGTAAACATTCCGGTGCATCATATCGTTACATGCCTCTTATTTTTGTTTACACCGCTTGTGTGCTATTTTTGACTACTAAAATTTTCATATGCAATGCTTTCATCCTTTATTTACTGTTAGGTACATATATTCGCATGCATGCCAGCCGAACCTGCACTGCATGGGATTTATTGAGGGGAGGGTGCGACAAATGATACCTGGCTTGAGTCGTTTAACGACATAATATACCTGCTAATATTGTCTCCATTTCTAAGAGATAATAATCGATAATCAATCCAATAATACTTGACCCACTAAACCAGGTTTAGTGTAGGTTCGGGTACTCACCACACCTGGGCGTGGGGTTTGGGGTATGCACCCCCCAGAAACCAAAATACCCCCCCCAGAAATCAAAATACCCCCCCCCCCAGAATTCAATTTTTGAAAATTTTTTTCGTTTTTTTCGCAATTTTTTGATGCCAATGGATAGTGCTTGATGAGAAACGTCGAAAAATGGTGTTTTTATCGCCATACCACCACTTTTAAGGCCATTTTTCGACCTTCAAAAAAATCTTGCACACCCCCCAGAATTTTCTTGCTGCCCACGTATGGTACTCACCCGCTCAACTATAGTCTCAGCTTTCGCATGGCTTCGTGCATAAGTTTTAAAACCATTTCCGACAATAAGCTGACAGATTGCGATTATAGCATTGATATGATATATAATTGGGCTTACTGTCGATGAAAATTCTTAAAATTTATACACGAAGTTATGTGAAACAGACTATAAGGGTGTATAGTGAGAACAAAACCGGTGCTGTCGGAACGAATCCAGCAACCTTCATCAGCGCTGACTCATCTGCGTAGCCACTGAGCGAGGACCACTTCATTTCTGTAAGTTCGCCTCTTTTTTCGGGAAGAGAATGAAGCAATAACCTTCTATGGCAAAGTGTGGCAGCTGTTGATTTATATGATTTATAGTTAGGAGCATGGTGGGCAGCACCGAAATTCTGGGGGTTGAAATTCGACGTTTCTCATGGAGCACTATCCAATGGCATCAAGAAATTGCTAAAAAAGCAAAGAACATTTCAAAATTTGAATTCTGGTGGGGGGTATTTAGATTTCTGGGGGAGGTATTTCAACTTCTGGGTGATGCATACCCCACGCCCACGTGTGGTTAGAGGTCGTCTGTACCCATAAGAGACATTTTAGTTTTAGATCGTCTATCCGAGGGGAAGTTGTTTGTTGGGTCTCACCAGAAATGTGACCTTCCCAGACGACCACCATGTAACAAACATTCCCTGGCGTGAGTCATATAATATAACATATGATATTGTCTCCATACCTAGGAGATAATTAATTCTACTTGACCCACTAAACCAGGCTGAGTGTATGTAGGTTCGCATAGTCACCGGGACATGAGAACAAAACCGGTGTTGATAGGACGAAACCAACAGCCTTTATCAGCGCTGACTCCTCATCTGTTTGCATAAGCCACTGCGAGGTCCGGCTCCCTCCATCATAGTTGGGGGAGGGGCACCAAAATTTTGAGGGGTGCGAGATTTTTCTATTTCAAAGGTCAAAACATGGTCTTTAAATTAGTGGTATGGCGAAAAAACAGCATTTTTCATCGTTTCTCATCGAGCGCTATGCATTGGCATCAAAAAATTGCGAATTGCGAAAAAACAAAAAAATTCAAAAGTAAATTCCGGGAGGGGGTGCATACCCCCACGCCCAGGTATGCCCTCCATATATTAGCTTTCTTTACTATAAGCGTAATATATTTCTGTGCTAACGTGCGCATCAGGCGTCGATAGATCAGGTACATACTGTGATAAGACGTCGTTTTAACTGACAGGGGGTAGTGAAATTTTAAAATGCCTTTTTGGGCTCAAAAAACAGCGAATAAGCGTCCAAAAATCATTTTTTTGCGTTTCCGCCGATGCTCTATGCAACTATGGCTATCCTCAGTTCAGTGTAAAGAGTTTCCCGAAAAAGCGATGTTGTCTGCTCATTCCATTGATTTCGCGTCTACCATCTGACCGAAATGATCCGTACTGTACATATGGGCGGCGCCCTAAATCCTGGGAAAGGGTCTAAAAGTATAAAGGTCAAAAAGGGCGAAAACATTTTCGACGTGATCGTACGTTATCGAATCGAAATTTTGCAATTTTATTTCTGGGGATTCGTCTCTGGATTATGGGAATGTTTTAAGTTCTCGGAGAGATCCATGCTCACTAGTTTTTCAGATCTGATCGTCAGAACTTCAATTTTACCAGCCACGTGACACAGTAGTAAACGCATCTATGCGATGTGCATTCAATGTAGACATATGTACGTACATATACCGCACCTACTTATAAGCATTTAAAATTACAGTAACTAACCAATTATGTTCATGCGTATCAACTTATCTACTATATATTTGTGAAAGTTTGTTTGTACATATGTCCGGGGTTGGCTCCGGCCCCATAATACTTGGTGGGCTGACGTTTTGGCCCGAGCTCGACCTACCGGCTGGGGGTGTAGTAGCGATCTTGAAATTTTGACAAACGCACCCATTGGCCCTGGGCAGTGAGGGAGCGGGGCTTGGCCCCCGTGCTATAAGCCTCCATGATTTCGGGAGATGGCCGATTTTTTGATATTTTTTTCAAAACTTAGTTTATACTGTTTGTATAGGGATTAGTGTTGGCAAAAGTTCAGGAAAAAAGAACTTTCGAACTTAGTTCTGAACTAAGTTCCTACTTCTTGGAACTTAGAACTAGAGGCGGGAACTAAGTTTTTCGAAAAAAGAACTTAGTTTGAACTAAGTTCTTGTTTTTCAAAAAGAACTTAGTTTGAACTAAGTTCTTGTCCAAAACATGTTAACTGAGAGTGAATTGTAATGTAAGCTAAAATGAGGGTGTGGAAAGCGCAAAGCATTCAATTTTATACAGGTGGGAGACTAAGGGTGGCACTCTCAAGCATCCAACGGGAAGGGGCATCGGAAAGAGTCCAATACTTTAAAAAACAGCACTTTACTGTTAAATTTTAATGATAAATTTTTACAAAATTGGCCGAATGTTGGCAACCTGGAAACTGCGAAAATTTGTCAATTCAACTCGGTGTATATACATCATTTTCATTATTTTTTCATTAACAACTATGAACCATGGAACAAATTAAGGCAGTCTAATATATCATTACTAATTATTAATGATTTAGATATCACATTATCCTTCTTAAGAATATTATTTGAAGTTAAGCTAACTCATTCTTTTCGCGAAAGTCAACAGAGAAAATTTCTTCTACGTCCATAGTCTATTGCCTCAAGAAATATTGAAAATAAATGACACATACAGTATATGTAGATATAGTGAGCTATGCATTGCACTGTAAGATGGCTTGAAAAAGGTTTTGCGGCATTGTGAACAAACTTTATTCTGATTTATTTAGAAAATTATTGGTGCAAAAGTTCAAAGTTAAACTTCAAAAAAATTTCCATTTCCATTCTATCATCACTTAAATTGTGGCGCTTCTTATCTAAAATTGCGCGTCATATGAAATTCCAATATTTCAATGAGCGCACGTAGTTTAATGCATGTTTCACAAATAAGTGTTTTCCGCCTTATTCCTGTTTCTTTTACTTCTTTTGCAAAAAAGAGCATTTTCCCATCGTTTTCCAAATATTCGAGAAATCAGGTTTTATCGATTGTACATGAAAGTGATTAAATTTGAGCGAGCGTCAAAATTTTGGTGCTTTTGACTCCAACAAAATGCACAACAGTCATTAAATGTGCGCGCGCGCAATAACTTTGCCGCCAAATACATTAAGGATCGAATTCGCGCGAAGCTAGAAAGTGCTAAAGATTTAAATCCTATTTATGCACTGAAACTGATTAAATTCTGAAGAATCATGGAGTTTTGACATAAAAATGCATAAAAACTCTGACTGAATTCGTGCGCAGCCCGGTTTTCACTTTTTCTCATTTTTTAATTTTTTGATTTGATTCTGAAGAGAAGAGGACACGTGCTCCCTCCTGTGCAACGCTCCAGGCTACACCCTGACCCATGGAGCAAAGCAGGGAAGGAATGTGTGATGTGAAAGACTGAGGAAAGGTGACATGAAGAAGGAAGTATAAAAAGTCAGCATACACTACAATTAGGCACCTTTTCTCAATTAAAGTCTGTTCCACATAACTTTAGGCATAAATTTAAAGAATTTTTATGGACAGCAAGCCGAGAGTACGATAATTATATATCAGATCAGTGCAAAAATCACAATCTTTCAGCTATTGTCGGAGATCGTTTTTAAAATTTATGCCCAAACTTGTGTGAAAACACTATAGATTAAAGCAAAATTATCGTCGAATGAAGGGAACTGACCAAACTAAGTTACGAGAGGAACGAAACGGCAGAAAAATATAGCATTCCAGGCCAAAAGCATGCCGCAAAACGCAGGAAGTAAGGCAGCGAGGAATGAGTCATATGCATTACATTGATTTTCACAAACCTACGTACATATACTTGTACCTGCCCAACAGGCCAAACGAAAAACTCATTAGCATATTACATTTTTATTTATGTGAAGAAATAAAAAGCTTTTAAGAGGCATCAGCCAGCATGTACATACATGTATTGCTAAGAACGCCAAGGAGGCAAGGCAACACGTAGGTACCTACCTACCTACATACATACACATATACCGTACCATTAACGGACGTACGTACCTACGTATTCTGTTGCCATCACAGGCATCAAATGCTCGACGACTTTCATCACTTATGGAACGCTAGAACAGAAGAACTAAATTAAGAACTTAGTTCAACTAGAAATGAACTAAGTTCTTTTTCGAACTAAATTTCTGAAAAAAGAACTAGAACTAGGAACTAAGAACTAAGAACTAGTAGTTCTAACTTAGTTCTTTCTTAGTTCTTAGTTAACTATTGTTAACTATAATAGGGATACCCCGGCCAAGGGGAGCATGCCTGGCGACTCTATGTACATTGTTATATGTTATAGCATTGGTCGGCACTGTGAAATATCAAAATACGGGTTTAACCAAATAATGCTATAACATGGGCAATTTTATAAGATAGGCATGGTAAGAGATACTATGTGCAACAAGATAGGCAATGCTATAAGATAGGACGTGATATAAGATACCCTGTGCTACATGATAGGCAATACTATAAGATAGGACGTGATATAAGATACCCGGTGCTACAAGATAGGCAATGCTATAAGATAGAACGTTATAAAAGATACCCCGTGCTACAAGATAGGCAATGCTATAAGATAGGAAGTGATATAAGATACCCCGAGCTGCAAGATAGGCAATGTTATAAGATAGTATGGGATATAAAGATACCCTGTGCTACGAGATAGGCAATGCTATAAGATAGGTGTGATATAGATACCCTGCCTGTGCCATAACATGCAGTGATATAAGATAGGAGATACCACCAGCTATAACATGAGTGATATGAGTTATCACGTGATATATGACACCCTTTGCTACAACAAACAAAAAATTTTTAAAACATCAAAAATATGGTTTAACCAAGAAAAATTTTTCCAAAACATCAAAAATATGGTTTGACAAAAAAATTTCCCAAAACATCAAAAATATGGTTTGACGAAAAAAATTTTCCAAAACATCCTGAAACATCAAAAATATGATTTGACGAAAAAAATTTTCCAAAACATCCCAAAACATCAAGAATATGGGTTTTATTAAAAAAATTTCCAGAACATCCCAGAACATCAAAAATATGATTATGGCTAAACAATTTTCAAAACCATTCTGTAACGTCAAAAATGTGGATTTGATAAAAAATTGGTTGACAAAAGACATTTTGAAAAAAATCCAAAAAATAAAATATTGTTTATACCAACAATTTTTTAAAAATATCCTAAAACATCAAAAGTCTTGAAAAATAAAAAATACAAGAGACATATCAAGTTCATATAGCCATCAGGCCTAAGTTCAGCTCGGGCAACGCCGAGCAGCTCATTCTAGCTGTTCGATAAAAATTCTTAAAATCTGCCAGACTTAACGAGAAACAGACTATGGCCTACAGTCTGTTTCACATTAAGTTCGTGTATAAGTCCTAAGAACTTTCATCGACATTTGGCCGAGGGTTACGATAATTATATATCAGAGCAATGCTATAATCGCACAGCTTATTGCTGGAGAGTTTTATAATTTATGACTGATGTTGTGTGAAATAGACAATAGTTCACAAAACCACGATTAAAAAATAAATTCACAGCGCTCTAGCGACGAGATCTGCCAAAATACTTTCTTCTAAGTCTACAGTAAAACAACATCGCCTAGTTGAACTTTACACGCTTATCAGTTGCTACATAAGCAGTATTTTTATCCATTTACCTTGTCTCCTAAAATTGTGACACATCCTTACTCAGGATTTTTTTCAAATAGATTACAGAGTCGACCCATCTAAGCAGATCCCACATTTAATACGACTGCAAAAATACTTATCTCTATATAATTGTTTCGTCCGCGGATCATTTCGTGATAATGAGATTTATATTGGAAACGAAATGAGCTTGGTGTAAAGCCGAAATATTCTACAACAATTTACAAGAGAGAAACGAGCACACTGAATTATCATTGCTATAATACAATGGCGAAAGCACCGCGTACAAAAAAGCTAAAGAGCAGATCGGATTAGGCTACAGGTTTTATTACTAATATAGTACAACAGCAAATGATTGAGTAAGCTCTATAATGTGGAATCAATCGAAAACAGGATACGCAATGTGCCTATACGAATAATACCTTTTAATAATAATAAGCAATTTATTCGATAAGATTTAGTAATAAACGGCCTAAAAGAGCCCACTTTGAAGAAGCTCGAAATAATCGCGCTGCTTTACACCATAGTGCAAAGTAGCTAAGATTTTAATTGTTACACACGAACATTTCCCCGTAGCTTCTTTACACACCTCATTCCTCAAATTGCTCACTCTGGAGCATTTAAACCCGAATAAATCTAAAGCACGACTATGTAGGCCATTTACACTAGAACAAAAAGCATTCATTGAAGTATGTAATCGTACATAGAAGTACAGTAAGCAACGTTTAGTGAAAAATTATCACGAATATATGAATGAGCAATGCGCAACATATGATATTTAAATTTTCGCTACTTAGCGACATCATACAATAAATATAAAAAGGCACGTTGCTAACTTCTTCGAGCGAAATGCTGACGATGTACAGTAAGAACTAGAAGGATCGGCTAATTCTGCTCTGTTCAGCCTAAAATTACGGAAGAAGCACTATGAAAATCAAAACTAAAGCTAAATATCAGAAAAAATAAACACACAAAAAACTTGTGTTTTGACTTTCGTAAAACGTACACATAACCGAAGTTTTTACGAATGTCCGCTCGAGGCTGCAAGCACGCAGCTTAAAATTTAGGGTACTTTACACTTTATGTGTCAAAAATTGACAAGAACATAAAATATCAACAAAAAAATGAATCAAAAATTCGAAAAATGTTAAGAAAGATTAAAAAAATGTTTTTCAAACTATCGCTAAATTATACATAAGCAAGGGATTTACGAATGTACGTCCAGGAATGCATGCACGCAGCTAAAAATTAGAGTGGTACTTTACACTTCATCTTCAAAAATTGAAAAAATACATAAAAATAACTCAAAATTTTAAAACAGGCTAGACAAAAAACAAATTATTTGTCTTACTTTCTTTAAGCGTATATACATATAAGTAAGGTATTAGCGAATGTCCGCTCAGAACTGTCAACACAGCTCAAAATTCAGGGTCCTTTACACTTATTGTTAAAAATTTTCCAAAAGAAAACAATCAAAAAATGGAACAAAATTTAAAAAAACGTTCATCATATCAAAGCTCTAACCACTGAAACAAAACGGTCGGGATATTCGAAAAAAATTCCAATATGCATACGCTGGAGATTGGATTGGAATCATAGGTGGGCAGCAGCCAAATTCTGGGTAGTTCGATTGGGCAAAATCGCCAAAAATAGCTTAAACAATTCAATTCTGGGGGGTTTTCAGATTTTGCCCGGTCCAACGGATTTGTGGGGGATTTGGGGGGGGGAGGTGGATGCAAACAGACCTCTAACTCCACGCCGATACGTTATTGGAACTATATATACATGGCCAACAATTAAATTTCAGAATGGGCTTGAAAATTTTAAAATTCAAAAAAGGGTCAAAATTGAAACGCACAGACAAAAACAGTTCTTATCGTTTACTATCATCATTCTATCCATTTAAATAAAAAAACTACAAAAAATTTTCTAAAAACAAAAATCCAGAGGTCTGGCCATTTTTTTCCCTAAGATTGTCAAATTTTGAACTAACTTAATCGGGTTGAAATCGTTAAAAGTAAACAAATTTCGACCCCAAGCAGTACGCCAATGTCGAGATAAATTTTTTTGTTAAAATTTAATAGAGAATTTTTAATATTTTAAAGCGTGTAGGTAAAATCCAATTGAAATTTTAAAATTAAATAAATTTAAAGCTCGACGTAAAATCCACCAGAATTGAATTGTACTTCGTTTTCCGGACCAGGCATACTGTAGTCGCCTTGCAGCGACGCTCGATCGGAATGAACGCGAAGCGGCATACTGTGAAAAACGGGCCTTTTCCTAATAGATAAGCGTTCATTCGACTTTTGATCGCTCGTTAAATCGATCACAGTATCCTGATCAGTACGATCGCTTTCTTCGTCCGATTCAGCGGCACTAACTTCCTCAGATACTTGAAAAATAATTAATTTATTATAATGCTTTATTAATGTAATATTATGTACGTAATTAATAAAATAATTATAAATAATTAAGATAAAATAGGTACTTATTAAACAAATAAATGCGAAAAATTCAAACAAGCTCGTGAGTGCAAAGCTTGAAAAATGTTTCGCTTCTAAATACAGTTTGGCTCGAAAAAGGCTGCAAAGGTCAAGGTAAACAATGCATCAAGTAATAATGATTAGAATATTGTTTTAGACCCTGGTATCTTGAACATTCGGAAGCTAATTCAGTTCAAAGTTGATGAGGATAAAAACGTTGATAAAAAAATGAACTGAATGCAGAATGAATAATTAATGAAATATGATATCCATTCGTTTAAACATTCAACTGAGTCTTTTTCCTTTATGATATATTCATTCTATCATAGGTAGCGCGATAGCGCTACCTATAATATACTTGGCCATCATTTTTTCTTGTATGTTTATCACGGCGAGTGCGAAATTTGTGTCCCCCCTCACAGCAACAACGGCACACACCTGGGAGGTGCGGTTCTTTTTGAAAGGAAGATAATAAAAAACTTAGATACCGTTTTTTTGTTTACACTCAATACCGAGCTAGTCGTGAGTGTGCAAAGTTTACACCAAAAATTCAAATGATCGGCGGAGGGCCAATTTTTTTAAAATGTTTTCCCTGATTAGTAGGTTACGAATCTGTTCTTAAAATTTCTTTACACTCATTAGTTGTTGCACAGGAGTGTAAATTAGACGGTTTTTTACTGTCTTCATGTACACAAGCATATCTAACTCAGTTTTACATTCTATGCAGTCTGATTGGTTTCAAAAGGCAGACGGTTATAAAATCTAGGGGCGCCTTTTCTTTATTTTCTTTTAAAGTAATATTTTCAAATTTAGAGGCGGTTTATTGTAAAGAGTCTGGGACAAAAATGTTTTTACGCCCAGAGCGTCGTGGATGATGAATTAAAAAAAATGTTCTCCGTAAGGTCAGAATAACGAATCTGACCTTTAAACTTTCCTACAGCCACTGTTTGTTGATGTATGAAGAGGGGAACTTTGAATTATACATCTGTTTTCTAATGCCGATAGATAAATCCGTATTGCATATTATTTGATCAGATTTTTCTTATTTCAGAGGCTTTTGACTCGTCTTTAATAAATAATTATTTTTATTATCATAAATGCACTATTCTTAAACTTCAGTAGAATGAGGAATATTTTTTCAATATAGTATAATCAAGCTGAAATCTTGGCTGCAAGTTGAGTTGGTGCAGTGGCTGACGTATCCGTTCTCGCATGTGGATTTAAAAAAGAATAATGGGTTCAAGTCTCTCTGAATACTAACTTTTGTTCATTTTTAATTCTTTTGGCAAAACCATGAACTTCATTTGACTTATTCATCTATTTAGGTTCTGCAGATGACACTTTTTTGTTTTTTGAATTTAGCCTTAGTTCTCCAATGGGAGTGTAAAGAGTGCAAAAATCTGGGGGTGAAAAGACACATTTTGGTCGAGTTTTCGACTTGTTTATGTCTGCCAACAACTCCGATTATGAGTTTTAAGAAAGTTTTTCTGACACAAATGTACTACGGATCAGGGGCTATCTTGTGCTTACCAGCAAACTTTTCTACAATCAATACGGAGTTAGTACCAGGTGTTTAAACTTTGCACTCTAATGGATGAGTAAAAAAACAGATTTTGTCCAAGATTTCACTGCCAAATTTTTCGGTTATGAGTTGGGATAAATTAAATAAAATTGAAATAAAGTAACTTCTAAGGACTACACGTCGAAGCAAGCCGCGTTCAAAAAAACGTAATATCGAGTTGTTTATGGGGGTGTGAAAGTTCGAAATCTGTGGTGTAAAATGGCCGAAAAAACAGGTTTTTTTCGTATTCTCATTGGTAAATCATATCAAATAGTTTGCGGAACATAAGTTTGGCACATACAAACGTACTACAATCAAAGGGCTACAAACTGACCCGAACCGAATTTATTTACACTCAATGGGGCGTTGGGTTCAGATTTTTAAAGTTTACAATGTGGTGGACAGTGGAAAATACGTGTTTGTCCATTTTGTTGTTCGCCACTTTCTCTATTCAGAAGTCGGGCGAGGTCAGAATAGGATACAAATAAAGTACTTTCTAAGAGGTACGCGTCACAGCGAATTGCGTTTGTTTACATCAATATTTAGCTTTTTCGAAAGTTGTAAAGTCAAAAAAATGGGGGAGTTAAACGTGTTTCTGTGTCTTGTTGTTTCTGCCAAGTTCTGGGTTATGAGTCTGGACATAATCTCAAGTCTAAAAATAAACCAGAAACCAAATGTGATACAACAGTTTGTTTGCACTCAACAGTGGTGTAAAGTGGTTTACATCTGATATTTATTTGAACTCGGGCCATTATGGAGACTTAATTTTTTAATAAATGTTGATCGTAATATCAGAGTAATATGAGAATTACGAATCCGACTGAAATGTTCTTTACACTCTGTGCTTAAGTAAAGTTTACACTGTATATTAACTTCAGTTCTATGAGCCTTGCGGCAGCTTAAGTTTTTTCGAAATGTTCTACGTAAAATCAGAATTGAGAGTCTGACTGTTAGTTTTCTCTACACCTAGTAGTTGTACAAAGTTTGCACTATTCATTTGTTGTTAATATAGTAATTTATACTACAAATTTATTTTACTTCGAAATCTGAGCGTTAGTGTTCCTTACACTTGATATTTGCGTAAAGTTTATGATGAAAAACTTTGATCTGTTTAAATAATGTAAGGTTGTCTTGTTTAAAAAGGATAATGTTGATGTTAAGAATAATATTGTCTTCCGCGTTCTTGGACTGCTGCCATTATTGTGGCATGTTACTGTATGTGTTTGACTGACTGATGCACTCAAATAATGCTAATTAAAAGTAGGGTACTAACAAAGAAAAATGCTCCGATGGAACAAAAAAGATGAATATACTTGGAATTGTGAATTATTATGGATGTTACAGGAGGGGACTAGGAAAAATCTACCTAAAGTCGCAAAATCTGCTGAAAACTCAGACTTTCTATAAGCAACGCAAAAAATCGAAGTATATTCCGCGGCCAACAGATTAAAATAAATATTTAGGCATAGAAATGATTGAGAAAGCAGCACGTTAGCTATGCAGTAGCTATCGGGAATGATATTGAGTAAACTAAGCAGTCTTTCTAAGCCAATCGAATGAAATAGCAAACATCGATACATTCAAGACAATTGAAGAAATTGTTGGTTTAAAACAGTAGGAGACGCGTAAGTTGACTTGAAACAGACTAAATGTATGTAGATACACTAGCATGCCCGTAATGATTATGTGCACTAATTCACCGGGCCCCTGCTTAGCTTGCTATAATGCTCATAACAAAATAAAACAACATTTAATACAATACTACTGTTTTCTATCAACCAGGATACGAAGCTAGTCAGCGTTGCTACTTGCCAGCAATTTAAAAAAGTATACATTATAGATTTCGTTTATACACTCTCATCTGAAACTTTGAAAATTAATTAAAAAAGAGAAAAGACACTTTTTAGAGGCCGCAGAATATACTTCGATTTTTGCGTTGCTTAGAGAAAGTGTGATTTTTATCAGATTTTGTGACTTTAGGTAGCCTTTTCCAAGTCCCCTCCTTTTACATCCTTAACAATCCACAATTCCATGTATATAGTCATCTTTTTTGTTCCATCGGAGCATTTTTCTTTGCTAGTATTGATCTGTTCGGCTCGGTGTCGCGCGTCATATAATTTAGGCGGCCTACTAATATCAGATACTTACATATATGATAAAGATTTCGTAGTTTGAAATGTGAAAAGAAAATTTGGCTGATAGGCTTTCCGTATCGTGCAGCGGCTTCTTCACACTCCGTAGTCCGTATCAATGTCGTTTAAATTCGAGAGGTTCTGCGTTGTATTCATATCTGTAACGGCCCGGAATTATGAGTAGGGGTCCCGGCCATTTTTAGATAGCGAGATTAACAACAAAGTTGATCAAAAAAGGCAAAAAAGCGCCTGAGAATGGTGCAAAAATTCAAGTTTTCGCCAAAGATGAGGTAGAGTCAAAAATTTTCCGACTTCAGGAGGAACGGCGAGACGACCTACCTTGGATGGGTGCTCACCTCATCCCCATCTTACACGTTTGATCATACCTGGGCGTGAGGGGACGGGGTTTGGAGGGTATGCGTCCCCCGAGAAACCAAAATACTCCTTCAAGAAACAAAAAACCAAAATAACCCCCAGAATACAATTCTCGAAATTTTTTTGTTTTTGGCAATTTTTGGATGCCAATGGATAGTGCTTGATGAGAAACGTTGAAAAATGGTGTTTTTTGCGCCATACCACCATTTTAAAGGCCACGTTTTGACCTTTGAAAAATCTCGCACCCCTCCCCCGGAATTTTGGTGCCGCCCACCTATGCTAGTTACTCTTTTTGACAGTATCTTCGATCAGAAAAATTATTATCACATTATTTGAACTCTGAAATGAAATTTGTTTACAATGTACGTGCCAAAGCTGCAAGATTTTGTCGAACTAAATTAGAATGGCGTGTAAACAAAGTATCGTAGCCATAGGTGGGGAGCACCGAAATTCAGGAGGGGGGTGGTTAAAAATTTTACAAAGGTCAAAAATGGTCTTAAAAGTGGTCGTATGGCGAAAAAACACCATTTTTCGACGTTTCTCATCGAGCACTATCCAATGGCATCAAAAAATCGCTAAAAAAAGCAAGAAAAATTATCAAAATTTGAATTCTTGGGGGGTATTTTGATTTCTGGGGGTTATTCCAACTTCAGGGGGTGCATAGCCCCCAAACCCCCCACGCCCATGTGTGATCGTAGCGCACGAACCGCTGACAGCTGGCCAAAATTCTTCAACACGGAGTAAGCAAAAGATTCTTATCTACATTATACATATCTAGTGCAACTGGCCTCAAAATTCTACGTTCATTGTAGCTGGATTATCATAAACGAGTAGCATTTTTACTTAATCGCTAAACAATATGAGGATAAAAACAAACAAAAGATACAAAAGCTAATTGATTAAAACCATAATAAAATAAATAAATAAATTTAAACAGATTTTTACCATCGGATAAATAATACGTCTTAGAAGGGCGCCGAATTTTGGACACCAAAGCCGCTAAATCGGTGAAAGAACTCGTGCTAATTTGACCCGTGAGCATAAACTAAAAATTGAATAGAAATAATACAAAAAAAGTCGATTAATTTTTGATTTTGAGAAATTTTTTTAGAGAATCTAAGAATTGAATGACGCTGCATATTTTTTTAAAAATCAATGTATAAAAAAGGTTATAAATTAGCAGGAAATAAAGGAATTTACTCAAATCAAACAAATCACGAAATTTTCAAAAATTCGAAAAATTTGAATGTTTTTCCAAGAAAAAACTAAATTAAGTAGAAAATTCTAATTTTCCTAAATAATTCCGAAAAAATTGAGCAGGGAATGATACATAAAACTTCTACTTTTATCTTATATTTTTGAATTACGAGAAATTCGTAACGTTTTAATTTGTCATATGTATGTACATAATAAATTTCGTAAATTGTGCCCCTTATAAATAAATTGAGCAACAGTACAAATGTACTTTATAAAAAATAACGATTTTTGAATTAAAAATATAGGAATATAATTTTTAAACTTTCTCAGTCATAAAAAATCAAACAATTTTTATCTGCATTATTTAAAACGAACGAAGGCTAAATAACTTTCGATTTGTTTGAATTTCAAACATTCCTCACAATTGCTAATTTTGTACAGAAAACTAATAAATTTGCAATCACAAGTGTACGTTTTAAATTATGGCATTGAGTAATTAACAATTTCAATGGGATAAGAGAATTCTTTGAAAAAAAATCAGAAGGATTTAGAAATTCTCAAATGCATTAGAAATAACATAGTAAATTAATCATAAAAAACTGATCTTTATATACAGTGCTCGCCATGAAACATGACGAACAATAATGATCAGATTCATATTAGATGATGCGTCGCCAGCGCCGCGCTCCGTCTATAATGCGCTATCATCTCTTTGTTATTATTACAGGATATTTATCTGTATCATGCCGTTAATCTGGCGATGCGGACAGCGCAATTTAGCTATTAATAGCACCAACAAGAGGGAAGTGCGCACGTGAATGCCGGAAGCGCGCACGTGAATGCCGTTCTATATTCAGGCGGGTGCGCGCACGTGAATGCCTTTCTATATTCAGGCACGTGCGCGCTTCCGGCATTCACATGCGCGCTTCCTTCTTGTTGGCGCTATTAATAGCTAAATCGCGCCGTCCACATCGCCAGATTAAGGGCATGACATCATACAATAATAAAAAAGAGATGATAGCGCATTATAGACGAAACGCGGCGCTCACGACGCATCAGCTAATATAAATTTGACGATTATAGTGCGTCATGTTTCATGGCGAGCACTGTACATAGGTCAGTTGCTCAAGTTTTGCCGACGAATAAGGTTTTAAAATATTAATAACCACACATGAAAGTTGGGGGTTTGGGGTAAGCATATGTACATGGGCAGCAGCCAAATTTTGGAGGCCTGATTCAGAAAAATAAAAAATAGCCAATTAATTAAGGGTGTCTATCGATTCGGGGCGCACTGACCAGACCATACAAGGGCAACAGCCAAGTTCTGGGGGGGTAAGGCTGGGTCATGTAAAACCGGCAAAAACCCATAAAACATGCCCAAAATTCAATTCTGGGGTTTTTAGAATAGATAAAATTTAATTAAAAATTAGGTTAAATTATGAAAATAAAATAATTTTTTCCGTTATTATTCGACTCCAATGGACAGAGCTCGACGAGAAACATCAAAAAATGATATTTTCGCCCCTAAAACATCCTTTTTGGGCGCTTTTTGACTTTTTAAAACTTTTCGGACCCTGAGACCCCGAAGATTCGGTCGCTGTTTATGCACATTAATTGCAAGCGAAGGACTTTGAAAAGTTAATGTAAAGAAGAAAATTTACGAAAAAATCAGGCGAATTGCGAAAGATGAAAAAGATATTTCGAATGAGCCAAAAAAATCGGAAAAATAAATATAATAAAATCACGAAATTGAATATTCCGCTCTATTTAAAAGTTATTAAGCGGATATTTTCTGAACAATGTTTAATTTTTCAATTTTTTCTTGAAATTAGTTTTAAATTTTTATTTACATTTTAAAAGCGATAAAAATCAATTCAATTTTACTTAATTTCGTAAAATTTAAATTTTCAATTTTTTTGTTCAATTGTAAAATTTTTTAAATTTTTTAAAAATGTTCAAATTTACTACCTTAGAGCCACTGCCCAATTTTTCCGAACCCGCCGAACTACGCCGGCGCAAAGGAGGCGACATCGCCGTCCACGAAGCGCTCGTTTGGACAGCAGCGCCGAGAATTTCGTCGAATTTTCCGCTCTTTGTCCAAACATCGAACAAAGTTTTGCCATATTCGTAACCTAATTGCTGACAAAAATAAACATATTCCGAAAAATCTCGAAATAAAATCGAAAAAATAATAAGAAAAATCCAAAATCGCAAAAAATTGAATAAGTTTACAAAGTTTTTTTATTTTTTTATTCAAAAAATTAATTTAAAAAGTTTCGCTGAATTTTTTATAATTCAAAAAATCAACAATAATTACAAAAATATAATATAATCAGAGAACATTCTTATGTGATAGTTTGTAATTGATAATAATAATATAAAAATTATAAAAGTGGACGAAATTTAGGAAAAATAGTATCCGTGTAACCGTTCAAAATTTTTGGAGCGGTAGTCGGGAATTTTCAGGGTTTCAGGAAGGACATTAAAAATTAATTCAAAAAATTGAAAATCCCGGAAAAGGACTAAAAACGTCCGAATTCAATCCGCAAAGTTTGGCAAAATTATGGGCTTCTAAATATTGAGCTTGTCATTTTCAAAATGTCCTGCTATTGCTCATGATTGACAGAATTTGATATAAAAAAGAATGGCTTGAAATACATAGAAAATCGACGACTTGAAAAGAATGCATAAAATAAGGACCGACCTTCATAGATTTTGAGGTTCAAATGGCAAAAACCCCTAAAATGAACCAAAAACGCGAATGTTTGCCCAAACGTCGAGTAGAATGTGTAGAAAATTACGCACTATTTTATCGAAATAAGTATTTCCATCTAATTCAATTTTTATATTGATTCAATCTTATTCAATGGTTTAATATTATCGGGTCTTCCTCTATTATTTTCATAGTATTCCATCGAAAACGCTTTATTTCACCTTAAGTATCAACTTTTGACTGGACACTATGTATTACGCCTAATTCCGAAAACGATAAAAGGGCAAATACAGAATGAAATAATATGAGAGCACGGTATTATCGTAGCATGACGTCACATTGCCAAAAATGCGTTGCTGCAAGCTTAGTATGCAGGCACGACGTATCTCTGGGAGGGATGGGGGGATTCGGACCTCTAACAAAATTCAGGAAAATTGGAAAAATATATCTTTTTAAACGTTACTTTGTACTATTTTTGGGCTTAGTCCCCCCAAAATTGGTGTTGCCCCCAAAATGGGACGGCCAGCTACGTGCCTGTTAGTATGACGCTCATTCGACCTTGCTGCCCGTTCTTTTGATCGGAAATCGAAAGAAAAAGGTGCACCAAGAGCCGCCATTTTGCGATTTGATCAGACAGACTGGCTCTAACAATCGCGTTTAACCATGAAATAGTAGCATTGTTTCTGGACTGTTTTTTGTTATTTTGGCCTTTAATGTTTATGGGACTAGTTTAGTTCTTCTTATATTTTCGACCATCTTACCACACATGGGCATCGGGGGGTGAGAGAGGGATTACCCCTACCTAAGGTTTTGTGAAAATCAGTTACTGTCGGGAGATTTTGAGGAAACGAAAGGCGCTGCAAGTAAATTTTTCACCTAACTACGGAAAAAGTGCCGAAAATTCTACCTGAAAACCGTACATATATCAAAATTTTTCGACGCTTCGCGCCTTCATTGCTATAGTTCTTATATTTTTCATTGCTAAAAACCCGAAGAACTGTCTAAATTTCGCTAATAAGGGCCAATAAATCCGATTTATCACACCTAACGTGCCACTGTGCTATATTATAGTACCCAGAGATTTATACGCGCATAATGTACGATGACTTATGGGGACCGCATTTACAATTGTCCAAGCAGACTCTGTACAAACATGATGACTGCAATTTACCATATGACCATTCCTGGATTTCACCCCTCCCCTGTGGCCACCTCTACATTGCCCACGTACGCATATTACCTTAAAATTCTCAGAACAATAATGAGTGATAGACATCATATATGCACAGCACGGGAAATCTGGCGTGGGGGTGAAATTATAAAGTGCCTTTTTGGGTCAAAAATGGTAGGTACGCGTCAAAAACATCGTTTTTCAACGTTTTTGACGATGCTCAATCTTTCTAGAGGATAAAAACATAAAAAATTTCGAAAAAATCGAAAAAGTCGGAACAAATTGTACAAAATATAGCGCAAAACAAGAGTATAATGGCGCGAAGCGCCAAGTGTTTAATACTTTGAGCAAATAGATAGCTAAAAACGCTTAAAAAGCATCCTTTCTACAAATTTCTGAGAAAATTCCAGGGAACTTTAAAAAAATCGCCAATTCTGTGGGCGGGTGGAGGTGGCTAAAATTTTTGCGGAGGATGTAAAACTCCCACCCCCACAACTAGATCATGTATGGTAGACATACGTACCAATCCGCTGCTTCTCATGACTATTCTCTGGACGTTGCAAATGCTTATGAACGTCATACTATAGTAATTGCGGCGACGCATTTTCCGTAATGTGGCGCCATATTACGAACATGCCTGAGATTACTGCCCCACAAATTCTGCATAGCATAAATTTGAATGGATATTATAGCGCTATGTTAAAAATCAATAAAACCACGCCGCTTCCTTCCTAACAATCGTGTTTACTTAGAAGTCACGTTATGAGATAAGTTTTCATGACGTCATCAGGGCGTCAACATGTCACTCCTATGACGTCAAACAGACCTTATCGTGAACATATCCTGATGGAGCTAGGTGATAGATGATGTAGCGGTGGTACCTCCTGTGAGACCCAAGCACGCAGGCTACAATCCCATTGTGCTCCGCGGAATAGATTATCATCTCACCGAGTTATACCAGCAGTACCTCTTTGAGAGCCCTGCTGGATGGATACCAGCGGTATCACGTAAGTGTCCCGCTGGAAAAATTTGCCGACTGCACGAAGAAAGAACCCACAGTGCGTGGTTTCGAACCTCATGCCCGCAACTTGTAGTTAGATCGTTAACCACTAAGCCACGGAGGCCTTCCTGATGGAGTTAGTCATGGGCGATTTTTTTCTTAAAACGATAGCCATTCCAATTTTTCAGTCATTTTTTCAAGTTGATAAAAAGTTCTAAAACATTCCATCGAACAGAAATGAGAAAAAGCTGTAAAAATTTATTATAAAAACACTGAAAATATACGAATTATACGAAAAACTTCGGGACAAGAAGGGAATTCAACTTAAAACTCAATTTTTCAAAATTAAATTTTCTACTTCAATTTGAAATTTTAAACGTTCAAATTGTTCCGTCAATTATTAATTTTTTATATGAGCTTTTTGCCAAAAAGCGTACGCAAATCTCGTCGAATTTAGGAAAGTCCAAAGTCTGATGCTTATCGATCGGAGGACGCACGTAAAAACAATACGGAGCTTTTTTGACAATTTCCAGTTGACGGACGCAACTGACGTAAGCAAGTCGCGACTGAATTTCGGCCATATTTAGCACTCTGACGAGCGAAAATTCATTAATAATTCTATTTAAAAAACATTGAAAAATTTTAAAAAAAATTATAAAAACCAATACACATGCGGAACCAAGACGTATGTAAATAATACAAAAATACAAATAAAAATTATATGAACAAAGAAACCATAACGGGCGCATCTATTACGAAAAAATTCGAACAATAGTAAGTTTCACAAATATAAACTGATTCAGATCACACATAGGCGTGGGGGTTTGGGGGTATGCACCCCCCAGAAGTTGAAATACCTCCCCAGAAATCAAAATACCCCCAGAATTCAAATTTTGAATTTTTTTGCCTTTTTAGCGATTTTTTTGATGCCATTGGATAGTGCTCGATGAGAAACGTCGGAAAATGGCGTTTTTTCGTCATACGACCACTTTTAAGACCATTTTTTGACCTTTGAAAATTTTTTCACCCCCACCCCAGAATTTTGGTGCTGCCCACCTATGATTCAGATCGATTTAATTTGGTCCATTCAAGCAGAATGGGAATCATTTAAATAAAATTTTGGTCGGAATGTGTTTTTGGACACGGAATTACTGCCTAAAATATTGCATCGCATAAACTCTATTTTTAATTGATTACTGTAATAATTACTTTACTTTATTTTAATTTCAAATCATTTTAATTTATATTATTTATATTATTTACTACGTATGTCACGGGATATCGACTGATCTAGCTGTGATTATGATGGTAATTTTGTTAGAATTGAATAATTTGAAAACAGCTGGATCCGAATCCTGAGCGTTTCGACAATTTTTAAATTAGTCGTTCAGGAGGCCTGATTCTCTGGAATGGCTGATTCGCGTGATACGGTTTTTTGGACCCCTTAGATCACAGTCAATCAGCGAATGGAAAAATATATCAATTCCAGAGTAAATCATTAAATAAAGAAAGATTCGAGAAATAAAATGAAGACAATTAAACGAGCGAACTAAGAAAAAGTCGGAAACTTAAAAAAATCAAAAAAATCGGAAACTTAAAAAATTCAAAGAAGCGATAGACAAACAAAGAAAATCGAAGTCATCTGGAAAATCCACCGGCAAGGAGTTTTCCGAAAATGTGATAAAAATAAACTGAGTAAAATTAAGAAGGACGATTCGACGCAAAGCGCCGAAAAATCGGGTACCTTAAAACTCGTTAAAAAAGCTAAAAACTGCCCGCTTTCTTGAATTTTTTTGCAGAATTGAAATACTAGGGGTCAGCAGCATACGTGGGCAGCAAAAAAATTCTGGGGGGGGGGTGTGAGATTTTTTGAAGCTCAAATCATGGTCTTAAAAATGGTGGTATGGCGATAAAAACACCATTTTTCGACGTTTCTCATCAAGCACTATCCATTGGCATCAAAAAATTGCGAAAAAAACGGAAAAAAATTTCAAAATTGAATTCTGGGGGTGCATACCCCCGAACCTCCCACGCCCAGGTGTGGTCAGCAGTCATTTTGAGTAATTTAATTTTAGTTTAGTTTTTAAATTTTAAATATAATTTAAATTAAATTTTTAATGCTTTCAACTTTTTTAATATTTTAATTTTCATTTCAATCATCATTTAATCTTCAAGTACACTTATGGTACTCACTCTGACGGGTTTAGTAAAGGGCATCCATCTTTTCCACAAAACCCACCAACCGGACAGCGAATCGCCGTAATTAGTTAAATCCGTTTCATCCTGCGCGCCTACGTCCACAGCTATTACTGTATTTACACCCATGCCTCGCATAACGTCAGCTAAAACACCATTTCCTTTTTTAATATATTTTCTTATTGCTTTAAATTTTATATTTTAGTTTTATTTTATATTTTATTCCATTTTGTTTACTTTTTCATTCGACGCTAAATGCGGACCGGTCTATTAGGACAAAATTCGACGATGAAATTAGATTAACGCTTATAACGAAATTTTTTCGACAGATAAATAAGAGCTCGCTAATATCTCACGAGGTTCCGCGGACTAAACACAAAAATTTTCACCATATCATTCTTAAATCGCCGAAAGATAGGATCGAAAAAATTCCCTAACTTTACAGTGAAGAGATTTTTTAAAGAAGCTTCTATGCCCAGGCTTTACAGAAAATAATAATTCGGGCGATTAACTAGCATTTGTGAAAATTTAGCAATGCTCGATTATCGCGACAAACCGCCACAATAAATAATTTCGGGGGAGGGAGTCGTAGGGTTTTTTATTCATCTTCTACCTGTCTCTACAGAATCTAGGAGATTTACGAAAAGGTCCAAGAGAATCTTTTCGAGCCCAAAAAGCCACGTTAGGAAAAAATGTTGGGTTGACCCCTCTTCGGAATTCTGAGCTGCACGTATGCTCTTCACAAAAAATTTTTAAGTCTGCCACGTTGACTCACATCAATAAAAAGTTACTTTAAAAATTGGCGCACCCCAAATATGGAATAGCCCACGATCGATTATTAACATAGCGACAATACAAAATATTTGGAATTGCATAAATCAATGCATTATTAAGGTAAGAACAAATTGCTGACAAATTAAAACCGAATGATCGATTATTTCATATGGATTACGTGCACAACGAAAGTCACGGATTTAATTTCAATTAATACATAAGTGAATACTTGTTTATTGTTTTTCTATAGAGTTAAGGCGCTGAGATTTGCCAATGATCCAGAAAAAACACTGAAAAAACATCATTTCTATTTAAATTATCCAAAAATTGAGTATTTTCGCGTTTTATAATCAGGTTTGAATATATTTCACGAAAATTATGTAGAAGGGTCAATTTGAAAAAAAGGTAGAAAGTTTCGCCGCTGGCCTGCCGAGGGAACGCATTATCTTAGTTCGCTGAATGCATTCTATATCTTTACAATCACTTGATAATAGACCATTTATTAGACGGGGGTCACTCGTATTTTTATTCAAAAAGAACAAAAAAGATTTAAAATTAAAATGTTTAGAATTGTTTATTATTCTATTTTGAAAAGACAACAATCATCGGAATTTCAGGCAGACGCTCACTTAGGGTCTTACTGGGCCAATTTAAGTTCGGTATAAGAGAAATTTCAGAAAATAGGTAAGCACAAAAAAATTCACGAACAGAGCAAAGCATAAAAAGGGTGGTCCAAAAAAGAGTACAAAATGTATTGATCATAAGCATGACTGCAGTAGACATATCCGCAAAATGGCAAACGTCTTTTTGAAAGAGCAAAATAAGGTAACAAAATTTTGTACAGTTTCATCGAGATGCACTGTGCCTATATTACTTTTCTCGTTTACACCTTTGTACGCACCCCCTCGGTAAGTTACAATGGAAAAAATGCCCACAAAAGGTACACAAACACTACCATATAACTTTTGTTCTGAGGGAGATGGAGTAATTCAATTTATAACATTTGATAGAAAGAAAATATTTGGCTAAAGGATCTTCCATTACGTGCTTTGGATTATTACGATTCGTTTGATGCAACGAATTTTCGTAAACCATATTTTTCATATAATAAATGCAATTAAAGCGTAAGACGATGAAAACTCACAAAAATAAATCATAACAAGCAATAAAATTGACCATTCGGAATCTAGGAACACTAAACAATAGAGCAAAGTCGCTTCCACGTTTAATATAGGTAACAAAAAGTTGAAGACTGCCGTTTTAAGCAGAGATTCACTAATTAGTCAGTGATCGACCGGGTACCCGGGCCCGGACCGGGCCCGGCCGGTCATAGCAGGCCCGGGCCCGGGCCCGGCTGAAAACCACCGGGCCTCAAATAATTATCGTTAATATTTTAGACGTTTTACTATTTCAGCTGTTGTCTGTATTTCTTATGAATTTGCTAGCCTGTGATTCTATTTAAATCCATTTGCCTTACTTCTGCCCACCTGCTCATTTTCATATACTTGTCAACTTCATATGTGCATTCATCTATGCAACGCTTCAATCAGAGGCTTCTAAGACTAATTTTGCATTGAATGTTAGTAACGTTATGTACCTATAATTAGACTGAGTTTTTCGACCTTTAGTAGTGTAGCCTAGCTAATTTATGGGTTTCTGACAATCAGAAATACAAAAATGTTAATCAGCGCGAAACGCCGGAAATTTTTGAAATTTTTACCGTTTTCATGTAGAATTTACGGTCTTTTAATTCATAAACAGTTCGGAAATCATAAGAGGCGCAAAGCACCAAGGAATTTAGTAACCCTTTACTGTCCTTAACATTTTGTAGCCTGTGAATACTAATATTCTGTGATATTTTGCCTGATTTAGGCTATTAAACGCAATGCTGAAGCTTAACAAAAAGAAAGAACAATAACCAGCAGCGCCATGCGCCGGAAAATTTTGACGTTTTAGCTCTTTAAACACAATTTATACCGCTTAAATCATACAGAACAGACAAATTAATTTCGGCGAACCCTTTTTCCTTTTCGTCCTCCCAAAAATCTCGCTGCACATGTACAACGAGATTTTACGGCGGGGGGCGCGGTGGCGTGCTCAATCGCCCCCTAGAAAATTTTGTAAAAAAAGCACTTTAATGTTAAATACTATCGCTAAAATTTTCGCAAAATCGGCCAAATCTCGGTTCTAAATTAAGCCCAAAACACTTAAAATTGACGAAGTCCTACATTGTGCAAGATTTCTGAGCTGAAATGCGCTTTTCGACCTGTGCTAAGTATAAAGCGCAGCAAAGGGTGCTGCCAATAAGATATAAAAAAGATGTATCAAGGACAATTTTGTTCTTATCGTTTTCAGGCCCATTTGTGGCCTTCTTGTTAACAAGATATAATTCAGAAAACAGAAAATGCGCAAAAACATAAGAAAATTTGGCCATTCCTTTAATTTAAAATAGGATTATGTGTCCTGTCCTTGTAAAGAAAGACAAACAAAGCAAAGAATAGACAAACTGGTACATAATCATTTTCGCACATTTACTGTTATGCTCAACAAGCATGCGCAGTTTCATTCAACGAACAAATAGAGCAATAAATCACTAAAGTGATGTGAATTGATCGATTATTTTAGCTAATTTAAGTTTTTGAACTCATTGGATCTATATAACAATAAATATAATAGAGACTCGGCGCCAAGCGCCGGAAAATTTTTGACGTTTTTGCCTTTTTGAACTCAATTTTCTGGACACAATTATTACACGCGAAAAATCAACAAAATTCCTGGAAAATTTCGGGAGGATGTGCCCCCAATGCCCCCTGGCTACGCCTATGACTTCAATACGTGTCCTATCCTATACACTACAGAATTTCAATCGACGTCAATGTACGCTATAAATTGAGTTCTAAAATCCAAACAGCATATCTTCTATTCGACCATATCATAGTCGCTGTTATGTCTGAATGCATAAAGTTAATGCTCAATTTCCTTTAAATATCTTCATGAAACCTTGTGCTTTTTCAAACCGTGTTTAGTTGCACGTGCATTTTAATAATGCTATTGCGCGCTATGGTATTAAAAACTTTGTTCTTGCTTGAATAATGCTACCAAAATCCTTGCTAACTACTTAATTTATTTTTAGAAAGATTGAATAATTAACAGAGCTTAGAATTCAAAAATCTTCTTGATACAGCAGTAAACCTTGCGTTTGACAAATAAAAAATGTAAAATCGGTCTAAATATGTATCTTATGCATAACATTATATTGGAAGCAAGGCATGTTGTTAGTATATAAGCCCGGGCCCGCGCCCGGTACCAAGCCCGGCAGCAAAGCCCGGCCTGGGCCCGGGCCCGGTATTTTTGAGCCCGGTCGATCACTGTAATTAGTACCACATTTTATCAACTTTTTCTGCAGTAACTTACCAAAAAAGTAGTGTTTACAAAAACGTAAATCAAAAAAGCAATGAAAAAAGTAACTCTATAAAAATTTAGCCCTAAATTTGCTCTTTCAAAGAACGTTTACACTTATGCGATACGTTTAACGGAGCCATACTTATAAATAAAACATTCTTTTAATAATAAATTATAAGATAAGTTGATTATTTGCTAGCATTTATAATTGCATAAGAGAAGAAAGATTGAGTTTAAGACAATGTACTAACTCTAAAATTACCAATTCAGCATTAGAATAAGGTGTTGTTGGTTCAATGATGAAAAATAAATTATGAAGCTGGATAGTATTAACTTCAAAACTCAAGTGCAAGTGCAAGTGAGGCGTAGAGGTTGGTCACGTACAATAAAACTTTTAACACAAAATTACGTTATTTCCTCTTTTATTAGTAGCTTTGATTATTTTTTATTTCTCTTTTTTATTTTTGTATTTCTATTTCCTCAATAATAAATTTTGGCTCAAAAGTTCCAAATCACATTTTAGTAGCTTTAGCGTAAAGTGGAGTTAAGTAAAATTCGTCATGTTCCATGTAAAACTCCAGAAACACCTACTATTTTCTTCATCAATATTTTTTGCCTGGAGCGCAAACCAATCATTATTAAAAAGAAAAAATAAAGTTAAAATAAATTGCACTAGCCCCGCTAAAAGTTAAGCTACATGCAAAGACAATGATGAAATAATTTTTTTCAAAGTTGTCACACTTTAAATAATTTGAACGGGGCTTAGTTTACACCACTTTACACAGCCAAAATAATACAAGGCCATTGCCGTTAAATTTCGCGTGTTTTAAACCAGATAATTTCGCTACATATCAAGCAAGAAGCTGAAACCTATTTTCATACGCTTGAAGAAAATGATCAAAAGGTCATTATCTTGTTTTTTGTCCCACCCAGTGCAAACTATTCGCATTAGTGTAAAAAAATTGTGAACTTTAGTATGAAAAAGCAAGTGAAATCCGTTTGCATTTTTTCACAAGCCTTTTCGCATAGTGCGAAAACGCCCGCGCAAAACAAACTACTCTCAGCTTCGTATTCAAAATCATATGTGCAACATAGCGGGATGGCGGATCCCCCACCCAAATTTGGTCCCCTATTCCATTCTTGCATGACAGAAAATTCTCGAACCCCTCCATTTTTGGCGAAAACATGTTTTTGGCTATTTTTTGCCTGTTTTTGGCCAAAAATTAAAGGTTTTGTACCCCACCCTTCGAAAATAGCCGGGGAGATCCTCCCTAAATTTCGAGCCGTTTCATGCATTTATACATTCGTGGTCCTTCTCAATCTAATTTCACCGCTTGAATTAGTCGTATGTTGGTTCACATATTAGCGCAGTATTCGTATTCGATAAAAAATGTTTAGTAAAGCCACAAGTAGTTAAGCAGGGATTCCCATGTTTATTTAGCATCCGAATATACAAACAAATCAAATTCTCATACAACAGACAACTAAGTTACTGTTACAAAATCGAATCCCAGACGCTACTGCAGAGCTAGCCTTGATAAGGATCGCCGGTTATCTGCAAATGGGAATTTAGGGACACGTTAGCAATGTTAAGAAATGAGAAAGGCAAAGAATGCGTGAAAAGCGAATAAAGAAGAGGAGGGAGAACGAATTTAAGGTAGAATTTCGACATTATAGGAAAAGCCATTAGACTTTGCAGTACTCTTTCCAGGAAGCAGTGCTTTCTAGCACAACAAATGATTTTGATTATTTTAGTTATTATTAAATCGTTAGGACTATTTAAAGCTTACGACCTGACCCATATCCAGCGGGATTACAAAGCTCCTACCGAACAGTAGAGCCAGTTAAATCAAAAATCAAGACGGAAAATTAAATTTTAAAGAAAAATAACAATCTAAAAATTGTTATAGCAACTAAGCAAGCGGAAAACAGCAAAACTCGAAGAAACATGTGAGAAAACTAGATCAAGTCAAGTCAACCCCGATGAGTATTATCACGGGTTAACAGAAGTTCTATAGGAAATTTTAAGACAAAATTTCGCTGAGCTCTCGGTCTGCCTACTGAATTTCAATCGACTGTAGGAATCTTACAGTTACACTTCATACAATATAAAGATGTATCGTAAAAAGATCATGATATTTGCTTTTTAGCAATATAATGTTCAATTTTGCTGAAATAGGAACTTAGAACTTAGAGAGAAGCTAGAATATACTGTTTAGCAGCCAGGAGAATCCTCTAATCAGCGAAAAACCAATGCAGAAATTATAAAAAACATTCTTTCTTGTTGTGCAGTAATAAACTTTACTCATTTTCTCTTAAGTATCAATGATTGATAGGAATGCTTTTTACTTCATTTTCACTGAATGATCAGACTTGCATTTTTCGATATAATTGTTTAAATTCTCGCATTAAATACAATCAAAAAGAAATTTGTCAATCAGTAATAAGAAGTCCGGGCAAGCCATAAAAGCAGACGGACATGGTATAAAATTAGAGTAAATATTGACTTTAGTAAATTTCAACAACACTATCTTAGACTTCAATCGATCACTGTCACGATCACACGTGAATAGCATGAGAAGTTTGAGAGTTAGCCCTAAAATATTGTTCGAAATTCTTTACAGTGTGTCAGTCGAGCACGATTCCGGGGAAAACCAGAAAATTTTTCAAAGTGTTCTTCTGTACTCCAAAAACAAAGTTATGGGTCAAAAACACCATTTTTCGACGTCGACTCTTTTTTTTCAAGACCATAAAAACATAAAAAGAATTCAGAAGACAAATTTGAAAAAAATCGAGTAAGTTGAAGAAAATTTAGTCACAAAATAAGTATATGGCGCCGAAAACTCGACGCTTTTGAGCCAAAATATCGCTAAAATGTTTAAAGCTATACCTTTTTACCGATTCTTTGAAAAAAAAAGAAAATTCCGAGGGGTGAACCGCCGACCCCCCTCCAAATCATCTTTGAGCTAGACAGACTCATAGGAGGAATAAAAGTGACTTGTATAACTAACTCAGGTACTGTACTTTTATGGGCCGCTTGATTGTAGGTCAAGAGCACACACGGATGTGATGGTTTGGTGGGGAGTTTACACCTCCCAAGGGATTAAATTTTTTGTGCTATTTTCGGCTATTTCGCCCCATCTGACCCCCGAATTTGGCTGCGGCCCATGCATGGTCGAGACTTTGCTTAGCTATAAGCATAGGGTGTTGCTCCAGTGAACAAGTGGTATATCGGGTAAACTTAACCACAGACCAAGATTTCGTAATGTGACTAATTCTAAGCAATTCTAAAGAACAAATGACGTAAAATAATTTTTTATGGGAATCCCTACTTTGCAAGTATATGACTATTCGAGCTACACGTGTGATACGTATAAATTAAATAAGCATACGTAATTAAAAGACTGCAGATAAGCAAACCAGATTTCAATGCCGCTGATCAAAAATTTAAAGCTATATTTAAGAATTTCGGCAAATGACTACCTACAACAAGCAAGCTAACGAGACGCTGTATTATACCAACTAAAAGCATGCAACGTACTGTGTTAATTGAGGCCAGACATGCAAACAAGGCAAAAAATAGCAAACGAGTTAGACGTGCCAAAAAAATTAAAAATAAAGTAGCGAAATAAAAAGATGAAAAAATGGTGAATGGGCAGGCCAGGCGGCTAAACACTACACACAGGACAGAAAATATAGCGAATATCGATTAGAATCAAAGAATTTCGAACTGCATCGTGCGGACATGTAACGGCTTGAAATTTTGGCCAATGGGTCCTCGGTCAGTGTTTATCGGGCGGTCGGTAAATGACCTCTAATATAAGGCCAAAAATGGCAAAAAACAACTTAAAAATGCCCAAAAAACCGCAAGTTTTCGCAAAAATGAGGGGGGGGGTGGGGACGAAAATCTTAAGGCTTTGGGGGATGAACACGACCAACTGTAGGCGAGGGGATCCGCCACGCCCCGTTACATGTACGGCATCGTGTACGCGGCACTACGCAATAAGCTAATACGAATCCAATTGCAAAATGTGCGAAAAAGTGGGTGAAAAAGCCCTAACGAGCGAAATAGAGCAAAAAACGGTGAGCAAACGGACAAAACGCATCTGATTACCTGGCAAATTATTCGTGTAACCACCATCCAGCAACAAGTGTCCATCTAGCGGGTCGCAAATGGGCGGAAAATAGCCAGCCATGGTCATACTAGCTCTGCAGTAACGCCAGATGGACCCTGGGATTTGGTGGGGAAAAAGAAAAAATCGATTAAACACGGGAAGCGCGAAACACGAACCTGGCAGGTTATTAATGTAACAACCGTCGACCAAATAATGGCCGTCGCGGGGGTCGCACAATGGGGGCAAAATGCCGCAAAACGACATGCTGGCGCGAATATAACGCCACGCTTCGCCTATACTTATCGAAATGAAAGTTCAAAAAAATGAAACCGCCAGAAAGGTGTTAAAAGCGGAGCGAAAGATAGTCGCTAAAAGGCAGCTTTCGCTCCGCCAACGATCTATTTTAATTAATTGATTAATTTATTTATTCGCATAAAATAAAATATATTTTCAAACTTGTGCAAGCCAAATAAATTATTGTGAGCATATAAATAAAATAAGAGAAGTGCGGACAGGGCGAATCAAAGAAAGTCCAGGCTCCGCCGACGTTACATTGTAAGTCGAGCTGGCATGAGCATATAATTTTAAGTTTGCGATAAAAGTGTGAGTGTTTATTGTTTGAGATGTGTAAACAATATTTTTGCCAATTGCTAGCGGTTCATTGCTGCGGCGATTTGTTTACACGCTCTCCTAACCTAGTTTACACGCCGAAAACTTGGTCGGCTCTGTCATCGATTCGCTCACACTATAGATGGTAGCGTGCACTTTTTCACGTAAAACATTAAGTCTGTGGATTAAAAAATATTGAGTATGTGGATTAAACCACGAGCTAGTTTTTCTGACACAAGATATCGTCAAGAAACGGTATCCATATAAAAATTAATTAGTAATGTAATAAATGCAAAAACTCTGGGGTATAATTAATATTGAAGTAAGACGTAAAGAAGCCGAGCAAAAGACGGAAAGCCGAAACCTGGCGAAATTCCCGTACGGATTTTAAACAATAAGATTTTCATCTATCTATATAATGCATCAAGTTTCGAAATTCTATGTTCATATTAGCTCAACTTATGATGTAACATCGGGGTGTAGCCTTTTTCGTGAATTCGAAATTCATTCAAGGGAAGGAATAGGTTGGCCATTCGAGAGAACTTCCATTATTAATTAAAAGGACGAAAAATGCATAAGAAGGCTCAGCAGAGCAAGTTTTGGCGAAAATTGGGACAAAATAAAAATTTTAGATTCCGGTAGGAGGATATTCTACTTGAGCTCGAAAGCCCTTTCTCTCTTTTAAAATGCATAAATATACAAGTAAAAGGAATGGCGTATGCAGGATTTTTTGAGGGGGTGGTCAAAAATTGGTGACCTTATATTTCGTGATTTGTTCGCCGAGGCACAAAATAAAGTGCACTGTGTGACGTTTCCGAATATGTTCATGAAGCTTATAAAATTCAAACTTTCCGAGAGAATTTCATTTTTTTCTCTACATACTATGAAAAATGATGTTTTTTTGCCGCGTTCGAGACCAAAATTATAGAAAATAATGATCCTACAGCGCGAAACGCCGAAAATGTTGAGATTTTCCGATGGAAAAATGCTGATTTCCATTATTTTCCATGCATTATCTTGACGTTCCAAAATTATTTCTGGGCTAAGTGCGGGCGGCCGCCCCTGCGTATGAACATGCGTACAAGTAAGGTCTGACCCTAAATGAATGGGGGGGGGCAATGTTGTAAAGGAAGAAGGCAAAATAATGGCACAAATGGATAAACGTTAAATTATTTCAGAGAAATCTTTCGCTTATGCTTGAATTAAAATCCTTTCTGATTTAATTAAACAGGCTTTTATGCCATTTTAACATCTAAGCTATTTTGCGACGCTTGGCTAATAAAGTAAAAGATTTCAAGTCTTTCATTGAAGGTTAAACCGCCCCAGATCACACTGGCCATACTATACACCTCTCACCGCACATGTAACCGGGGGATAGTGGATCGTGCACCTAAAACCTGAAATTTCTAACCCTCCCATTCCTTGCAAAAACTTGCGTGTTGAGGAATTTTTAGGTACTTTTTTCATTTTTGGCCAAAACATGAAGGTCATTTACACCCGTTCCCCTGAAATTGACCATCTCCGGTGAAGAAATGAGTCGTTAACATATATGCACAGCATGGCTGATCTGGGGCAGGGTCAGCCGGTCTGGGGAAGGGTCAACAATTGAGCTCTTTTTGGGCCAAAATGACCTCAAAAACCAAATCCAGGTATTTTAATGAATAGAGCATATCGAAAAACATCGAAAAAAGCGATTTTTACGAGCTAATTCAGACGAAATTTCCAAGATATAGACGAATTTATATTAGGTCCGCCCCCCGCCAAATCACGGGCCTGATTGTAGTTATCAGTTTCCTCTTGCCATTTAAAAAAATAACCACTTCTGCATTTTTCTCTTAATCTATATACGACTTAAAATATCGAAATACTTTTCGCAAAAGCAACTGAAAAATTTTACATCCTGATTGAAAAATTTTACATTCTGATTAAAAATGAAGAATTATATTTCTAAGAATAGAAAAAAAACAGACAAAAATTATCTTTTCAACGTGGACTAAAAGAAAAGACGTTCAGAAGCAACAAAAACAAAAAACTTGCGACTCACCTTCTGTAAATAAAACAATTTGAAAGTAATATATTGGAAAATCAATCGATTCATAGAATTTCAGATGACAAATTTGATTAAAAATATGCATACACTGTGATGAAGTTCGAATAATAAATAGAAGATAAAAAGAATGAAAATGATTTATGGAAGAACTTAAATACGAGTAACATTAGAAAATACAACAGACCTGATAAATTAAAATGGTGCTAGTGCTACATAATTTCGATAGTGTTAAGAATATCAGAGATGATTTCAAACACTTTTCGCCACATTCCTCATTTTCGCGCGTTTTCAACCTCATTATTTCTGATTTAAGTGAAAAAATCCTACTCTGACTTCTGCACCTGGGTGTCAACAAAGGATTTTTTTACAATTTTCGGCTGGAGTAACAGAACGCTTTATGAAGTTTTCACATGTTCCCCACCAAAATGCTCAAATTTTCAGAGCTTTGCGTCATTGATTCAATAAAAATCACTGAACTCACATACATTTTATTAAATACCTATTTCAATTTTTCCCAGAGATTTTTCGATCATCAAATTTCTTGCATTTTTCATCTTCAGAAAAGGTGCAAACTTGAGCTTAAAAGAAAGGAAATAAAAATGTCGAAATTTTCCGAATTTTGGTACAACTTCAAAAAGCTACAAAATCGAGAGCTGAATGGTGATAAAAAACACCCTAAATTTCCGGCGCTTCGCGCCTGATTAATCTTTTATTACCATTAGGTGCAGAGGTGACCCAATAAACAGCAAAATGTGCCAAAAATGTCGTTTTATGGCGTAAGATTGCCTCTAAACGTACATCCCTCGCAGATCAAGCAGGGTCAGAGGTCATGAGTTGTTCTTTTGAAAAAATTTCGTTTGTCTATCAACCAAATTTTTTCTTACTTGTTAAAACTTCCAAGGCGATCCTACAGTGAAAAATTTTACACCAATCCAGTGGGCTTACGATCGGACAGGCACGATGAGGCTTACGGGTCTAACGAAAATGCAGAGGAGAAAAGTGAATATTTTATGGAAAAAACAAGGCAAACTAAAGGTCGTCAACAGGTTCAAATCACATTTTTTACAGAATTATTCAAAATCACTTGTTCATTTACAAACACTGAACTAAAGCAATTTGTATGCTTTAAGACCATTTTGGCTCTATAAGCAATATGCTCAACACAATGTAAAAATAGACAAAATAATACGAAATATATAGAAATTTAACTACGCTTTCTCTCAAGAAATAATACTTATTATACAAAATTACGATAAAGCATACAGAATAACGTGACGAAGTGTATCAATTTAGTGCGCATAGAACGCAATTGATTATTTCAACAATCTACATATACAGGAACGTAGCTGGTCCTTCTATTTTGGGGGGACCAACACCAATTTTGGGGGGTCTAAGCCAACAACAGCACAAAATAACGAGTAAAAGTCTGACGGTTTTTTCTGAATTTGGAGGATCCGGACCCCCCAGCCCCCACAGCTATGTGCCTGTACATATAGACCTAAGAATTTAGGGTGCATAGTACTTCAAAAAAATCCATCTTCTACGATACACAAAAATACTGCAAAACATATCGCAAAAGCAGGAATGGGAACTATGTATCTGCCTACATACACATTTGGAACGCTGCCAAATTTTTTCCGAAATTTCAATATTACACTCCAAAATTTTCGCTGAAAAAATAATTAAAGGGAATCTTCCGTTTTAAGGTTGAAATTAGAAGAAAATCTCACGAACATCAAGTCAACACCAAAGTACCTAGCTTTGCTACCGTTATTACCATTTCGATGAATCCTCATTTCGGACGAAGTTATATCGGTCGTTATGTTAAAGTAAGGGATCCACAAATCCTCTATTTGGCAAGTATCGAACTGATTTCTCAACGTATTATTGAACATGGAACCTTAAAATTAGCACTTACTCGATAGGAGAGCTTCATATTTTCAGGCACGTAGCCGGCCGTCCTATTTGGGGGGGGGGGCAAGACCAATTTCTGGGGGAGGGACTAAGCCCAAAAAAGCCAAAAATAGCAATAACGTTTTAAAAGTCCATATTTTCCCGATTTTTTTTGAATTTTGAGAAACACCCCCCATTCCCCACAGAGATACGTGCCTGCATATCTTATGTGCACAAAGTCAAGGTTCGCAGGGGCTTACGTGCAGATTGGGAGAATAGGGGAGGACAGGGAGTGATTTGAGCTGATGGAACATTTTTTGTACCTTTTCTAAGGGCAAAAGGTAGTAATAATGCCGAAATTTTTCACGTCATCACGCCAGATTTATAATTTTATTCGCTTTTCACTTAAAAAAGCGCACAAAATTGCGTCAAAACAATTTAAAGAATATATAATTTCTCGCCAAATTGATCAGAAATTTATTTATTTTCTTTATCAAAAGCGACGTAGTAAAATGAACGGATGTTCCGTACAATTGTTTTACACTTTTCAGAAAAGTTTAGTTTCAGCCTCCCCTGCCAGAAAATCGTGAATCGACCCCGTTTCCAACATTTTTGTCCATTTTAATTTCACTTTTTCAACTTATTCACGAAGAGGTACAAGTTTTTCAAATCGTTTTGGCACAATGTTCGGCATTTTACAGGTGAGGTTCAGAAATTATAGAATTTGGCATCGTATTATGCAAATTTTGATTTCGAAAAAGCGAGTAAAAATCTATCCACATAAGCCCAAAATCGCATAAAACTACATACTTGCCCGTCTGAGCCCTCAGGAAGCTTAATACTTCTTCGAGTTAGTACTGCAAAGGGCCGAATTTACCAAACAAAAGCTGGTGTACTTAAAGTTGAACTTTTTTTATCAAAAAAAGAACAACGAATAAGTTTTCCTAAATTAATAGAAACGCTAGATCTCATGCACGTAGCTGGCCGCTTGGGGGGTCCCGACACCGATTTTTTTGTATTCGGCAAAGATTTTTCTCGATGACACAAAGACTTTTAGGACCGTCTTTGTAGACGTACAAAGATATGTTTGAAACATAAACTGCTAAAAAGGTTCGAAATTCTCAGAAATTTTCGGCGCTCCAGTCGCCGACAATGAGCAATTGTGTGTTCCTATATCTTTGATAATTTCAGAAATTACATTTTGAAAGGTCAAAAGAATGGTCTTAGAAGCTTCGCGCCGTTTGCGACGATTATCACCGATTTTTCGACGTTCCTCATCGAGACACTAGCAATTGCATAAAATATCGCAAACCAAAGGTCAGAAACAACTCTTTGCTACACTAAAATCACTACTGTACCATATTATAGTACCCAAAAATTTGTGATTTACTGAAATGGAGGAAGGCTATTTCAGGGACCATCTCTGTACATGTACAAATGGACCTTGTACAGCAAAACACTGGTCCCGACCCCCTATTCCCCAGAACTAAGTGCCTGCTTGATCTAGAAACGATAGATATGTGCAAAATTATAATATACTACATGATTTAAGATACATACAAGTTGAGTTGGGCCTTCGAGAAACAGAAGAATTCTTTTAAACCCGTCAGCAAATGTTACAACAAGTCTAGATATTGCGGGAAATAAAGCTTGATTGGTCGTTTTCACTCAAATTTTTCGAGTTTATTCCTTGGAATCACTTTTTCCTAATAGGAGTATAACACAGATATTGATCAAATTAATCGTGCAACTGAGTACTCATAAAGTCTCGAAAAATATATAAAAAATAAAATTACGATACAAAAAAATTAAAATAAAAAAAAGATTTTGGTTTTTCTATTCATTTTTATATTGTCCATGCTTTACATGCCATCTATTCATACTGATGTATTCTCGTTCGAAAATGTAATTGTATAGCGATGAGCCTGAGCGCGAGTTTTAGTAAAAAATATCCCCTCAAAAAAATTAGTAAGCCCTGATTAAAATTTAAATGTTTATAATAATTAACGATAATAATTAAAATATGAAATATAAAAGCATGCACACTTCAGCTCTGAATATGCCTTTGATACGTAAGTAAACAATATGTATGTACCTAATTTCAGTATATAATTAATTAGTCACATCTTATCATATTAAACGGATTTTTTGTCTTTCCCAACTATAACGTACGAGTATGTAAGTATAAGGTTCGAATTTTTAATGCAAATTACATACCAAAATGGTGCGATATCGCGAAGCCCCGAAAATTTGACAATTTTGAGAAAACAGATAACACAAACGCTAAGAACGGTACGTTTTAAACAAAGATTTATTTAGACAATCGCGAATTTTGGTGAGGGTGAAATATTTATGGGCAGAGGAGGGGGTTGAAAATTCTCCGCCCCCCACTCAGAACATGCATAGTTATACGCATGGGCGGTGATCACTTCTCCGTATTACGATTTGAAACTTACCCGTGAACATAGCCGAAGCGGGATAGGTGAGATCAAATAATTTAACCCAAAACGCCGAAATTTCCTGCAAAATTTTGTTCTGGGCACATATATGTATAACGATCATTAAGCAACAAAATATTAAACTATTCTTGAGCAAGAATATTATTTATTTATTATTTTATATTGTTTTGCTATCGCTTGGCTGCTGAACATAATGCTGCTAATTACAGGCTTATTTATTTAAAATTATTTATTTATTTACAAATAAATTGCATATTTTATTATAAAATGAATTCGCTGAATCAGGGTAATCAAAGAATTTATAAAATATCGTATTTGCCGGACCAAAAAGTTACGAAAGCACCAAATTGCTAAATGTTACTTCTGCCGAAAATGGCTAAAACCAACGGAAAAATATATATCTTCAATATATTTCACCATTAAAATTTACCCAAAATTAAGAAATGGGATAGATTCTTGGCAATATAAATCACGGAAAATAAATAGGCAATACACTACTCAGCCACGAAAGTTGACGCTCTAGTATGCTTTAGAGGATGATAGAGCTTGTTATTGGACATATCTTTAACATATCGGTCCTATTTCCGCCTACATGACCGACGTGTTAAACATATATCCTTTAACAAGCTCTATCATCCTGTATAAGCATATTAGAGCCGTCGGCATACGTGGCGAGAACTGTAAGTACAGTGAATACTTCAATAAATCGAAATGTACAGAAAATAATACACGTGTGTTCAAGATATATACAATTCTGAAAAACTTAAGCGTAATCGTATTTTATCCATATCATTCAACGTAATTATAAGTTGAGTAGATAAATAGGAAAGAAATAAAGAACTCCTAGAAACAACGAAGAAGTATATAAAAAACATAAAAGAATAAAAGAGGAAAGTAAACACAAGTACAGTCACTGCGATTTATGCATAGTCGCTTAAAGCGAAGGCTACTGTAACGCCCTTGCAAACAAAACGACAGTCAAACGCAAAAAATAAGGTGTGAAGAACTCCGTAATATACAACATCAAGGTTTTAACTCACAAAACAAATTTAAAATTTCATTTGTCAGTGCCTCACTTCTTCCTCTTTCTTTTTTTATTTATTTACCTTTTCGTCTTTATTACTTTTATTTATTTTTTATTTTTTATTTTTTGTATAAGATCCTTTTTCCGTTTTTTTTGTCACAAAAAATAAACAACAGTGTAAACAAAAGTATAAACAAAAAGTAAATGATAAAAACAAAACATAAACAACAGTGTAAGCAAAAAGTAAACAAAAGTGCAAACAAAAAATAAATAACAGCACAAAAATAAGCAAGAGCGTAAACAAAGCAATAAACAACAGTAAACACAAAAATTAGACCATGGTGTAAACAAAAATAAACAGCTGCGTAAACAAAAATAAAAAATTTTGGAAACAAAAAATAAAGAAAAAAATTAAAACAAAAAATAACCTGAAACCACCGCCGAGCTCGCGACACCAAGTGAGTCAGGTCGCAGTCGACGCAATACAAACCGCCAATGAAGGCGCCGATGCTGACGCCGCCAACGATATCGATCGGAATTGAGGCTTCTTTGAGTGCCCTCAAAACCCCCACGTGAGCTGCGCCTCTGCAACAAAAGCCAACTGGGTAGAGTTTAAATCAAATTACAGTAGAACAGCATTAGAGGATGAAAAACGAGCAAAAGTTTGATTCTTCCTTGTTTACGCTCACAAAAATGAAGAAAAATATAGATCTAAAAAGAGTAGATAAAACTTAAAAAAGTTCTAAAAAGGCAAAATGAATACTGCGCATACATATATAATTTAGATTTTAAACCAAAAAACTGAGATGCATTTGATCGTAATCCTGTGGTTCAAAAAAATCTGTTTCGGCTAGGATGTGGGACGGCCGCCAGACAGGCGTAGGATGGAAATTCAGGGAGAATTTGTAAATTTAAAGTATTTTTGGGCCCACAAAAAGTGGATACCAGACACGCACAGCATGAGAATTCTGGGGAGTGATAACCTGAGCCTTTTTAGGCTCAAAAATTATAGTGCGCGTCAAGAACGTCGTTTTTCGCCGTTTATTACGATGCTTTCATTATCTTTATAGAGCGAAAAAAATTCGAAAAAATCAAACAAGTCGAACAAAACGAGCAAAATTTACAATAAAAGAAATTTGGGGTGAAGGGGAGCCGAAATTTTTAAAAACCTTTTCCGGCTCGAAACCAGTGAATAGGGCCCTAAAAACTCTATTTTTCGGCGTTTATGACGGTACTCTATTTTTCTTGAATGTAAAGATATTGAAAATTTCGGAAAAAACATCGGTAAAAAATTCAAGTACATAAATTAAACGAAATAATGACGCGAGTGGATGAAAATATGACGCGTTTCATAAAGCAGATGGCTAAAAACAATTCAAAAGCTCCTTTTCTACAAATTTTCGAAAAAATTCGAAAAAACTGCGAAATCTGGTAGGGGACCAAGATCATGCATGTTTTCCCACGAGAAATTTGGAGTCCTTATGCGCATACGCTAAATTTTTAAAATTTTGCATAATTTTATTCTAAATTAAGATCGAACGACAGGCTAAACCTCTGATAAAATACTGCAAAAAGCTCCAATGAAATGATTAAGATTTGGGCAATGTCTAGTATATGCGAAGATTTTCGTACTAGTTTTTCTTAAAATTTAAAATCTTCACACAATATTTTCCTCTCAACTCACAAAACTATAAAAATTGTCCTTTTTGGTCGCGCTTAGGCCAAAATTACAGAATATACTCCATATATGGCGCGAAGCGCCAAAAAATTTAAGATTTTACGACAAAGACCTACGATTGTTCCATCTTTCCGTGCGTTATCTCGCCTGGCAAAGTATTTTTTCGGCCAAGGGGAGGAGGCGGGCGTTCTCCCCTCAACACGATCCCTGCTTGCAACCAACCAGAGCGCAACAAGCGTATCAAAAAACGCACGAAATGACTAAAACCCGGAAATTTAAACAACGAAGAAAGCGATATAAGAACTTAAAATTTTGAAGCCGTAGAATTTATGACTTTGAAACCTCTTTAAAGTTGTTAGATTTCGTCAATGACTCGCTCGCATTTATTTTTACAATAGTTCGATAATCCTGCGTAAAAGGAAAAGCCTAATTCACGATGAAATATCGAGCGAACGCGCAGACTTTTTGTTAGAAAAACTAGATGAAATGCACTGAAGAGATATTTACATTTGTAGGTAGTTTAAAAAGCAAGTATTTTTCCAAGCAAGTGGCTTATGAAGCGAATTCGGCGTGAAAAAATAGCTGCGTGGGCTATTATGCATTATATCATTGCCATACTCAAACGTGGGCACAAAAAATATATAAATCTGAAAATTTAAAAACGGAGCAACTAGCCTTAAAAATGGTGGTATGGCGTTAAAAACACCACTTTTCGACGTTTCTCATCAAGCACTTATCCATTGGCATCAAAAAATGCGAAAAAAACAAAAAAATATTCAAAAATTGAATTCTGGAGGGGTATTTTGATTTCTGGAGGGGGTATTTTGGTTTCTGGGGGGTGCATACCCCCTAAAACCCCTCCAGGCCCAGGTGTGGTAGTAACCCTTTATTGTACTCTTTATTTGAGAAATACTTATTCGTTGTAAAAAATAATTGACAAGAATCGATGGTCAGAATTTCTTATTATTGAATAATTAAAGACGGTCGTAATCTACTAGATGCGCAGCACAGCCGGTCTAAGCGGGTAATAACGTTAGTCACGGAGCCTTTTTGGGCCAAACAGACTTCAACAGGTGAAAAAAATATGCTAAAATAGCGTAGGATAAAGTTGGAAAAACGAAATGACTAAATTATTGAAAAAAAATCCAAAATTAAGACTAAAAATTAAAAATAGAGAAAATAACTAAAGCTACTTAAAAGTCAAATAATAGACTGGCATTTCGCGGAAAATTGTAAATTTTCACTCATCAATTTTCGGCCTTCACTTCGACTCATTTTACGCAGAAAATTTCCTAAAATTTACAATCCACCATAGGGCAAAAAATAGGATAAAAACGAGATAAAAGAAGGGCGTTATTTTTAATCATTTATTTATTATTAATTATAAATCGGAATTAATTAAATGTAAAATCAAAATATGAAACAAAGTACAATGAGAATACGCGATGAAAAAGTAATCAGAAAAATACTTGGGTTAATTTATAAAAATTAAACTTTATAAAAAATTTATAAATTTTTTTATAAAAATTATTATAAAAATTTATAAAAATAATTTATAAAAATCTAACCTAGCTCCGCCTCCTCCGAGCACAATTCCGATCGCTTTGCCGGTCAAAATACGGGCCAATCGAGAAAAATCCGAAAAAGGATCAGGCGGGCTCAAAAACACCCGTTCGTACATTTCGAGCTTAAAAACGGGCTAAAACTAGAATAAACAAAACCGAGTTGTTAAAAGTACTTAACAAGCTCCGCCATGGCGAAAAAGTTGAGAATTAAAAAACTTTAAAAACAAACTTTTTCTTCAAATTTAAAAACTACAGTACTCATTTTTTTGTACAAGGTCCCTAGTACGCTTGTACATGTACAAAAATGGTCCCTAGAAGTCTTTGTACATTTTGCACACACAAATTTTTGGGTACTATAATATGGTACAGTAGCGATTTTAGTGTGGCAAAACAGAGTTGTTCGACCCTTGGTAGTGTATTTTAGCTAAATTATGAGTTTCGAGTGCAAAAATCACTAATAATCGTCTGAAAAACGGCGCGAAGCGCCGGAAAAATTCGAATTTTTTCTTTCAAAATACAATGTCTGACATCATAAAGATATATAGAACACACAATTACTCATTTAGGCGCGAAGCGCCGAACATTTTAGCGAATTTTAAACCTTTTTTGCAGTTTTTCTTCCCAAAAATCTTTGTACATGTACAAAGACGGTCCCCAAAAGTCTTTGTACAGCGGGAATAATCTTTGCCGAATACAGAAAAAACCGTGACAGTACTCCTCAGGAATTTTAAGCAACATACGAAATCCTGCATACATCATAGTCTGACCAGTCGTTTAATTACTGTACTTGTTTAAATGCGTGCAATCGCAAAGTCCCAATTCCCCCATAAATATAAGCCAGCGCAAATTTCGAACCTATTTTTCGGCATTTTTCCATTCTCTTCCTCTCACACTATATAACACAACAGCCCTTAACGCAACAGCGATTAATAAATAAATAAATAATTTTAAAGTTTAATAATTGAAAAAATAAGCGAGTACGTAAAAAACTTTGTATACATACATATGTACATGCACTGCATGTGAACTTTAGGGGAAAAAGTTGTTCAAAGCGAGTTTTAGGCTGAAAAGAGATGATGTAGATAAAAATCAGCATTTTTAGGCGCTAAAACGCTTAAAATCATATTTTCTATGATTTTTTGGAAAGCTACAAATTCTATGGGGCGAAGGGGAATGGAGAGGGGGTTAAAAGTTTCCGGGGGTAAGACGAAAACCTTTTCCGGGGATAAAACGCTGTGAGGCTGGTAGGATTGCCCCAATTTCCCAAAAATAGACATGTATGTGTATGTTAATGTGTCGAACTTTGACATTAATTTGACATTGAATTTTTTGAATTTTAAATACAATAAATTTGAAAAAATCATCGCTTACCATTTTCGTAATCGACCTCCTCACGAGCATCCTGTGGGGCATTCGCAAGTGATAATGGGACGAAACCCAGCCCCGGACGTCAAGCCACTCGGTAGTACGGCGAGGATGGTTTACCGATTCGCTCCACAGTAAAATCAGCTCCTTTTGGGCCCTGACTGCCAAATTTTCCAGCTCCATTTCCACCTGAACAATCGAAGACAGCACAGGTCAAAATCAACTTCTTACTTACATGCATGTAGGAGGGAAATGGGGATCCCCTACCCAGAGGGTTGGTCGTCATCCCAACCAGAATATCTTTTATCACTCCCGAATTTCGGAACAAATTGCGTTCTTTTGACCATTTTTAGACGTTTATTTTTATCTTTAATTTTATTCATTTATTTTTATTTACCATTTTTTATCACAACTCATTTTTAATTTTTACAATTTTTTGACCATTTTTTCTATTTTTAGCCGTTTTTGGCCAAAGATTAGCGGTCATTCGCCCCTCGCCGCTAAAAATGGCCGGGGACCTCCAACCGAAATTTCGAGCCATTACATACATGTATTCTCATGTACGTATGCTTCGTTTATTTATTTTTGTTTACTAGTTATCTCTCATTTTTTATTTTTTTATTATTTACCATCAACCGCATTATCTTTTCCGACCGTCATTTAACGTAAGACACCCAAGTCGAGTGGAGGACCGAAGAACAAGTTCAACTTTGCTGCAGATACAAAGTCAGAGAAGCTCGAATTTTAACAAGGAATTGTTTTAGATATATTCTAAGTTATTACAGTAAAGTGCTCTTAGCCTAAAAAAGGCGAAAAGAAAGGGATGGATGGGGAAGCACACATACATACTTGGAAAAGTTTAAGGGCATTTTCTACACCTGCCTCCCCCTCCAGAAATGTATTTGCCCCATCAGGATTCGCATTTTCCTGAAAAAATCGCAGAAAACGTCCAGATTTAAACGTTTTTAGCGTTCAAATGTGCGAATTTTTCGGAGGTCGCGCCAGGCAAGCATTTTTGACAATATTTTATATAACCTTAACGAATTCTTTCTTTGAAAATTTGTTACTTATACCGTTTAGGAAGAAAGTGCCATGACATAAATATAAAAAAATGATTTTTGTTTGACCGGTATCCATCGTTGTTCAAGTCTAAAAGGTCTGGTTTCAACCCCCCAGAATGCATGAATGATAGCACTCATCATGTACATAACAGGAGCTTGAGAATGAAAGCCGGTGTCACACCTTAAAGGGTCTGGGTTAACTCTTAAAGTGTCTGGGCCACAATAACGTGCTTAAAAGCGAGAAAAATGTATTTAAACATTGGGATAGAGTGAGCATCATACGTAGACGTAAAAGGATAGGGTTTGAACCCCAAAATCCAAAGCATCATACGTAGACGTCTCTTTGATTTTGCCTTTCAATTCCTCATTTAAAAGAAGTTTCTGGCATGTTATATAACACTTAGAACGCTTAAGCATCCTATTGGAAACCTTGAAAGCCAGAAATTTAGGAAGCAAATCATTATCAATACATTCCCTAAAAATGCAACATCCAAGTGAAGCTTATCTTAGCGAAGTATCATTAGTTTATATTTTGCTAAATCATAGTATTATGCTACTCAGGTTGAATACTGTTTGCTGCATATTTTAACGATTTTTTATGAACAGTGTAGCATCATAAGTAACAAATTATTAATGCGATAAAACTATAGACAGTAACATCACCCACTGCATTAATCTTAGGAGGTATCTACTTCACAAAAGTTATTTTTATAATCGATTTTATCTCCAACTTCGCTATACGACGCCACTAACAATGCAACGAATTCTTCGTAATGTATCGGCTTGATTGTATTTATGTACCTCAATACATTGTACAAGGTACGCATATGTACATGCCTACTCACCTAATTGTACAGCGAGATATGCGACTCATTGTAACCCGGACACTTTAGGGCAGAGCCGGACACTTTAGGGTGCCTTAAACTGTGTACCTTAGAAGCCCGGATTTGACTTGAAAATAACGAATATGTCGAAAGTTTTCGGCGCTTAGCGCTGATTCATTCTTTGCTGCATTAGGTTTCTTTGCAAAACCGTAAAAATTAAATACAAAGACATTTCGGAATGTTTTGGGGTCAAGCTTTAACTTAAAATTAAGAAATTAGACATACAAATAGGTTAAATGATAGATTTTTGATATCCAAGTTTAAAATCGAGCAAGAAAATTTTTTAATTTTCCAAAAAATTTTTTCTTCACCATGGCATAGATCTCGTCGTAAAACGCTCAAAAATGCCATTATTTTCGCGTATCCCTAATGGTTTTCGGAATATAAAACTCCAAAAATTTCGGTCCCCTCCCGAAATAAAATCCTGGTGATGCACCTGCATGCACACATGATGGTCCACATATTCACTGTTACAATAATTAGACTTTGAACAATATACATATTGATACTGAAAATCGGTACCTACCTCTCAGATAATAATGAAAATTCCCACCAAAAAACTAAGCTTTAAAACTATTGTAAAAACAACACATCGTGTTTTAATCCAAGCGGCGACTTCAATTGCCTTTCTGAGGCTGACCCATCAGCGGGGGATCATATCTACCTCACCCCCTATTTGCATATATGGTGTGTGTGTGTTTATTGCAGTGGCTACATTAAACCCCATTTAGATATAGTTTTAACCCAGTATAAAAATTTGCATGGTCGGACTTAAGCAATGGGAAAAGTGAATTTACTTGAAACTTGCGAACGAAATTCTGAAAAGTTTACACTAATCATAATAGATTGCTTATAGAAACCGGTATTTGTTTTAAATACACCACCGCGTATTTCTATGCGGAATATCACTTAATAACATTTGATGCTACACCTACCGCATATCGCGTTTTCGTAGAATTAGAATCTATAATATTAATTTCGAATTGTCTGTGCGTGTGTCTGTAAGCATCCGAGAAAAAAAGTGTTGACTGTTTAATCGAGTAATCCTCATATTTTGACTCAACGGGTAATCCGGGCCCTGATTCCGAAGGAACTTTAGATCAAAATGGCTCGATCGGACTTATGATACCGGAAACGACAGTTTAGTTTAACATGTTTAGGCGGCTCTGACGGCTTCTGTAATTGCCGCAGGTTAAATATTTTGTGCCACCCTAGACCAACTTTTAATGCGCTACCGACTGGTGTAGCCCACTTTATATCGCAGTGTAAAGTAAGGAAAAACCGTAAGGAAAACGCCTTTTATGGTCGCATTTTTCTCAATATCTCAAATCGCAGCGGATAAATTTCATTTGAATGTTGCATATTTTCACGTAATATCCCGATTGACCTTAATATAGATTTAGAAGAAAATTCACGGATTGGTTTTTGAAATACGAGAGCCCAAACATACCTTATCCATAACGCAAAATTTGGGATTTTTGCCTTTCTGCCGAAGCACAGCTTGGATGATATTTCCCAAATTTGGCCCTTGGGGTTTACCGGACCTCTGATTCCGAATTAACTACTTAAAATGCACGATCCGGCGCCGTAAAACATGTAGAGTGCGGGTTGACAGGAAATTACGGCAGGTTTTAAAAACATGATTCCCCATTGAGGACGAGCTCACATCAAAGCAGTATATCCAATTAAAGATTGTCTTTGGAATAATTTAAACCAACGTGCGTAAGATTCAATGTAAACAAGCCGAAAGCAGCAAACGCATGGCTTTTGGAATTGCTGAATATAGGATATTAAGTATCTCGACTCGACTTCCAGCAGCTAACTTTACACGGAACGTTTAGCATTTGTTTGCAGAGTGGCCAGACTTCAATTTTCTGTTCAGTTTACAATGCCCTCTAATTGTCATACGAGCATAAAGAGGAGGCAAGAAACAATAATAAGTAGGCGAAATGAAATCAGTCGCTGTAAAGTGACTAAAGAAATCAGCCTAGATGATGTTTAGACATTTTGTGAACATGGTGATTTACAGTAATTTAATTCGAAGAGCAATTGCAAGCTTAGAGAAGTCGATAATTGCCGAGTAGTGCTCCATAACGATATTTTGACACCTAACGTAAGACTGAGAGGTGCTAAATAATGGATATTATAGAGTGAGTGAGAAAGCAGTAAAATTTGGGAGGAGCAAATAAAAATAATAATATAATATTAAGACAACAACAAATACGACATATGGATTTCTAGTCAATTTTTGGCATTTTGGTCATCATCATCGGTACATATTCGTCTTTTTTTGCAAATAGAGAGCGAAGCGACCCATTTGCAAAAAATATTGCTTGCGCCCCATTCGCTGATATCACATTAAACTCGAATTAACATTCTACTTTACAACGACTGAATTTATTACCGCGCGCGATTAAGTTTCCCAAAATAATATAAAGTAAAAAATTTGTATAATGAATTTGTAACGTATTGTAAAGTAATTTGCAATATGTACAAATAAATAATATAAATAAATTATTATGTGATATAAATTAATATATAATTAATAGAATAATATAATTAATAAGAATAATTTATATAAGGTATTAACCGGGCCGACGCTCGGCTCATCCTCCCCGTTGGCTACGATTAATATACAATCGGCTTGTCTGATGCAACGCCTGGTCCAGCTGGTTAACGTAAAATCGCATTGATACAGTACAATCGGAAACGCGTCCTCTTGCTGATTGAGCCAAGTGAAAAGACGATACTCGCTTATCCTGCGTTAAAATTTCAGTAAGGTGTAAACTAATACGACTTTACAAAAACTTCAGGACAATATCGCTTATGCAAACTGATTGAACTTTGCATATATTTTACGACAATGCCGCTTATCCTGCCATAAAATTTAATGTGTAGTGTAAAGTGATCAAACTTTACACCAATTTTGATATTGTTTTTTAATTTAAAGAATTAATGTTTCAAGAACGACAATGTCGCTTCTCGTACGACAAAATTTCAGTGTGGTGTAAACCGATTGAACTTTACACACGCATAAAGAAATAAGGTAATAAAGTCGAATGGTCTGTGATGGCTCAATTATATCTCAAACTCCGCAGCGAATTACAGCAGAAAATTGACCATGGAACAATCTAGTTCACAGATTCATGTCAAGGACCGCAAGGTGTAACAAATTAGCAAAAAATTAAATTAAAATTAAAGTTTATTATTTTTTAAAAGAAAAAAGCTAAAATTAAAAATTTGAAAAAATTGAAAAAATTAAAAAAAATAAAAACAAGACTTGAAAGCAAAATTAAAGCAAATCACGACTATTATGAACTACTCCTGAAATTAAAATATTATATGCAAAATCAAAAATTAAATGCAAAATCTAGCAAAAAAAGTAAAAGACGAAAACAAACATAAACCAGCAAAATAGAAGCAAATTTAAAATAAATGACAGCTGCCTAGAACTGCCCAACAAGATTCGGGTAAACATTCCGAAATCTCGTGATTAATCCGGTTCATAACAAGAGCGAGTATGAGGAATCGATTAGTTTAAACAGACCTGGCACAAAAAAGCGAAACAATATTTAAGTACATTGGTTTACTTCATACTACCCCTAAAATTCGTTTAAACTTGCTCAAATTTCGCGAATAATATTCCTTGCAACAAAGTCAGATATTAAGAATTGAGCAGAGCACAGTGATAAGTACAGTGCTCGCCATGAAAGCTGACGCACTATTTTTGTAAGATTAGTGTTAGATAATGCGTCGCGAGCGCCGCGTTTTGTCCATTATTCTGTATGAACTTGTTTTTTTCTATCATAGGATATTATTCTCTAATAAACCATTAATGCGGCGACGCAGACGGAGCAATTTAGCAATTAACAGCATCAAGAAAACGAAGCGCGCGCGTGAATGGCGTTGGATCCAACGGCATTCAGGCGCGCGTTCAAAGCCATTCATTCGCGCGTTCAAAGCCATTCACGCGCGCGTCCAAAGCCATTCACGTGCGCGTTCGGAGCCATTCACGTGCGCACTTCGTTTTCTCGATGCTATTAATAGCCAGGCACGTAGCTGGCCGTCCTATTCGGGGGACCAACATAAATATTAGGGGAGTGGGGACTAAGTCCAAAAAAGCCAAAAATAGCACAAAATAGCGTTTAAAAAGTCAAAAAAGCCAAAAATAGCACAAAATAGCGTTTAAAAAGTCATATTTTTCCGATTTTCTGAATTTCGGGGTTTCCGAATCCCCCCAGTTCCCCAGAGATACGTGCCTCTTATAGCTACTTCTCCGTCTGCGTCGCCGCATTAACTGCATGTTAGAGAATAATGTTCTATAATAAAAAACAGGTTTATACAGAATAATGGAAAAAGCGCGGCGCTCCCAACGCATTATCTTACATCAATCTTACAATAATGGTGCGTCAACTTTCATGGCGAGCACTGTGTTCATAGAGTAAAACTAAGGATAAAATATTACACAAAAACAACAGTTGCTTTTGATCAAATTGTTGTAAACCTACCAGAAGATTAATGCATATATGCAACAGGGGGAATGGGTGATCCCCCACCCGAAGTTGGCTCTTACCCCACCCCTCCAAAGCTAGAAAACTTTTGGACCATCCCCTATTTTAAAAAATTAAGGGTCTTAAGCCGTTTTTGGCCAAAAAGTCGAGGTCATTCAATCATCTCCCCTTAAGAACGGCTGCGGGCCTAACCCGGAATTTCGAGCCCTTACATGTATGTACACTACTCGCCATGAATGTTTACGCTTTAATAAGCTTCAAAGGATGATAGAGCTTGTTAGGGGTTATATCTTTAACACGTCGGTCCCATTTTCGCCCATGCATGACCGACGTGTTAAAGATATATCCCTTAGCAAGCTCTATCATCCTACGGAGCATATTAAAACGTAAACATTCGTGGCGAGCACTGTATGTATTATACATAAGTAGTGAAGGTTCTCACTGATCAATGGCCCGCAAATCCAACGATTTTAGAATTACTTCGGACGACAGTCGCAACGTGGGCTTCATGCTGTTCAAAGCGTGCCATAATTCGAGTGTAAAGCTCGTAATAGGTACGTTTTCAGATACGCCCATTACGGCTATAGTGTTAAGATTTGTAACTCTTGGTAAAGATTCGAGGTTGCCTACAAAATTGGAAACAATATGTAGTTGTAAAAAGTGACATGACGAGCATATTTGATATGGGTCAGGTGGTTTCGCCCTCCTGAAAATATTTTCAACCACCTATAGAAACTTTTCACCCACTATAATATTCATTTCCTGACTACATTTTTTCCAATTTACTCGATTTTTTACATTATTCGAAATTTTGTTTAACATTTTTTATGTTCTAAAAAGAAAGAGCATCGAAAGAAACGCCAGAAAATGATGTTTTTGACGCATATCAACAGTTTTGAGCCCGAAAAGGCACTCTAGAAAAATTCTTTGGCTTCCACCATTCAGCATTCCGATGCTGTTTATGTTAGCTCGTTAGATAAATAGGCAATAAACCCAAACTCGGGCAACACCTGTTGGGCAGGTCCACTCCCTCTCAGAAAAAATTTTCACCCACCCCCCAGAATTCGTCATTTTCCGAATGTTCCCTAGAGTTTCCAAAAAAAATCGTAGAAACGGTGCTTTTTAAGCGTTTTTAGCTAACCATTTGCTGAAAAGTGTCAAATTTTCGGCGCTGCGCGATAGTATACTCATGTTTTGTCTAAATTTCATTAAATTTATCTGAAATTTTTCATTTGTCAAAACTTTTAATGTTTTTATGCTCTAGAAAGATAGAGCATCGTCAGAAACGGCGCAAAAACGATGTTTTAAACGCGTACCTACTAGAGCTGTGCCGGGGCCGCCTTTTTTTGCCGGGGCCGGGGCCGGGGCCGCCGGTGCCGGGGCCGGGGTCCTGGCCGGGGCCAATAATAGCGTGCTTTACCATGCTCATAGTACGACCCTGCCCTACCCCTTACATGTACCTATGCATATATTCTTGCTTGTAGATATGCACGTCAAGCGTTAATATTTGTTGGGATTACAAGATATAACAGAACATGGGCATCGGGGGATCTAGACCCCTCAGAATTCACATTCCCCCCCCAAAATCCGCTAGACCCCCCAGAAATTGATTTTCAGCATTTTTTCTGTTTTTCTGCGGTTTTTTGATGCTAATGGATAGCTCTCATTGAGAAACGCGAGAAAACGGTGTTTTTTCGCTCTACCATATATTATCAGGCACTTTTTAACTTTCAAAAATTGTGGACTTCTAGAATTTTTGAGCTGCCCATGTATGGATTTAACTCCTCTGACTTGGATGCGTTTTTCAATGTGCTTTACTTTGCACTTTTTTTAGGCTTATTATTCTATTTGTTCTGATAGACATAGCTGTCTGCTACCAAGCAAGCTGGAAATGCTCGTCTATATGAATTGCAATTTAAAATATGTCACTTTTGATTATTAACTAGAAATTCGCACCAATCTGACATAGTGAAATAAAGATTTGAATTAGGAAGATCTGTGGTTTGCTTGAAATTGAGTTTGAAGGTGAATCTACCCGAACATTATCAATTTTCTACATTATAATCAACTCTAACATTGGCCCCGGCCCCGGTGCCGGGGCCAGCCTGGCCCCGGCCCAGCGCCGGGGCCTAGGCCCGGCGCCGGGGCCGGGGCCGGGGCCTGGCCCGGCACAGCTCTAAACCTATTTTGGGCCCAAAAAACCACTTTAAAGTTTCACTCCTACCCCTCTCCCCGAATTCCTATGCTGTGCACGTCTGTAAGTATTTATCATAATTATTTATCATAATTATTTATAGATTCATGATATTTAATATAATTATGATAAATAATATTTATCAAAATCTAAAACAGGGTTATGAATTCGGTTTAAACCGTTTGAATTGTAAAACCCGTCGACATGTCGCAGTTTAATAAATTTGCGTATCATTTTAAATTTAGTCTTACTAGCAGTCAATCTCTGCTCGTGCTGTCCAAGGATGCAATTACCCATCAAATGTATTATCCTCGTTAAAACCTGGACGAATAGAGAGGAATAACAGAACAGAAGATTGAAATATTCCAATGATAATAATACACATGTATTGTCAATGAAAATAAAAAATTTCAAATCATTAAAAATGCATTTAAAATTTATTCACAAAACACGCACTGAGTTTTAAACCAAAAAAAGAAGTTTTCCAAAATTAGGGGACAGGGTGAAAAATTTTGGGTGTGATTCGATGGGGAGAAATGAATTTGAATAAGAACGAGAATGTTATACCTACGAACGAATGGAATCCATAATTATGATAAATTAATATGTTAATGAATACATATGCTAATACTAATTCAGTAATTGTTAAATTTTATAGCATATGTATATGTATAAAGTGTTATTAATAATAATAAATAATAGAAAGCAAATTAACTAATTAATCATATTTTACGATCGAATAATCATAAAATAAATACAGATATTTATTAATCCACATATCAAATAATAAATCATTGAGTAGGTAATAATAATAGTAATAATAATTTCATACTTAAATTTATACCCTACATATTAATTCAAAATTAATGATTCTTCAATAATTAAAAAATAAATACAAACATATATAACTACAAATCAAGATTAATAAAAGCTATTAATACTTAGCAAAGAGTACAAAGTCGGAAAGTCTCAAAGCTATTATTATACATGATTTTTTAGCTAATATAGATCAAAAATATTTGAAAAAATGCAAAGTGATAAAATAAATAAATGCAAATAAAAAGAAGGAAACGTCAAAAATTACACTAAAGTTACCTTATCGGAACTACAGTGCTCGCCATGAAACACGACGCACAATAATCGTCAGATTTATATTAGATGATGCGCCGTGAGCGCCGTGTTTCGTCTATAATGCGCTATCATCTCTTTTTTATTATTATAGGATATTTGTCTGTATCATGCCGTTAATCTGACGATGCGGACGGCGCAATTTAGCTATTAATAGCGTCAACAAGAAGGAAGCGCGCATGTGAATGATAGAAGCGCGCACGTGCCTGAATATAGAACGGTATTCACGTGCGCGCACTCGCCTGAATATAGAACGGCATTCACGTGCGCGCTTCCCTCTTGTTTGTGCTATTAATAGCTAAATTGCACTGTCCGCATCGCCAGATTAACGGCATGATACAGATAAATACAGTCGAACTCGGATAAGTGCAACTCTGATAAGGCGCAACCTCGGTTACATGCAACAGACTTTCATTTCCCGATTTTCTTCCCTATGTTTTACGTGTGGTTGCACCTCGGATAAATGCAACTCGGGTAATTGCAATACTCGCTTAAGTGCAACCACTTTTTATCCCTTAACCCATATTCACAATGCGTAACTACAACTTTTTAGAATGGATGATGAATGTCTGCTAAACAAGCGCATTTTTTTCGTGCACCATCATGCTTTTCAAGAATGTTACTGGTGTTTCCCTAATCATTTTGTTGTTCTTTCATTATTATGTATGCCTCACTGTTGGATTTTACTTTTTCCAATATTTTTTTCAGCATTTTGTCCAAAATTGATACATAATTACGTTATAAGAATGGCTGCTGTTCCAAAAAATTACTACATTTTCCATAGCCCAAAAACTGGAAATTTTGGACGCTTTCGATTTTGCACTGTTCTAGAGACACCTCGAATAAAAGCAACCTTTTTCGAAATTTCATAAGACACATCCTATAAGGGCAACCTTGCTTAAGTACAACATCGCTTAAGTGCAACTTTTTTTGGCATCCGAGCAGTTGCACTTATCCGAGTTCGACTGTATCCTATAATAAAAAAGAGATGATAGCGCATTATAGACGAAACGCGGCGCTCGCGATGCATCATCTAATATAAATCTGATGATTATAGTGCGTCATGTTTCATGGCGAGCACTGTAAAATCATAAAAAATTAAAATCTTATAACATTGAATGAATAAATCAATTTGCGGTCTTTGAGGTAAAATCTTCAAATTTTCGGCGCTTCGCGCCGGATATGAAATATTTCCCGCAATTCTGACTCAAGCGCGACCAAAAAACGGCACTTTAGTATTTTGAGTAAGAAACAAAATTTCTACGAAAAATTTGAATTTCATGTTCTTAATGGATAGAGCATGTCGAAAAAAGTCGAAAAATACGGTTTTTGCGAGGTATCCTGACGAATTTCCCGAAATATAGATCAATTTATGTGGGGTCCGCCCCCCATCCCCCACCTCCTCTTGGCCAAATCCTGGATACGGGCCTGTATATATGTATACACAGTCGAACTCGGATATAAGACACCCCATTGCAACCAGATGTAAATGCGTCTTATAGCCGAATGTGTCTTGTAAGCAAGGTGATCGTTCACTTGAAGAAAAATGTACTAATGAGTTAAGTGGAAATAATCTGTTGTGCAAGCTTATTTCAATGTTTTTTCATGTTATGCATCACACAACTCTTCCACACTTCTTTTAAATGTAACATTGTTTGCAGAAAAAGTTGTACAGAATTTCACCTCTATCCACAGACATTCACCGATTAGATGAGAGAGACCCAGTGTTTTTTTGTACAAGGTCCGTTTGTACATGTACAAAGATGGTCCCCAAAAGACATTGTATATTTTGTACATGCAAATTTTTGGGTACAATAATATGGTACAGTAGCAGTGGCGGATCTAAGATTTTGCTAAGGGGGGTGGGTATCACAACTTTTACAAAAACAGTCGCAAATAGGTCCCAAAATTTGCCCTTAATGCGCGAAATAGCGTTTTTTCGGTGTTTTACATTGTACACTTAAATATAATCAATTTTGACGCAATATTTTTTCTTAAAATTTTGAAATTTTCGACAATTTTGTGCGAAAAATCATTAAATTTCCTAATTAAATAAAAATCTGGCGCGAAGCGCCGGAAAATTTGTGAAATTAAGGCGGATTGACGTCTAGAAGCATGATTTGCTGCCCGATTTCCTGTATTTATAGCATTTGATGTGAAACATCGGAATTTTTAATTGGAAATAGAAGAAAACTATGCAAAAATGACTGTTTCTGCTGTTAAAATTGTTTTAAAACCTACATGAACAGAAAATGGCTTCCAGGTCGCCAAGAAAGTAAATAAATGTCATTAATGGGTGAAAAATCTGAGAAATTATGGTCACTGACACTGAAATTATAATCACTGCATATCCATTCTTTTTCTCACCAATTTTTTTTGGCCGAGGGGGGGGGCGGCCGCCTCCTTAAATCCGCCCCTGTACAGTAGCGGACCTCTGGCAGTGTATTTTAGCTAATTTCTGGTTCTCTGAGGGCAAAAATCACTAAGAATCGTCCTAAAACGGCGCTACACGCCAAAAAATTTGACAGTTTTCCTTTCGAAATGCAATTTCTGCCTTAATAAAGATATATAGAACACAAAATTACTCATTTCGACGCGAAGCACCGAAACTTTTGGCGAATTTTAGACCTTTTTCGCAATTTTTGTCTCCCAAAAATCTTTGTGAATGTACAAAGACGGTCCCGAAAAGTCTTTGCACATCGGAAAGAATAATACAAAAAACCGTGCTGGGACCAGAGGTTTTTGCGTCTTATAAGCCTAAAGTCTTATATCCAGGGTGTCTTATAGCCGTATAAACTATTTTTAAAATAGTAAAAATATCGATACAAATAATAAAAGGCAAATAATGCAAAAAATAAAAAACAAAACAACAAATTTAATCTGAATGTAAAAGAAGAAATACTACTAAAATATAAATATTTCAATATTAATATAAAATATTAAAATTTTAAAAATTAAAATTTGTAAATCTCATTATTACCTGAGGATATTTACATTTGATAAGATTCAAAAGTCCGTCAGGAATTTTGGCAAGTTCCGTGTATCGGATAGAAATAACAGTCGTAGCACGTGGTTTCATTGTCAAAAGTTCCACCTAAAGTAAGCCCGGCAGAAAAACAATACAAAATATAGTCGAAATATTTGAATTTTTTTCGAAATACTTTTGAATCATATGAAACGAATAATAAAATGATAATTAAAAAATTGAAATTAAATTTTGATTGTTTTATTCATTTTAATTTATTTTATTAGAATAGGAAACTTTCAAAAAATATTCGAAAACAGGAAAAAAGCCGAAAAGTAGCAAAATGGTTAATGGCCAAAAATTACATGTTATGCAGCTTTAAAATGCACCGGAAACAAAAAACCTTCTAAAATTACCAAAAAATGTCAAAAAACCAAAAGACCGAACATTTGCAAGACGGTCAGGAAACAGAAATACACACGAGTTTAAAATACGATTCCAAAAAACCCAAAATGGACAAAAAACCGGAAAGTTAAAAGATTATTAGGAATAATCGACTATAAAGCTTGCAATGATAGAAATCTCAGTTCAAATGGCGTAAAAATCCCGGAGGGAAATAGGTACATAGAAAACTGAACCTAAATTAAAAATCGATCAGAACTTGATTATCAATGTTACATAGCTCCATTCTTAACGAAAATTCGGACAGTCTAAAAGATTATATTCACCGCATGCATTAGTTTTAATTTAATTAAATTTAATTTCAATTTAATGGTAACTTTAATTTTTATTTGATATCAAATTTAACTATTTTAAATCTAAGGTACATAATTAACTTACAAGCACGCTTACATATTTAGCTCCAGTTCTACCCATAAAATAATATTTTAACAAGGGGTGTCCAGGGGCAGACTTTTTAGCCGGGGCCGGCGCAAGATGTTGTGTACACTATCTATGCCAACCCTATATGTGTGCTCAAAAATTCATTAATGGTTATTTCTGCAGTAGTATTCATTAATATAAGCGCAAGGAATAGATTAATTAAAGAGTTATCATCTTATAAAGGCTTTGAGTCATAAGTAGCCCGTTAGTGCGTACCTATAACATACGTACTTATATACCCCCAACACATGTCTACCCCCTACAGCTATAACGGAACACATGTGGGGGTGCAATTTTCTAAAAAGATGGATAGTAAAACATTCGATGGGGCTTTTTATTTTTGTTTATACCTAATACCGAGTATGTAATGAACGTGTAAAGTTTTAGCGTAAATGCCTCATAAAATTTAATAGCATAGAATTGCAGGGGATAGAATTCTCTAGATACGCATTTTTTTCTTTTTGAATTTCGCATTGGTTCTCAAGGGGGTTGTAAAGAGTGTGGAGATCTGGGGGTGAAAAGACACATTTCGGTCGAGTTTTCGACTTATTTAGACCTGTTGGATTTTTCGTAGTCCCCAAAAAAATATTTATGGAAAAGTACTAGGGTTCAAGAGCTACACGACGAAGTTGACCGCGTTCGTAAAAGATCAATACGGAGATAGTTCTGGCAGTTTGATGTTTACACTCTGAAGGTGGACGCAAAAAACACGTTTTCACCTTCTGTCAGTCTATCAACCGCGCCTCACATAAATCAGAAAGCGAAAAGCACATATTATAAGAATAAAGTACTTCTTAAGGCTTACATATCGCACTTAAGCTCGTTTCTTTAAACTCAACGCAGAGTTATTTCTAATTGTGTAATGCTTAAACTCTGGGGTAAAAAGAACACGTTTTTGCTTATTTTTTGCCTGTCAACTACTCGCTTATGAATTGAATGGCGCGATACATGTTACACGTCGATGGTTACACATCGCGTTTGGTCGCGTTTCTTTACACACAATGGAGAGTTATTTTCGGAGTTGAAAAAAGACGTTTTTGTTAGCTATGTATTTGTCCGTCAACTTCTTCCGATATGGGTTGGGACATGATACTAATTATAAAAAAGTACTGGACATCGATGATCACGCGTGCGCGTGGGCGCGTTTAATTACGCTAAATACTGAGCGATTCTTAAGGTGTAAAGTTTACACTAAAAATTCATTTTGCTCTCAGAGCATTGCGAAACGTGAATTTTTTCCAAAATGTTCTATGTAGCGTCAGGATTATGCATCTTATTGTTAGTTTTCTCTGCAACCATTACTTGTGTAAAGTTTAAACAATTTATATTTATTAAAGGACTGCAAAGTTTACACTAAAATTCACTTCGCTTACAGAACATTGTAACACATGAAATTTTCTCAAAATGTTCTCGTAATGTCAGGATTACATATATGACTATTAAATTTCTTTACACCAAGTAGTTGTGTAAAGTTTTCACTGAAAATTAGCTTCAATTCTAGAGCATTGCGAAAGTTTAATTTTTTTCAAAATGTTCAATATAATACATATCAGAATTACGAATCTGTTAGTTTTCATTAAGCCCAGTAATTGCGTAAAGTGCACACAATTCATTTATTATTGATGTGTAAAGTTTACTCTAAAAGTTCATTTTTATCCAGAGCGTTGCGAAACGTGAATTTTTTCAAAAACTTCTACGTAACGTCAAGATTATGGATCTGACTGTCAATTTTCTCTGCAACCATTACTTGTGCAAGGTTTACACTGTTGATTTGTTGTATAACTGCAAAATTTACATTAAAAATTGATTTTGCTTCGAGTGCATTTTAAAACATGAAATTCGTTCAAAAGTGTTTACATAATATAAGGATTGCAAATCTGACTATAAAATTTCTCTACACCCAGTAGTTGTGTAAAATTTACAACAAAAATCAAAACGTTCTATGTAACATCAGAATTACGAATCTGACTCTTAGGTCTCTCTACACCTAGTAGGTGGGTACACTTTGCTCTACTCATTTATTGTTAATAGGTAAAGTTTGAACTAATCATTTATTGTTAATAGGTAAAGTTTACACTACAAATTTATTTTACTTCCAGAGTATTGCAGAAACGTGAATTTTCTTCAAAATATGTTCCCTTAGGGCAGGATAACGAATCCAACTGTATGTTTTCTTTACACAAGCTTAATTTTTTTTAAAATGTTCCATGTAACGTAGAATTACGAATCTGAGTGTCTAAGTGTTCTTTACACTCAGTAGTCGCGTAGTGTACGCTGACAACATTTGATTGGTTGAAATAAGGTAAGGTTGTCCTAATTACAAAAAAATAATACTGATGTTCAGAACAACATTGTTTTCCGCTTTCTTGAACTGCTATCATTATTATGTCAAGGTACCGTGCGTGTTTATCGACCGATTTAGTCAAATCATGCTAATTTATAGTAGGGTGCACACGTGCATGCTGGGAGGGGATATGGGGTGTATTCCCCCTACCACAACTTCTGAAAGGCATACTCAGGTCATTTGCGGACCAAGACCTATTGTGGGAATTATAAAAGAGCGCCAAACAACGCCCAGCAGTATAATCTGAAGTATTTTCCGAGTAGTACTCTGTCCACTCATACATACATACACTCTTTTTGTCCATTATTTTGTGCATATTTGACAGTCCAAGTCATTCTATCACGTATCCTTTGTTTTCATGCAAAGTTATTCACGAATACTCAAATCAAGAAGACTAAAATACAACGAATTAAAACATTTTTACGGGTTTTGCCGTGGGGAAAGGGGGTAAGGAATGACAAATATATTAAAAAATCAATGTAAACTCATGATTTTAGCGCCATAAATAAGCCGTGAAAATTAATCACTTCCTCCCCCAAGGGATCTCGGTTTCCTTCCTCCCCGAACTTTTGACCTTGTTTATGTGTGTTAGGGTACAAGCAAAGAAAAATGCTCCGATAAAACAAAAAAGAGTCGAATATACTTGGGATTGTGGATCATTAGGGATGTAAAAGGAGGGGACTAGGAAAAGCTATCTATGCCTACAGAAGTCACAAAGAAAAATATGCTCAGCTTTACATCCAAGCCAACAAAAGTCGCAATGCTAAAAATCACACTTTTGCTAAGCAACACAAAAATCGAAGCGTATTCTGCGGTCTCTGAAAAGGATGTATAATCTTGAAAACAATTTTCACTGATCGATATAATAGCTTGTAGGCATACTATTTGATTGTAAGTTTTGCAGATTGCATTTGATTCTAATTTGCTTCATACTGACGCTGATAGAAGACAAAGTGAAATGGTTTTAGCAAATGTATTATTAAGTTATTATATTTCAATATTACTAACTTAGCATGTCACTGAGAAGATGCAGTCATTCTAAGTGTCACAAGTGCTTTCACTAAATTTAATCCTGACAAATTGGGCTGTAAGTGTAAATTAGAAGTCTGATTCAGTTTTGCCACTCAGAAATAGGAAAGTTCATCATTACCTGCTTTGGTAAGGCTGTTGGCTTTAACCTATCCACGCTTTGTCGTCATTCTTCAGATTAAAGTGCTGCATCCTTCCGCACGCCGCAGAATATACTTCGATTTTTGCGTTGCTGAGAAAAAGTGTAATTTTTAGCATATTTTGTGACTTTTGTAGGCTTGGATGCCAAAGCTGAGCATATTTTGCGTTCTGACTTCTGAACGCATAGGTAGCTTTTTCCTAGTCCCCTCCTTTAACATCCCTAATAATCCATAATCCCAAGTATATTCGACCTTTTTTGCTCCATCGGATCATTTTTCTTTGCTAGTTAATAAATTAATGCTGGAAGAATGAGAGAACCCTTTGAAAGTTTGAAAAGTATCAATGATGCTTCTAGATCTTAAATCAGTCCATTTAAATGATTACAATGTATTTGCCGAGGAGGCCGAGAATTGCAAGAAAATTTTTAGGTTCATAATAGAATCTTCTTATCAGACAAGCTCGTGATAAACGATATTAGTCGTCAGCACTTGAAAAAGAATTTCTGTAATGCTATATGGTTACACATCAGCAGAAAAATCATTCAAAATTACCATTCCCGCTAATATGCATTTTAATGTTCAACTAGAGATCCATTTTATGCCAATTTTCCCTTTATAAGAACAAAATTTCGAAGTGTCCTGAGTGCTAAGTAATAACCCACATTACACTACTCGCCATGGATGTTTACACTTTAATAAGCTTCTAGAGCTTGTTAGGGTTATATCTTTAACACGTCGGTCCTATTTCCGCCCACGCACGACCGACATGTTGAATATATATATATATATATATATATATATATATATATATATATATATATATATATATATATATATATATATATATATATTTATATATATACCGTAACATGCCCTATTATCCTATGAAGCATATTAAAACGTAAAAATTAGTGGCCAGCACTTAATCTCATATGTAAGTAGTTCTTGGATTTAAAACGCCTACTTACAATTATTCATATCTTCCGTTTAGCTCTCGCTACGCTATAAGAATCTTGGTTTACGACTGTTAAGCATCTTTTCCTTGTCAAAATTGTAAATATGCCGTAAAATATTCAGGAGACAACAAGCCTGAATTCCGAAAATTTCGTAAAAATTAAGAGTTTCGGCCAAAAAATTATTTTTTGGTGCAAAACAGTAACAGTATAGATGTTATTAGGTTAGGGCCCCACCAAATACAATCAGAGCAAGTAACCTCTATTCCTCACACAGCTGACCATTCAATTAATTTCCCAATATTTTATCCGATCAGGCTTAACAGATCGTATGAGTTTCACTTACACGTAAAGTTAATTGGAAAAAATAAATATTAATGCGTCCTCCGATTTAGACTATTAACGTACATTCTGAGATGAACTATAAAAGTAAAACATAAATCACGAATATCTTAGATGATCGCATAAATAGCTACTCGGCAGTTAGATTGTGAGTCTCTATCACTTCTTTAAAAGTGAGGCAAACACAAAATTTCAATCGCATAAAGTTACATAAATACAAATCTACATTTTTGCTACAAAAACGGTCCAACTATCAAATTGAATCCGTTAGTATTCTTAAATAAACCATTTGTATGCTTCCTCATAATTGCGTAATTTTTTCATAAGAGAACTTGGGATTTTTACTCTTAATTATAAATAATTCAGTCCCGGCCCGGGGCCAGGCCATAAGTCCCGGCACCGGGAACCGGGGCATAAGTTCCGGCACCGGGACCGGGGCATAAGTCCCGGCACCGGGACCGAGTGCATAAGTTCCGGCACCGGAACCGGGGCATAAGTCCCGGCACCGGGACCGGTGCTTTCGAAAACCGAGGCATAAGTCCCGGCAACAGGGACCGGGGCTTAGGTATATCCCTAATCTTAACTATATGTAATTATATGTTTGTAAGTAAACATTTCTTAAGCTTTGCTAGGCGGACGGAGAGTAATTGACTTTCGATTTTTATAGCAAAAAAACTTTAAAATTACCCAAAAAGCAAGTTTTTGCGAAACATACGGGGGGAGTAAAAATCTCCGTTTCTGGGGGTGGGGAGACGACCGACTTCGAATGGGGGACTCGCCAGCCCCTCCCCAGTTAGATGTACGGCATTTTGCCAATTCGTCATTTTTGTGTTAGTAATTAATTAAAATCAAATTAGAATAAATTGAATTGAATTAAACTAAAATTACCATGCCAACAAGATCGCCTCTACCGTACTCCTCGATAAGTTCTTTACATCCGTCGTCCTTTGTTAATACCGAACGCAGACGACCGCTCAGCACAACAAACATCGAATCGGCGCTCTCCGCTTGGCTGAAAAGTATCAATAAAAAATCAATATGTGTACAAAAAAATAAATTTAAACAAAAATAAAAACAATTAAAAATTATAAAGCGTAAAATCTACTATATATTTTTGAAAGTTTTTGTTTGTATGTATGTTCATATGTTTGTGCCGGGTTGGCTCCGGCCCAATGAAATTTGGTAGGCTGATATTTTGGGCCGAGGTCGATCCAATGGGGGAAGGAGCCGTAGCGATCTTGAAATTTCGACAAACGCACCCATTGGCCCTGGGCAGGGAGGGAGCAGGGTTTGGCCCCTGTGCTATAAGCCTCCACGATTTCGGGAGATGGCCGATTTTTTGCTATTTTTTTCAAAAATTAGTTTATACTGTTTGTATAGGGATACCCCGGCCAAGAGGAGCATGCCTGGCGACACTATGTACATTGTTATATGTTATAGCATTGGTCGGCACTGTGAAACATCAAAATACGGGTTTAACCAAATGATGCTATAACATAGACAATTTTATAAGATAGGCATGGTATGAGATACTATGTGCAACAACATAAGCAATGCTATAAGATAGGACGTGATATAAGATACTCTGTGCTACAGGATAGGCAATACTATAAGATAGGACGTGATATAAGACACCCCGTGCTACAAGATAGGCAATGCTATAAGATAGAACGTTATAAAAGATACCCCGTGCTACAAGATAGGCAATGCTTTAAGATAGGAAGTGACATAAGATACCCCGAGCTGCAAGATAGGCAATGTTATAAGATAGTATGGGATATAAGATACCCTGTGCTACGAGATAGGCAATGCTATAAGATAGGTTTGGTATAGATACCCTGTCTGTGCCATAACATGCAGTGATATAAGATAGGAGATACCATCAGCTATAACATATCACGTGATATATGACACCCTTTGCTACAACAAACAAAAAATTTTTAAAACATCAAAAATATAATTTGACCGAAAAAATTTTTCAAAACATCCTAAAACATCAAAAATATGGTTTGACGAAAAAAAATTTTCCAAAACATCCCAAAACATCAAAAATATGGGTTTGATTAAAAAAATTTTCCAAAACATCCTAAAACATCAAAAATATGGTTTGACGAAAAAAATTTTCCAAAACATCCCAAAACATCAACAATATGGGTTTTATTAAAAAATTTCCAGAACACCCCAGAACATCAAAAATATGATTATGGCTAAACAATTTTCAAAACCATTCTGTAACGTCAAAAATATGGATTTGATCAAAAAATGGTTGACAAAAGACATTTTAAAAAAATCCAAAAAATAAAATATGGTTTGTACCAACAATTTTTTTAGAAATATCCCAAAAACATCAAAAGTCTTGAAAAATAAAAAATACAAGAGACATATTAATTCCATATAGCTATCAGGCCTAAGTTCAGCCCGGGCAACGCCGGGCAGCTCAACTAGTGTAATATATAAGCAAAGGCACACAACAAAATAATAAACACGAGCACACACGTAGAAACGGCCCGAAAATTCGGGAGGGGGTCCCTGACTATTTTAACCGGGCCCGTATCCAGGATTCGGCCAAGGGGGAGGGGGAGGGGGCGAACCCGACATGAATTGGTCTACATCTCTGAAAATCTTCGTTGGGATTGCTCGAAAAAACCTCATTTTTCGACGTTTTTCGACATGCTGTATCCGTTAGGATAGTGATAATTAACTTTTAAAAAAATTTACTCAAAAAAAGCTATAGAAAAGTGTCATTTTTTGGCCGCGCTTTGGCCAATATAATAGAAAATACTACACACCAGGCGAAAAGCACCGAAAAATTGAAGATTGTACGCATTTATGTAACAAGGGGGATTAGGAGGATCCCCCACCCAGAGTCGGACGTCCCCCATTCCTTACAAAGCCAAAAAATTGTTGACCCCAATTTTTCGGGAAAATTCAATTCTTTGGCCGTTTTTAGCCAAAAATTGGAGGTCACTTACCCCCCCCTAAAAATGGCCGAAACTCCTCCCAATTTCAAGCCGTTACACGTATGATTATACGTCAAAGGCGGTCGATTTTCCCATCTTTCCGTGCATTATCTCGCCTTCCAAAATTTTTTTCCGGCCAGGGGGCGGCTGCCTCACCGCCCACTCAAATACGGCTATGATTTTTACGATGGGCAAAGGGAGTAAATGACCATAATTTTAGATTAAAAACGGCAAAAAGCACGTAAAAATGGAAGAAAAATTTTTTGCCAAAAATCGGTACATAGGGGGTCAAAAATTTTCCGACTTTGAGGGGATGGGAGTCGACCAACTTTGGATGAGCGACACCCCTATCCCCTGTTACATATATATGCACACAACACAAAATGCGTTAAAGGTAAAATTTTGCCGCATATGAATACAAATACTTACTCTGATGCCAATTATAAGCAGGAAACTGGATTATTTATTAATCACTTTGATACAGAGAATAAACGTAAAAATCACCGATTGTTAATAGCATTGCACTATTTTTTATCGATTCTTGTTCTAATTTCCTTTCCCCTTGTTTTACCGCAACAATGCAAAACATATACGACGTCCTATAATCTGACATAGGCCAAAGAATTGTATGACAATGTCAATTATATGTAGCGGGGAAGCTCGGATCGTGATATATCTACTTTGGTGTTTAACCGTGGGGTTGATGTTGTTGTGAAACATATTCTTAATGAATATATTGCGCAGAAGTGAGCAAGAGCCCGAGTTCCAATTGTAACGTGGAAACCGGCCAACCACGTTACTCAGTGAGCAAAATTCTACCCGCACCGGTTTCCCGGATCTTCCGCTCTAACACGCGTGTGTAGTACTAACCGACTACTCGGGCTCTTGAGCGAATATATTCATTAGGAATATGTTTCACAACAACATCAACCCCACGGGTTAAACACCAAAGTAGACAATTTCCACTGATCCATAGCTTCCCGCTACATATAATCTTGTGGATTTTTAGGTTTTTCAAACCCCTCGCTCCCGCAAAAAAAGTTTTCTAAACCTCACCCCCATTGTTAACTACGTTTTATGTATGTCAAAACTGCCAATTTATTTTTCGATGCTTCGCTACACATAAACATTTCTGACAATTGTTTTAATGAATTTAATTTAATTTCACATACAATTTGTTCTAAATATCCTTCAAAAGGAAGGAACATCGCCCGAAACGTCAAAAACTACTGTTTTTGATGTGTACCCATCGTTTTTCAGCCTAAAAAGGGCGCTGTAGAAAAATTTTGTGGGCTCACCACCATACATACAACAAATTGCAATTTTAAGCAAGGGTCCACAGTCATCCTTGGGGGAGGGGGTGACCACCAATTTTCGGTCAAAAATGGCAAAATATGCCTTAAATGGTCAAAAACGCAAATTTTCGTCAAAAATCAGGGGTGTCAAAAATTTTCTGACTTTGGAGGGGCGGGGGACTTACCGACGTTGAGTATACGATCCCCTAATTTCCCTGTTCAATGTATGGCACACTCCCTCCACCTCCTCCTAATAAGTTTCAAGCTGTGCATGCATGAGTTTTAAGTGTCTAACTTTCGTAAGCATACACGTAACGCCTAGAAATTTTGGGTGGGGGTCTCCGGTAATTTTTAGAGAGGGGAAGGATAAATCACGTCCAACTTTTGGCCAAAAATGGCCAAAAAATTAGATTTTTTCGGGGAGGGTCAAAAATTTTCAGGCTTTGAGGGATGAGGGACGGCCGACTTTGGGTGGGAGGATCCGATTCCCCCATCCCCCTCTTACATGCATCATGTCCGTAAGGAGATGTCCACATATAAGCATAATTCACACATTTGATTTTGGCATTTTTTGTCTTTTTTTACTTGTATAAAGCGCGACCCGCGTCGCACATTTCCAAATCTAACGCAAAATCGACCGAACGGACGAAGGGAGACAAACGTTGAACGACCGAATGGGCCAATTTTAGCACGACGTGAGGTTTTTCGGACATAATTCTAAATATTTAGGATAACATTAATATAATAATTATACTTATTTTTTAGCGCAGCCATTTCGTACATTAGCGCCATGCGCAACGGCTTTCTTGGATGAAAAATATAGAAATTTACACATTTTTTAAATTTACCCATTTTTTAAATAAAACTTTCAAAATTTTTTCAGCGCTTCGCGCCGAATATGTCAAAAATGTATTATTTCCGTTTTTCCATCACTTTTCTTTTGTTTCATCATCGGCGAGTACCTAATTTGTCGACTTTGCAGAGAGGGAACCCATGTTTTGGTGGCGCTTTTTGTCAGATTAATTGTTTTTTAAATTATGTTCAGTCTTCTAAATAGCCCAACCTTGAGCTAGACTTGGCGAAGATGCCAAAATTTTCGGCGCACTGCGCCCATTTATTAAGTTTGCGTATTGCTGTTTTTACCAATGCACAAAAATTGAGTGCAAAGACAACTTAAAGAAATCGTTTAGTCTGGCATGGACCAGACAACAAGAAATAAGTTGTGTACTTGGATAGTTTAAACATTGGATCGTTTGTATGAGTTGAAAGGGGTGGAAAATTTGTATACGCTTTCTTCAAATTTTATCGTCAGCGGTGTATAGAGCTCATTGAAAAACGCTGAAAAATGACCTTATGCCATGCCTATCTCCTAATAGTTTCCTGTTTTTTTGGTGCGCTAATGAGAGGCCCCGCGCGCAAATAGTTTGTGCTAGACATTAGCGGCTGCGCTAACGGGGGTCGCGCTAAAAACATTGCTTATTATTATAATTTCATTTATTATTCATCGATTATTGCTTCTTATTTATTATAACATCATCACCATTTTCTTGACAATAAATTTTTCTTCCCAAATGAACATTAACATAATAATGATGACGTAATAAGTAAGAATACTATTATTAAAATATTAACATATTAATATAATTACATAGACTAATAATAATAATAATAATAATAATAATAATAATAATAATAATAATCATAATAATCATAATAATTACACAATAACATTACACATAATAGCGTCAATAAAGGATTTTATCGTAATATGAAATCGCGAAATTATCGAAGAAAATGAATTTTGTCAAACAGACCTGAAAGAATAACATCAAATCGTCGGGTTATATCAATAATTAATTGATTAATTTTTCTACATCAAAAATATATAAAAAGCAAAGATTGGATGTTGTAGTACATAATCCAATGAATGTTTCAAAATTTACGCGAATGAAAAACGATGTTTCAAGAAGGTGTAAAGTGTTACACGGGGAGTGTGCAGTAGACCGTGCAAAGTGTAAAATGTAAACTATAAAGCGTTTTAATAAAATAATAACAGATAATATTAAATTATTAAAATTGTAAATATTAAAGTGTAAAGCGCACTGGTAAAAATCGTGCATATTAATCGACGCGGTACGGCTGAACTGGCGACTTTTTATAGTGTAAAACGACGGTTCGCCGGTCAGCAACGCCAAGCCGCCGACGATTTCGCGAGGTTGGGCGATTAACATTATAAATTCGCCGTCGTCGTCGTCCGTCGAACGGATCAATTCCAACGATCCGTCCAACACGTATATTAACGAAACGTCCTAAAAAATATCCATTACATAGCTCAAACTACATTAAGTTCATAAAATGACAAAATCCTTAAAATCCGAAATCAGTAGAGAATAATACAACATCTATAACACCATACATGATCTTTAGGGGTTGAGGGATTTCACTCTCCCCAGAAAGGTTTTCACCAAACCCTGAAATTTTTTCATCCCCCCAGGACTCGCAATTTCCCGAAAAATTCGGAGAAAAGGTGCTTTTTTAGAGCGTCTTTTGTTATTTATTTGCTCAAAAGTGTCATTTTTTATCTCTTCACGCCATATGCTCATATTTTAACTACATTTTCTTCAATTTGAGCGACTATTTTGTTTTCTGAAATTTTTTGTTTGTTTTTTTGCTCTAAAAAGCTAGAGCATCGTCAGAAACGCCGGAAAAAGATGTTTTTGACGCCATTCCATCATATTCTGGACCCAAGAAAGGCACTTTAAAATTTCACCCCTAAAATTTCTATGCTGTGCATGTCTGTCCAATACATATTTCGAAATTACAATTTGGACTGATGAAATCATAAAATAAAATATTCAGTAAGAAAATTATCACTTGACACAATAAAAAATGGATAACATACTCATTATATTACTCAGTCAATGTTTTGAGTTTACGGATGCGATCTTATATTATGTATGTAAGCACGATTAAGCTATGTAACATCAATTGGTGCATAATTTTATGACCCCTCAAATAAACCGAAATTCATAACGAACTCGAGCACCCCGGTTACGATATTCAAAATATATTAAGTAACTTGGGTAATCTTTAGGCATTTTGACGTTTTTCTTTTTATTTTTCTATTTCGGTCGCCATCTACGTGGCTTTCTTTTTATTTTAATATTTTATTGTTTTTTGCGCGTTTTTTTCTACCTCACGCTTTTCGACTAATCTGAGTATAATTATCGCCGTTTTTTATATAAGACAAACTTTTCGGGGCAAAGTGATAGAAGTTTTGACGTTTTTTTCCACTATTTTTGAGTAAAATTTCAAATAATTTTTGGCGCCTAATTGCAGTTTATTCAGCTCAAAGCGCGGGCGTTAAACACTCCAAAATCATTCTTTGTATAATTTCAAGCATCTTTGTACAGACTCAAACATCTTTTGCATCTATCTCTACTGTTTTATATGGATTTTATGCCGAAAATAAGAACTATTTGACAACTTTGCGCCATTTTCAGCCGTTCGAAGATAAAATTGACTTGTTTATCTTTATGTCGCATTGAATTCAAAAGCAAATTAGTGTTTATTACGAGATTCAATCCGCATATTGCGATTGCTGTATCCTTTCTGACTGTTTAATACAAGAGATCAGAGACTGATAGTAAGTAAAAATGTGTATATCTAATACTATATCTATATACAGTCGGACCTCGTTCTTAAACACTCGGATAGTAGACACTCCCGCTTAATAAACACCCTTCCATTCGGTCCCTGCCAAATTGCTATGCTTTACCACAGTAAGAAACCCACTTAGTAAGCACTCGGTTAACGGATAGTAAACACGACTCCTAAAGACCACGTTATAAGACAACGCGGTAATGACCCCGGTTAATACAAGTGGCGAAAGTGCATTGCAATTCATTTTTGTCAAGTAAACTCGGTTGATAAAAATATCGTTTTGTGTATTAAACATGCTTTGCGCGAAGTAAACGTTAAGAGCACTAATATTCAGTGAGATACATCAAGGTTCTGTCATATTATAGTACTTCCGGTCGTAAGAGCATTGTGTGTTATAAAGAAGTGAAAAATATTCAACTCGGTTAGTGAGCACTCTCGCTTAGTAAACACGGCACTCATCGGTCCCCTCAGGGTGTTTATTAACGGAGTTCGACTGTATTATACGTATAACAATTTTTTCGGTCGTACGTACAAACAATTTTCTGGGAATCTTCGTACATGTACAAAGAGGCGCGTACGAAAAAACCAGTTATTACATACACATATAGTATTCATAGATCGCTACGATTATAATAATCACGATTTACCTAATTTTACACATTTTTCAAACTACCATGACCACACATGGGCGTGAGGGGTTCGGGGGTATGCACCCCCAGAAGATGAAAATACCCCCCTTCCAGAAATCAAAATACCCCCCCAGAATTCAAATTTTGAAATTTTTTTTGCTTTTTTAGCGATTTTTTGATGCCATTGGATAGTGCTCGATGATAAATGTCGAAAAATAGTGTTTTTTTTTGCCATACGACCAGTTTTGAGACCATTTTTTGACCTTTGAAAATTTTTTCACCCTCCCCCCTCCCAGAATTTTGATGCTGCCCACCTATGACCATGACCAAAAAAATTTTTTTTGAAAACGTTATATTTTTCGATTCATTCCTAAACGTTAAGCTCTTGGATTTTTATCAAAATCTAAATCCTTAGAAAGTCCTCGGGTTTCAGAAATTTGGGCAATAGGAATTTAAAATCCAAATCTCAAATCAGAAAATAAAACGCGAAATCTGAAACGTTAAGTCTCAAATCTCGTAATACAGTCGCATCCACACACGGGCGTGGGCGGGGCGGGGGGTCTGGGGGTTTACACCCCCACAGAAGTTGAAAACCCCCAGCAGATTGCTGCAGACTCTAAGAATTCTATTTTTAGTAACGTTTTCCGGCCATTTTTGGCGATTTCGACCCCCAGAATTTTCTAGCTGCCCATGTACGGTCACATCTCAGAAATTTTTAACCTCATTATCATACATTCTTTGTACATGTACATTACAACTCAATCTAAGATTTAATTTAAAATTGAGCTCATTTTTCAGAAATATGTATTGAACTTTTATTAAACTTTAAAAACTTAAAATTCCAATATACTAAAATCCTGAATTTCTTGAACTACCTTTAAAAAATTTTCCTTAGTAAAATTAGCAATGTCAAAAAGCGCTAGCAGCGCTAAACTTTGCGAAATCAATAATTTTGCTTAAGTCCGTAAAAAAGCCTCAAATTCAATGTCCTACGGATCCTTACAACTCGCAGCAATTTAAAATTAAATAAAATTTAATAATTAATTGATAAAATCGATAAAATTGATCATTTTAATAAAGGGAATCTATGCAATAAATTTGAATTTAAATTAGACAAAATTGAATTAAATTAGAAGAATTAAACCTGAGATATTTTGAAATAAAATATATAATTTACGTAGATTATATCAAATCAATAGAAAAATTAGATTAAATTTAAATTCAGTAATAACATAGAAGAATGAAATGAACCGCGCTTCTGTTTTGGCTGGAAAATTTGATCAATCCGTACATTAACGTCTAAATTGTTCGGGTAGGAGGTATTCGTCCATTTTTATGGAGAGGATTCTGAATGTCCTTTTTTGAATTCTGTAGCGGAATGAAATGAAAAATGAAATAAAAAAATGAAAAAAATGAAATGGGAAAAATGAAAAAAATGGAATCCCCTAATGTATCACTACATGTACGTGTACGCAGAAATCCACTGAATACATAAATAAATTGATGAAAATAAATAAATAAAATAAACAAATAAAATCTGATAAAAAAATTATAATCCAAACCAGTGTTTTTTTTGTAGAAGGTCCGTTTGTACATGTACAAAGATGGTCCTTAAAAGTCTTTGTACATTTTGTACACACAAATTTTTGGGTACTATAATATGGTACAGTAGCGATTTTAGTGTGGCAAAAACTGAGTTGTTCGACCTTTAGTAGTGTATTGTAGCTAATTTCTGGGCTTCTGACGCCAAAAATCACTGATAATCGTCTCAAAACGGCGCGAAGCGCCGAAAAATTAGGCAATTTCCTTTTGAAATGCAATTTCTGACATAATAAAGATATATAGAACACACAATTACTCATTTCGGCGCGAAGCGCCGAATTTTTGCGACTTTAAAACCTTTTCTGCAGTTTCTGTCTTCCCAAAAATTTTTGTACATGTACAAAGACGGTCCCTAAAAGTGTTTGTACGTCGGGAAAAATCTGTGCCGAATACAAAAAAAAACACTGATCCAAATTCAATCCAGTAAACAATAAAATTATGTCAAACGATTCAAACAGATAAGCTACATATTTACGTATGCACATAGATATATTTTTAAAATTCTGCAAATTTACTCATACAGAAAGTCTGCTCCCGACGATGGAACAAAACGGAATCAAACACATTATACGAAACCGAATGGCTCTTAAGTAATAAATTTTTAATTAATCATTAATTAATTGAATAATTACCTTTTACTGTAATAATAATAAATTACATATAATATTAATCAAAATTTATAATTTTCATCGTAAAGCCATTAGGACTTACCGCCGAGCCTTGAACGCACAAAATGTGACCCGGTGGAGAATACTGTAGTTTGACCTTGCCGCTTAGCGCATCATCATCCTGGATAATGAATTAATATCGTCCCATTTAAATAATTCGATAAAAATCGAATCGATGAAAATAAAAAATATGACGGAATGCTTTGCTTCAATTAACTTAAGCTAAAACAACCAAATTATAGAATTTAAAAAATAACAAAATACTAAAAATATAAGTACAAAATTGAAATACAAATTTCAAAAGAATTTTACTCGCATGATATTATGTAAATATTATTCAGAGGAAGAACAGAAGATATTTCAGAATATATTTATAAGAAAAATGATTATTACTAGCAATAAGACATTCAATTGTCAAATTAGGAAAAATTTAGAAACAGATTTTTTTCTATTTTCTTAGCTCAGGATAAAAATGCTGATACTATGTACTGCACTACCACTCTTGTATTCATGAATAAATTGTTCAGATTTCTAAATCGTTTACTGAAGTTTAAATTTTAGATTTTGCATTTTTATCGATAAATTTTCAAAATTTTATTTTTCCTTGACTTGGATAATAGCAAATAACAAAACCGAAAAATTGCTAAAAGATGACTTACAGTTGTCGCCATGAAAGATGACGCGCTATCACCCTCCGAATTATGATAGATGGTTCGTCGCGAGCGCCGCGTTTCGTCCATAATGCGCTATTATCTCTTTTTTATCTATTATACGCCATTAATCTATATCATCCCGTTAATCTGGCGGTGCGCAAGGCGCAATTTAGCTATTAATGGCGCCAACAAGAAGGAAGCGCGCACGTGAATGCTGGAAGCGCGCGCGTGAATGTCGTTCTATATTTAGGCGAGCCATGATTGAAATCAATATTTTTGCAAGCCGGCTGACGGACGATGAAGAATTTTGCAGAAAGCTACGCAATACAGAGCGATGTACGCAGCACTGATTGAGGAGTTTTTAAACATTTATTTATGAAAAAGACCTCTAAAAATGCTATTGAAGTTCTTTAGATGGCTTAATATAAAAATAATAATTAATAGACAGTGCTCGGCTTGCAAAAATATTGATTTTAATGTTGGCTCGCCTAAATACAGAACGACATTCACGTGCACGCTTCCAGCATTCACGTGCGCGCATCCTTCTTGTCGGCGCTATTAATAGCTAAATTGCGCCGTCCGCATCGTGATTAACAGGACGATACAGATTAATGGCGTATAATAATAATGAGAGATAATAGCGCATGATGGACGAAACGCGGCGTCTGAGGTGATAGCCCGTCATCTTTTCATGGCGACCATTGTAATAATAATAAATTAATCAGTCACATAAATACATATATACTTCAAAATAAGTAGTATGAGAACCAAATTTATAGTTTCCCTCCATTTCTCTTGAATTTTTATTAAAAATTTACAGAAAAAAACTCTTATTACAAGTTGTATTATAAATTTTTATCACGACTTCGAACTTATCTATTATTTTTTATTATTAATCTTTCGTATTCATTTTTATCTATTTTCCAATTTTTAAGACCAGGGGTAAAAATCCAGGATTAGGAGATTCCATGTTTGGAGGTCGGTTAAAAACAATCCAATTTCACCATCGTCGAACGATAGAAAATAAAAATTAAAGCTAAAATAAAAATAATAATGAAACAATAAATAATAAAAGATAAAACGAATAAAAAATAATTAATAAAGCAAATAAATAAAAACAGAAGCAAATTATGAAGCCCTAAATTTCTAGATGTTCATGCGGCCATATTTATTTATGTTTATATTTATATTTTTTTATTTATATTTATATATTTTTTATCATATTTATGCAATTTTTACCAGTCCTAAAGCGGCGGCCATTTCGCTGATTACGGATGATTCCGGTGATGTTTGCTCAATTTGATGTTGTAAAGATGATTTCGGACGATTTGTGACGGGCGACGAGGAGGCAGCCACGTCGGTCGGACATTCATCAAAATCCATACTCTGAGCCTTGGACGTATTTGATGCGGTGAACCGAGCTTTGCTCAGATCTACTAAAAAAATTGGGTAATTTCGAATTTCTTAGAAAAAATTTGGAAATTTTTGACGAAAAAATTTGGAAATTTTTGACGAAAAAATCGAGGCAATTTCGAGTTTTTTTCGACAAAACAAGAAAATATTTATTGTCCAAAAATAATACACGAAATTCGGTAAAATGCAATTACGTGATAAAACGGCGACTGAACAAAAGGTTTGGAATTTTTTCGAAAAAAATTAAGAATTGTTCGAACAAAACTAGGGCAATATTTTCGTGAAAAAACTTTTACCAGTTTTTTCAATTTATCTCATTTTATTTATTTCTAGATGTTTTGCCATAGGAATTAATTTCATTTCGCAGAAGAACCTTGTTTATCGCGCTTTTGAAACGCAACAGTCACGGAAACCATTAGAGCAAACGTATTTTACGTCTTAATCTATGTAGGAGCTTAACATTTTAGAAAGCCTGGACTACCTTTTGAAACCTGGAGAGGAGGAGCACGTTTGCGATTTGTAATCAAAAGCAGGGGCGAATTTGAGGGGGCGGGGGGGGCGGCCGCTCCCCCATTGGCCAAAATTATTTGGCGAGATAAAGAATGTATATGCAATTTGCAACGATTTTTGGCCGTCAGTGACCATAATTTTTCAAATTTTACCAGCGCTAGGCGCCGGATGATACCTATTAATGACATTTATTTACTTTCTAGGCGACATGGAAGCCATTTTCTGTTCATGTAGGTTTTAAAACAATTTTAACAGCAGAAACAGCTATTTTTGCATAGTTTTCTTCTACTTTCAATTACAAATTTCGATGTTTCGCACCAAGTGCTATAAATACAGGAGATCAAGCAGTAAATCATGCTTCTAGACGTCTATCCGCCCTAATTTCACAAATTTTCCGGCGCTTCGCGCTATATTTTTGTTGAAGTCAAAGAATATTTAATGATTTTTTAGCACAAAATTGTCGAAAATTTTAAAAAATTCAGAAAAAGTATTGCGTCAAAAGTTATTTTATGTAAAAGTACATGTACAATGTAAAACACCGAGAAAACGCAATTTCGCACGTTAAGGACAAATTTTTAAATCTATTTTTGACTGTTTTTGGAAAAGTTGGGATACCGCCCCCCTTACGAAAATTCTAGATCCGTCACTGATCAAAAGTGAACATGTTTCATTGAAAAAAAAATAAAAATTCAAAGGCGGATCTGAAGTCAGTAAATAAAAAATGAATGAAGTAAAAATAATTTAACAAATAAGTAAAACATCGGTGAATGAAACATCGATGAATAAAAATAATTTTAAAAGAAACTGGAACAAGTTGTAAGCGTTTTCGATGTTTTTGCCTAAAAATTTCCTAACAGTTTTTTGTCCTTTTTTCCCTTATAAAGAGCGTTAAGTTTGCTAGAAATTTCCAAAACATATAAAACGCCTTCGAATCTCACTCAAAAATTTGTCAGTAAATGTGCCTAAAAGAATTAAAATAGCAGTCTAAGCTGATTTTAACGCAAGCCGACTTTATATATATATATATATATATATATATATATATATATATATATATATATATATATATATATATATATATATATATATATATATATATATATATATATATATATATATATATATATATATATATATATATATATATCATATATATATATATATATATATATATATTTATTATATATAATGTCTTAGAAAAGTATTTTTTTTATGCAATTTCTAAAACCAAATACCATGGAATTCAGAAAACATGCACGAATTTGTCCTATTGTTCCGGATAAATGATGGAAATAGTAGGGATGTCCCAAGCTCAGGCCCCAGCCCCGGTGCCGGGGCTTTTGCCCCGGGCTGAAACATTTGCAATTAATCGCAAAATTCTAAGATTTTCTTTCAAATAAATCTTGGAAATTATGAGGAACCAAAGACTTTGAATATTTCCAAATACTGACGAATTCAAATAGCAAAATTTGATCTTTAAATCGTTTCTGTAGCTCAAATGTATATTTAGACCCAACTTAAGCGACTTAAATTCAGCAGCGTATTCGCTTTACTTTATAAATTAGTTACTAGTAAATCCATTAATATTTATTATTATTATTACTATTATTATATCATTTATACATTTATGATTTATCTATTAATTTTATGGTTTTCCTTGAAATAAATAGCCTATATCGGATGACGAATAAATTTAATTGCTATTCTGTCAGATCTTATAAATAAAATTCGATAATCTGTTAACTCTGAACAGACGAAATGCATAAAATTATTTGAATGATCAGCTTGAGAAGGAAGCGAGATTCGATGCTGTGATGATCGCAGTCATTGGTGCCGCCCAGGCCCAAAATCAGGCACGTATCTCTGGGGGGGGGGTGAGAAGAGGTTCGGACCCCCCCCCCAAATTCAGAAAATCGGAAAAATATGACTTTTTAAACGATATCTTGTGCTATTTTTGGCCTTTTTGGGCCTGGTACCCCCGAAAATTGGTGTTGGTCCCCCAGAGTAGGACAGCCAGCTACATGCCTGCCTAAAATCATATATAAATATTGTTTTGTAATTCACAATTTTCAAGAATTTCTTGAGAATCAAGCTAGTGATGTCGGGAATATTTATCGTACATATTTGCAAGTGGCGGATCCAGGATTTTTCTAAGGACGGGGGCGGTACCCCTAAGGGGGCAGAACCCTGACTTGGGCGGAAAAATTAGCCGTTTTAACCCGAAAATCGCTAAAATTCGCTCAAAAATCCTTAATTTTGCGCAATATTTTGGGCCAGTGAGGGGGGGGGCGGCCGCCCCCACCCCGCCCCCTAAATCCGCCCCTAAGTCAGCCATAATCTTTGTAAGAAAAAGACGTTTGAAATTTGTACATAGATGATTTTTATGGCTTAGTGCGGCTGGAAGACACGACTAATTCAGAATAGAAAACGTAGAATCGGGAGTCTTAAATCCAAGAACCGCATTGTATATAATCAATAGATAAGGTAACAGTTTTTTACCGAAAATTAATGAACTATTACAGTGGAAATTGGAACAAAAATGATAATGTTAAACATAAAAATACATGTTTTGAACCGAAATGTTTACACTTGATTCAGCTTTTCAGCGGGAAAATTAATCTTCACCATAAATAAAATGACGAGCACGTAGCATTACAAAAAAATGTCTATTTTTCGTAGAAAAACTGACATCATTCATCATTTGAGAGTTTAGATCCTAAAAGATATGCGTATTCTATTCCGAACATTAAAATCACCTCGCAATTCTTTAATTCCCGGAAATCAGTCACGAAGTTTCGAAAATCTGAAGACAGTTGCACATTTTCAATTCATCGCTATTAATTGTCATTTAATTGGACTGATTCAGTGTCACGCGCATCATAGTCATTTTTCAAACCGTTTTTTAACTTGCTAAGCTTTCGATTTAAAGCCATTATACGGTGAGAAACCTGAAATTAACCCCCTTCTCACAGTCATATGATTAAGTACTATTGCTAAAAAGTACCGTAAATAATTTTAAGTGTACACTTATAGGGTCAGCGTATATTAGCAAGCATAACATCTTGCCCCGGCCCCGGCCCTGGTGCCGGGCAATGAGCCCCGGCCCCGGCAGCGGCTAGGAAACCTGCCCGGGACATCCCTAAAATTGATACTTGCATGATTAGGAAATTTATTAATTGCTGGCTTACTGCTCTCATCACAGATGCTGAGCGAGCGGTTATGACGCGAGGCGTATTTATCCGGGTTACATTCTCTACCGAACGATCGCTGAGTGTCCTTGCCAACCTGACAACACACAGACAAACACATATGTAGCACGAGATGGGAAGGATCCCACCTAAAGCTGGTCTTCCCCTATCCGCCCAAAGTCAGAAAATAATTGACTCACCCCCAAAGTCAGAAAATTTTTGACCTTCCCCGCCAAGTCAGAAACTTTTTGACCTCTCCGTAGAAGTGAGAAAATTTCTGACTACCCCAGTCAAAAAATTTTAGACCCCTGAGAAGTCAGAAAATTTTTGCCCCCCCTCCGCCCTCAAAAGACGAAAATTTTTTACCCTTCCCACATTTTTTGGGAAAAATTTGCTTTTTTAGCCATTTTTAGGTGTTTTTAGTCATTTTTTGTGTTGTTAGCCATTTTTAGCCAGGAATTGGAGGTCATTCACTTCCCCAGAGATGGCCGGAGACCAATCATGATTCTAGGGGGTGGATTAGAAGGGATTATCGGGGGAGGGTTTCGACATCCCCAAAAATTTTCTATCCCCCGAAATTCGCCACTTTTTCGAAAGCTCCCAATAATTTGCTAAAAATTCGTAGAAAAGATGCCTATTTCAAGGTTTTTAGCTATCTCTTTGCTTAAAGAAGTCAAATTTTCTGCGCTCCGCGCCATATACTCATGTTTTGACTATATTTCGTTCAATTTATCCGACTTTTTTATTATTTTGAAATTTTTGTTTTTATGCGCTAGAAAGATTAAGCATCGCCAGAAGCGCCGAAAAACTATGTTGTTGACGCTCACCATTTATGGGCCCAAAAAGAACACTTTAAAACTTCACCCCCCTTCCGTTCCCCCTCCCAGAATTTCCATGCTGTGCATGTCTGCCGTAGAGCCCCATCCCGAATTTCGAGCCGTTATCATACATGATCATAGGGGATTAAAAATTTTCACCCCCCCCCATCAGGAATTTTTTCAACCCCCCCCCTCAGAATTCGCAATTTTTCGAAAAAGTCCGGAAATTTTCTGAAAATTCGTAGAAAAGGTGCTATTTTAAGCGTTTTTAGTTATTTATTTGCTCAAAAGTGTCAAATTTTTCGGCGCTTCGCGCCATATACTAATGTTTTGACTATATTTTCTACAATTTGTTCGACTTTTCCAAAATTATTTTTGAATTTTTTCTATTTTTATGCTCTAGTAAGATAGAGAATCGTCAGAAACGTCGAAAAACGATGATTTTGACGCATACACCTACGATTTTTGAGCCCAAAAAAGGTACTTTAAAAGTTCACTCCCACCCTCCAGAATTTCCATGCTTTGCAAGTACGGCCGTTACATGCATATGTACAAAACAAAGCATAATACCGTATGGGCTCAAAATTTGAGGATGGGGCATACATAATGTTTGGGAGTTTTGGGGACCCCGCAGGAAGGTTTTCATCCCCACCGCATAATTCACAATTTTCATTTGAAAAAAAAATCGTTGGAACGGCGCTGTTTTGAGCGTTTTCAGCCATCTCTCGGCTCAAAAGGATCAAATTTTCGCAACTTCGCGACCTAAACACATTTCTCGACTATATTTTATTCCATTCACTGAAATTTTTCTGATTTTTTCTTCCGAAACTTTTTTCATATTTATACGCTCTAGAACGGTAGGGCATAGTCAGAAATGACTAAATGAATGTTTCTGACACGTGTTTACCGTTTTCGAGCGGTAAAAACAGTTTTGGAAAATGTTTTAGTTCCACCATCGAGGATTCCCATGCTGTGCGTGCGTGTATACAAACAAAACAACCGTAAACAGCGATGAAGCTTAAAAATTGATCTCTAATTAAAACGTTCATGCTTAGTCTGCTTATTCAAGACATGTTATAAATATATAAAATTTAAACTAATTTCGAAGCGATATCAAAATAAGATACACATAAAGGGTGAGAAAGCGAAATTCATTTAAATCAGAAAGTAAAAAATTAAAAGAAATACATAAATATGCATACACAGCACGTAACGGCTTAAATTTCGGTAGGGGAAGGGCAATCGGCCATTTCTAGGAGTTTAAGTGAATTACTGTTTTTGGTCAAAAAGACAAAAAACAGCCAAAAATGGACAATAACGGCAATTTTTTTGAAATTGGGGGTGGTAAAAAATTTAAGACATTAGGAGAGGGTGAAAAATCTCAGCATTTGAAGGCAATACATAGACCCAACTACTCATTAATTCGCATTTATAAAAAAACAATAATTTTTTAAACCTTTTCAAATAGCCTTAGAGCCAAATAGCACTAAAATTTATTTTCGATTCATAAGTCAATTCGAAATATATTAGAACATGCGATCTGAATACATCAAAAATAAGATAAAGGAATGAATTATAACTAGAATATGAGATGAGACAAAAATTGCATAGATCGATGCGATTTTTGAGATATTTTTTTACATTTTTAATAGGCATCGTAAATCGTCCGTTCATTTAAAATATTTCGTTATTATTACCGGCTTCGTTAATTCGGGAGAAAGGCCCAAATACGTGTGTAAAGTAGTAAATATAACCCGTTGTAAAGTAATTACAATAATTTGTACTAATCGCAACCACGATTCGTGATACTTGTCAAAAATTTCACCAAACATGGCCGTGCACAACCTTAAAACGTACCAAGCTAAATTTCGTTGAAATTGAATGTCCAAAATAGATGGTTCAGTCCGTATTAAGTCAATCCTAAAACTAGACTACGTAGAGCTACGCATACGTAGGCATATATTTGGTTTAATCGAGCCTAAATCTTAACTATACATGTATGCAGGTCCGCGTGCAAGGGGGGAATTTTTCATAATTTCCAACTATGAAACTATATATGTAGCTTTCTGACATTTACCCGCGTGAAAAGGCTCAAATTTTCGGCGCTTCGCGCCAATAAAAGTTAATATTTACTGCACGCTTAATTCTTATCCGGGATAAAATTATTCGCGAGACCAAAATTCATTGCATTTCTCCACTTCAAAAGCATAACGGCGTAGAAACATCCAAATTTTCTCGGCGCTAAGCGCCAGATATCATTCCTGCTTTGCCTATCTCTGAAAACCTATAGAAGTGAGCTTGAAAGGATAAAAATGTGGAAATTTTCCAACGCTTTGTGCTAGATAAAATCTCTATCGCTTACATTCGGAAATCTGTAAAATTCAGCTTAGATGAAAAACGTCAAAATTTCCGGCGCTTCGCGCCGGCTATAATTTATGCATTGCATATATTTATTACATGTTGTTGTATAATTGTATAGTTGTATAATATATAGTTATTTTACAGTTGTGGCACACTCCGTGATCTGTATGTCCTTTTGTTCAGTCGCTGTTTTATCATGTATTTGTGTTTTACCGAATTTCGTGTATTTTTCTGGACAATAAACATATTCTTGTCTTTCTTGTCAAAGTCCAGGAAAACAGTTCTTTGGGTAGTATTGGGCTAGTAAACTCAAAATTTTCCGGCGCTTCGCGCTGAATTTATTGAAGTTTGACATGGAAAACGTGTCAAATTTTCATTTTATCTGTTATTTTTGTTTGCAAAGTGCAATGAGTGAGTGCAAAAACAAATGCTGATAAGTCTTAAATAAGTTGGATGATAAGAAATCAGTTATGCAGAGTTTGAACGGTAGATTTTATTAAATGAAAATTCTATGGAATTTTTCGAAAATTTTTCTTCGCCATTGTATACAGCTTCTCTATGAACATTCAAAAATGCGTTTACTTTCGCCTACATATCTCCTAACGGTTCTCAAGATATCCGACTTCAAAGCTAGCGATCCCCACCCTCCTGAAATAAAATTCCGAATAAGAGGCTGCATGCAGGCTAGCTTCGAAATTAAGCCACGCTTAAACTAGCTTTAAGTTTTACTCACTTCAGAACAAGCGGGCTGAGACCTGCTTCAAATAATGATAGTGTTATTAAAATCGTGCTAGATTTTTAGATGATTAACTAAATGTTTGAGATATGTAGGCTTGAATTTTTTGCGGAGCTAAGGACGCCTAGAGATGAAGCTGAAGCTAATTTGTGTAGGAAAAGCTACGGATAAAATAATGCGTGTTTTAAATACGTATCAAGATGAATTAATAGGTTAGTTTAAGACTAAATTAAATAAAAAATAAATCAATTTTGAATCGGTTAAGACCGGAATAATCATCGCTGGATTTTAAACTTAAGGACATCTTAAAATAAGGATGTAGCTTATCATTGGTATGCATAAGCTCACGCACATAAGAGATCTTGGAGGTTTAGGAGGGGCGGTTTCATCCCCCCAAGAACTTTTTCAGCTCTCCCCTGAATTTGCAATTTTTCAGACGTGTACGAAAAAATTCGCAAAAATGGTGCCGTATTATTCGTTTGCTCAAAAGCGTCAAATTTTTGGTGCTTCGCGCCATCAACTCATTTTATAACTATATCTTGTTCAATTTAATCGAATTTTCCATATATTTTTCGAATTTTTCATGTTTTTTAAGCTTCAGAAATATAGGGCATCGTTAGAAACACCAAAAATCGATGTTTTTGATGCCTGTCCATGGTTTTTGAGCCCTAAAGGACACTTTAAAATTTCATCTCCCCCGCCTAGGATTTTCATGCAGTGCATGCCTGCCGGGGACCCCCTCCAAGCTTTCGAGCCTTGACGTGTATGGATTAGGTAATCTATAATTTTCGGGAGTGAATATGCGTTAATTAATTCATATCTGTTTAGTAACTCGCGCAAGACGATTATAAGCAGGTGGGCTGAAAATTTGTTGACGAATTCTGCATCAGTGCAACGTATATAAAATTTGCCCTCGCAAACAAATGAAAAAAAAGATGTAAAAAAATGAAAAAGATACGAAAAAATAATGACTGCGGAAAGGACTAGAGATTAATTTACTGAATAGAAAATGAAAAAAACGCCAAAAATTCATCAAATATCCAGGATACAAGCATATACATGCACATCATGGCAGATTTGGGAGGATAGGAATCAGCCGGTCTAGGGAAAGTTAAAATATGGGCCTTTTCGGGCCAAAATGATCTAAAAAATTGGTAAAATAATAAAAATAGCCCTAATACTGCGTTATTTCACAGTTTTTGGTCAATTTCAAGCACTTTTTAAGAAAATTTTGAATTTTCATTCACATTTGGTCTTCATTTTGCCTCATTTTCCCCAAAAAAATCTCCCATTTTTCCATTCTAGGGGTCTAGACCCCAAACCCTTCCGCATGCATGCCTCGAAAGGAGTATGCATGTACACTCGCTATCAGGCCCGCATCCAAGATTTTATTTTTTGCAAAGGGGGAATTTCGAGGTCAATTATCTCGAGAACCATGAGAAGTTAGGAAAAAGATGCATTTTTGAGCCTATCTCGGCGATTTCCATACAATGATGTAGAAAAATTTGGAAAAAAAGACTCCAAAATGCTCAGTTTATTACATAATGGAATAAAATACGTCATTCGATCGACAAAGGATTAACTTTTGTCTTCGTATTTAATGCTTGCGTATTGCAAGGATAATAAATACAGAAAATGAATAATTAGGCGCGAAGCGCCGAAAAAATCCGAAATCTTTTTACACATCTACATAACACAAATATGAGCGATTCTGAGAGGGGAAGACTGACACTATAGATAAGCAATACATGAAGTCCGGCGCGAAGCGCCGGAAAATTCAGCGTTTTCTAGCTCACAAGCATAGGCGTACAAGGTCAGGGTCGGCGGGAGGGGGGCGAAATCCCAAAAATCCGGAACAGTAAAGTTAACGTTCCGGATTTTTTTGCTCTTTCAACGATCAAAATGGTAAAAATGGGCCATAAAACGTTTTTTCGTGGTAATATCGCATTTTAAAAGCATTTTAAGTCCATTCGAAGTGCATTATATAACTTTTAACAATAAAAAATGCGAAAATTTAACAATTTTGGTCGCTTTTACAGTAAAAAGTACTACAAAGTAGTAATCCGAATTTTGACATTTTTACTGCTGCTTTTGACCACAAAAATGATGCAAAAAACGTTCCATCAGCTCCAAATCGCCAGACAGTACCTGTCCGGCTGAACTTCCACATAAGGGTGGGGTGATAACCCCTCACTCCCCCTCTGTGCATGTGTGCTCGCTCATAAGTGCGCCAAAAACTTGTTTTAGCAGTTTTTCAGGGCTACTTCGAGAATTTTCATTATTCCCCGGGATCCTTGCGTGATTCCGAAATTATCTGTCATTTCCGAGAGCGGGAGCCGGTGGTAGCCCCCATGTCATCCCGTGGATAAGGGCCGTTCGTTATACCTTAAAACAACCGAATCAACGTTTGCCACGGCAGACACGGTTTTGAAAGGCGATTGATGGCCCTGAATATCGTTAAAGAACATAAATGCATGAATAGAAAGTAAAAGGCTGGTCTACAGACAGGGGCGGATTTAAGGGGGGGAGGCCGCCCCCCCCCCATTGGCCCGAAATAGTGCGCAAAATTAAGGATTTTTGAGTGATTTTTAGCGATTTTCTGGTTAAAACGGCTAATTTTTCCGCCCAAGTCAGGGTTCCGCCCCCACCCCCTTAGGGGTACCGCCCCCCCCCCTTAGGAAAATCCTGGATCCGCCACTGTCTACAGATTGCTGAGAAAAAACATTCTGTACCCAATTAATCGGTGCTTGACAGTTGTGACCATACGTTGGCGGGGGCGGGGTTAGGGGTATGCACCGTCAGAAGGCCGAATACCCCTCCAGAAACCAAAATACCCTCAGAATTCAATTTTCGAAACTTTTTCGTTTTTCCGCAATTTTTTGATGATAATGGATAGTGTTCGATGAGAAACGTTTAAAAATGGTGTTTTTCGCCATAACACCATTTTTTGGGATCATTTTTTGACCATTGAAAAAACACCCTCCAGAATTTCGCGCTGCTCACCTATGGTTGTGACATGAATTAAATGTGATACATTTCGGTTTATGACTTATTAAAGTCTTTTTCACGATCTTTGAATTGAAAACTTGATTCAGTCGGTTCAAACAATTAGTTTAAAATTTTTTACCAGTTGAAAAAGTCAAATTTTTCACTATTTTTTCTTATTCACTTTTTTACAGCAGATTTTCCATATTCGCATGATATACATAACATACGAGGATTTAACGGGAACGAGGCGTATTAGAAATTTATCTTTTTTATGAGGGTTTTACGGATAATTGTATTAAATTCTTTGTTTAAACTGTTTAAATTGAGTTAAATGTCATTTCAATGAATTTAAATTCAAATCAACATTGCTTAAACCGATGTAAAATGAAGCGTTTCGTATCCCTCTTTGCAGACGTCCGAAATGCGGAGCAAAAAATACAGTAAAAGCTTAGGACTTACAGTAAGAACATCCAAAATGCTAAGCATACTGTAAATGCTATCGCCCTTGTTCGCGATTTTTACTGGAAACTGCTCCTCGTGTTCCTGTTTAAGTCATAAAAGCAAAAATATAGCATAAGCGAGATTGGATCAAAATGATAAAAACACTAATAAAACACATAAAATAAGCTACTAATACTACAAAATTCAAATGACGAACAATGGCAGTAAAAAGACGTACATAGTATGTTGTACCGTGTAAATATTCAAAGTGGTATATTGGTAATAGTATGGGAAGTAAAGGCTTGAAATACATGTGTAAAAACTGATAAAAATTTCGCTGGAATAAAAAAAGATTAAAAAGTAAAACAGAAAAACCAGTGTAAAAAAAGATCAAAAGATGAAAAAATAACAAAAAGAAAATAAAAATGGAATAAAAATAATTAAAAAAATCATACTCGTAAGCATCATGCAAAATATGCAGGTACTATGTATCATATATACAACGACGTGAAGCCTTAGTGAAAAATGCAATACTTTTATAATGCAAAAACTCAACTCAACAATACGACAAACAGGCTATAACTCGTACTATGCATTAGTTTTCAGGTTGTATTGTAAAGTTAAAAAAAATGCTCCACATAAGTTTTTCTACAGTAAGATCTTTACACCATAAAATACTGATTTAAAGAGAATTCAAACTTTGCTCAGCACTTGCTTTTATATACAATGTCACCGATCCACTTTGTACAACGTAAATGCTATTGTCGTCGTCACCGGGTTTAAACAGCGTATCGCCCTCTGATAATCTCATTATTTCGACGTGTTTACACAATTCCAAAAATAGAGGAGCTTCAAAATGACCAAAGACCCTGAAAGAGCAATATGTACTGTCGACGGAAAAATTCGGTTCCGCATTATGAAATGCCGGGAATTGCCAAACTCCAGAAATTGCAAAAAAATAAGTTTTAGGAAGAAGTGGTAATAAGCCGTGCAACACATTCCCATTGGAGGTGAGGGGGATATTACCCCCAGCTCAGGGTCCGAGACTTGAATCACTGTCGGATGATTTTGAGCTATCAAACATTTCCTGCATGATTTTTGGGTACAAAAGCAGCAAAGATGTTAAAAATTTTTTCGGCGCTTCGCGCCAACTAATACATTTCTGTTTTGTTTACCCATAAAATAACTAGAATGTACCTAAAATGATCTAAAAAATCAAAATTTCCGATGAATTCTCATATTTTTTACTTACAAGAGTGACGAAACTAGTCAGAATGGGACAAAAAGTAGTTAAAAATGCAGTTTTTCACATTAAAACATGCTATATAGGAAATTTTAGCCATTTTTCAATATTTGACCTGCAAAAAAGGCTGGCCTCCAAATTAAGTGGTCCTAAATTTTCGGATTTCACCCCCTGAACTTCCTTGGGAAACTATGAGCCGAGACGAGTTAAGTTATATACCTCGTATGCGTACAACATTTGTACATGTGCCGGTCATTTTGTAGGGCGGGGAGGGGTGAATAACTTTCCATTTTTGTCCAAGTTAGGAAAAATGCGCTTAAAACTGGTCAAAACGCAAGTTTTGTGCCAGAAATCGACCTATGCACGTTTGACCATAACGCATGCTTTCCCGAATTATTACATGGAACCAGTTTTTTTGTACAAGGTCCTTTTTAACATGTACAAAGATGGTCCCCAAAAGTGTTTGTACATTTTTAACATACAAATTTTTGTGTACTATGATATAGTACAGTAGCAATTTTATTGTAATAAAACAGGGTTTTTCGACCTTTGGTAGTGTATTTCAGCTAAATTCTGGATTTCTGACGCCAAAAATTGCTAGAAATTGTCACAAAACGGCGCGAAGCGCTAAAAAATTTGACATTTTTCTATTCTAAATGCAAATTCTGCCGAAAGATATATACGACAAACAATTAATCATTTCGGCGCGCGCCGTAAATTTTTGGGAATTTTACACCTTTCTTACAGTTTTTGTCGTCCCAAAAATCTTTGTACACGTACAAAGACGGTCGTCTTTATACATCGGGAAAAATCTTTGCCGAATAAAAAAACCGTGCATGGAACTCATCGTGAATCAGTAGCGGATCCAGGATTTTCCTGAGGGGAGGCGGTACCCCTAAGGGGGGGGGGCGGAACACTGACTTGGGCGGAAAAATTAGCCGTCCTTAATTTTGCGCACTATTCTGGGCCAATGGGGGCGGCCGCCCCCCTTTAAATCCGCCCCTGTCGTGAATGCGGGATACAAATGACCAGATCACGATTTCTTTACGTTGAATTGAAGGCTTATCGATCGAAATAAATAAAAATAAGAAGCGAGCAAATTCAACAAAACCCTATACTTTGTCCTTGCATTTGATTGCCTAATTCGTTTCCTGATGCCATTTCATTGGAACAACAGAAGTACAACTGAACTTATGTGAAAATGCAAAGAAATAACCAGTAGTAATCGACCATGAGCCTCATCCACTGCGATTATCTATACTGAATATCTAATTCAGACATAGAATACTACCTTTTGGTTTTGAGCCTTTTACGACTGGTCATAATTCTAATTTTTCCTACGATAATTAGTGCGTACGAGTGAATAATGCTATGAGTCTACAGACAAAAACAAACGAAATCGTCAAGCGAAAACCGGGAGCACAAATCGGGGGAAACGGTTAGATAAATGATTTAAAATAAATTAAGCAGACGCAGGCTATTTTAAGTAGCAGTCATCGATTTCGATTCATATCTGCTTTGAAGCATCTTTACAAGGGTTTTATTTTTGAACAGGCTTATCCTTATTTGAAAAATTCGTCCTGCTGGAGGCACCTACATACATAGATGCATTATTGCGTATATGTAAAGGGCAAAAAATTTGGAGGGAAGGAGATAAACGACCTACTATTTTTGACCATGAATGACAAAAAACCTAAAAGGGCAATGCAAGTTTTTGTCCAAAATTCGAAAGGGGGTAAAAATTTAAACCCCAAGGGAGATGATCGACGACCGACTTCAGGGGTGCAGATAGGTACTTAAAGCCATGCATAAACAGGATGGAATCCCAGGACGTGAAAACAAAAAATCTTTCTTAAGTGCCTTTTTTAGCTCAAATCATAGATGCACAAGGAAAGGGACGGCAAGGGGAGTAAAATCCCAGAAATCTAAAACAGTGAATCAAGTGTGTTCACGATTTATTTTGCCATTCAGACGACGAAAATTGTCAAAATGACATATAAAACCCTGTTTCGTGATAATACCGCATTTTTAAAGCATTTTTAGTTCATTTTGACTTAATTATACAAAAATTTAAAAATGTTCACTGCTTTTGTCCTCAAAAATGCAGCAGGAAACGTTGCGTCAGCTCAAAATCGTCGGACAGTATCTTTCTGACTGACCCTTCAGCGAGGTAATACCTCCTCACCCCTATATATGTGCATGTATGACTCAAACGCGTCAACAACATCAGTTTTCAGCGTTTCTGATGATGTCATTTCATCCGAGACGGGAAACCAAAAAAAAGTTCCGAAAAATTGGCATATTCTAATGAAAATCACAAAAAAGGCTTAAAAACAAAGGATGCCTTCTACGATTTTCTTGGGAAATCGCGAATTCTGGGGAGGTGAATATATTTTCAGGAGAGGGAGCATACATATATAACAGGGGGTGGGTGGGGAGGAACCCTCCAGCCGAAGTCGGACGACGCTCCCCTCAGCCCACCAAAGCCAGAAAATTTTCTACCCCTTCCCCCGATTTTTGACTTTAATTTTTTTTTATTTTAATATTTTAATATTTTAATTTTAATTCAAAAAAAATATGTTACATTTCGTGAACAGGTGGCGCGTGTTCAAATTGCGCGTAACTTATCGAAAATACAAAACAAGCCAGAACTTCGCGCTAAATATTAGCAAATCATCAATACGACAAAATTGGCAAGAAAAAGGGAAGACGAAGAAGAATAGAAAAAATAAAAATAATTGGAAAAAAGGAAAAGTTAGCATTTTTTGAGACTATGCACTCATTGAGATTTTGGACCAGGAACAGGTGAATGTGCCGTTCTGAATAGAAGAGAAAATAAGTAAGCTTATGGCCCAAGCTTATAGCAGTGTTCGACTTTTTGATTAAAAAATGGATATATCTAATCCAATTTCATAATTTAAAATGTTAAGTAACTAATTATCTCGTAGTTTACACGTAACAGTTGAAGAAAAGTGAAGAAATTTTGATGAGAATTTTCAATAGGTCAAAACTTTCAATGTTGCAGGGGTAGGCTGAAGAAAGTCTAAAATCATCCTTTTCCATTCAAAGCTATTCTTTATAACATAAAAACTGGATTTTTTTGGGTAAAAACACGCACATAAAATTAATCGGATGGCAGGAAAACCGTCAAATAAGGAAGGACCGAGTAAAATCTATAAATAAGCCGTCAACGACCAAATCAAAAAAAACCAGCAATTAATTAAGAATCGATTTTAAAGAACTAATCGAATCGACGATTCGAAATAAGAACAAAAAGTGTTAATATTGAGCGGATATTTTGCATTCTATGTATTAAAATGCCCAAAAGATATCATGTAACTTGTTTTCCAGGAAAAACTAATAAGGGTTACCGAGGGCGGATTTATGGTGGCGGGTAGAGGGCGGTCGGCCCCCCCCATCGGTCCTGCGCAAAATTAAGCATTTTTGAGCAATTTTCAGCAATTTTCGGGTTAAAACGGCTGATTTTTCCGTCCTAGATTCGCCACTGAGGGTTACTGTAGTGTAATCAAATCGTAAAATGCGGATTTCAATATTGATTCATTATTGCCCGCGTTAGACCGCAAAAGTTATTCCAGAACTTTTCTGATTGCGGATTAAAGAGAACTTAACAGTTGCATTCCGTGGGCGTTTTTGAGCTTGGACCCTACATGTATAGCAAATAAATTCTCGGGGTTAGCCCCAAAAGATTTCTTAAGTCTTTTTTGGCTCAAAACGATCAATACGGGTCAAAAACACTATTTTTTACATTTCGGACGATGTTCGTTATTTTCTAAAAAATAAAAACATAAAATACATTTTGGAAAAATTTTGAAAAATATTAGCCCAAAATACAGTTTAAAGTGCACGTGTGTACCGTATATTGTTGAGCATATAAAGAATTTCGGGCGGCAAATCCTGGTCGGTGAAGGGACCGTAATCTGGCTCAAAAAACGTTGCCGGTGGCCTTTTAGTGGGCCTCAAGGCGATTTCTTTGTCCATGCGAAGCACCCTAGGAGAATGAGACTTTAATAGGGGCCTAATTTACCAGACACTATTGTGATACCGTATGCTACAGTATACCTGCGAGCAATTTTTAACAGCCTTTCCCGCCTTTTCATCTTTGATGTACTCGAACTCGATCCATTGCTAACGGTTCCCAAATTACTGACCTATAAATTTATTGAATCACAGACGGAATTCGAAGCCCTTCTAATGAATTAATCGTAATGCCTCTATTGATCATGCATAAATTGATTTCAAAATGTCTAAATTGACTTGCTATAGCGCTAAACGGGTACAGCAGTGGAACAAAGGTCAACGATACGCGATTTTAAAAGTCAAACCCGTATTACGATGTTTTTAGTCAGCTATATGAAAGCTCCTCGCTATCGGTGGCGTAATAGTTCGTTAGGTGACCCACTTTTTACTGAAGCCTTAGTATTGAGAAAAAAAATTATTAAAAGGATAATGTTAGGAGAAATTCACTCAACTATTTTCAGTAGAGTATTCAGATAGAATAACCGAAGAAAATGAAAAAGATTAACAAAATTAATAGGAAAAGAAATTTCCATAACAAAATTAATAGGAAAAAAATTTCCAACGATTCTGATTACTCAATTAATTTCAACGTATAAATTAAAGTACCCATTTATATTCTGCGCCTTTTTTAAATTTTTTTCTACTATTTTTACTCCTTGTTTTTTTATGGTTTGATACATTTTACTATAAAGCTTTCTTGTTGAATAGTATGCGTGTACCGTAATAAAAAAACGGAAATTTTTTGCACTAATTGTCGAATTTCAATCGCCAGTTCCATTTTCGACAGCAGGAGTATAGCAGAAATTTCGATGTAATAATTCAGAGATTCTATCACATTTAGTTTTCCTAAAATATTCAAAAATATGAACCAATATCAAAAATTATTCAGGCGATAAAAAAAGAAAGAAAATACAGAAAAGATTTTTGTTTTTTCCTGAAAAAATTTTATCTTTTCATGTTTTACATGTCATATATTCTCGTTTGACAATGTAATTAAGGGCGATAAGCCTGAGCGCGAGTGTCAGTAAAAAGAAAAAGTTACTTACTTTATCTGTCATAAATAAATTCTAATTATTTATCGGAAATTTTTTCGATACTTTAGCGTTTTTCTGCTTCAATAATACACATTACGATGACCATACATGATCTTGAGGGTTGGTGGGTTTAAACCCCCTTGCCCAGGAAACTTTTGACCCCCGCAGACATTTTTTCACCCCCCCTCCAAAATTGCCGATTTTTCAAAAGTTTCCAAAGTTTTACTGAAAATTCGTAGAAAAAGTGCCTTTTTAGCGTTTTTAACTATCTATATGCTCGGAAGTGTCAAATTTTCGGCGCTTTGCATCATATACTCATGTTTTGACCTACATATCAATATATTGTTCAATTCATTCGACTTTCTTTAATTTTTTTCGATATTTTTACGTTGTTCATGCTTTAAAAAGATAGAGCATCATCAAAAACGCCAAAAAACGATGTTTTTTGGCGGGTACCCACCTCACCTGGGCGTGGGGGTTTGGGGGGTACACACCATACATGATCCTGGGGGGAGTTTAGTAAAGTTTTCACCCCCCGCAGAATCATGTTTCACCCCCCGCAAAAAATTTTTCACCCCCCCCAGAATTGGCGATTTTTCAAAAGTTTCCTAAACTCACCTGAAAATTGGTAGAAAAAGTGTCTTTTAAGGGTTTTTGGCTATCTATTTGCTCAAAATCGCCAAACTTTCGGCGCTTCGCGCCATATATTCATGTTTTAAGCGATATATTGGTCAATTTATTCGACTTTTTTCGAAATTTTTCTCATTATTTCATGCTCTAGATGGATAGAGTATCGTCAGAAACGCCAAAAAAAACGATGTTTTTTAACGCGTACCGGCCATTTTTGGGCCCAAAAAAGGCACTTTAGGTTTTCGCCCCTCCCCAGAATTCCCATACTGTGCATGTATGGTATGCACCCCCCGAGAAATCAAAATACCCCCCCCCCCAGAAATCAAAATACCCCCCGCCAGAATTCAATTTTTGGAAATTTTTTTCGTTTTTTTCGCAATTTTTTGATGCCAATGGATAGTGCTCGATGAGAAACGTCGAAAAATGGTGTTTTTTACGCCATACCACCATTTTTATGGCCATTTTTTGACCTTTAAAAATCTTGCACCACCCTTGCTGCCCAAGTATGATACCCACCATTTTTGGGCCCAAAAATGCACTTCAAAATGTCAACCATAACCCCAATTCCCCTGCTGTGCATGTCTGATTATGACGCATTTATTCATCAAACCAGTTATTTTGTCAAATGTTATGATGACCAAGTTTTGAGCAGAATAATATAATACTGTGCAGGCTAATGCTTAGGGGCGATTCGAACCGAAAACCAAATTAATCGTTTTCGAAAACGAAAGAAGGCTTTAAAAAAATTCGGAGAGTACCTAGTAAAAAACTTAGGAGTGCCACCGATTTCTAATCTTAAGGATCGAAAATTGACCAAAAGGCTAGTTTTCAACCTAGATTAGGGAACAGTTTGAGGTGCAAAATAGCAAAGCTTCAACAAAAACTTGAGGGCATAAGCAAATTAGGAACATTTGGCTGATATATTCTCAATTTTATAACGTAAAGTCTTTAAAAAAAATTTTATATCAAAAAGCAATTATATTACAAAGTCAAAAAAATTGTTTAGAAAAAGCTTAAGTTTTAAAAGTAAATTCGGATGAAGACGGCATCAAATAATAAAGAAAATTCAAGCGATTAATTACTCTTTCGAATTTCGAACATAAAAATTCCTAAAAAAATATAGTTACCTAATATTCTACAGTGAAGTTTTGGAAAATGAACTAAAACTTGAAAAAATTGCAATGAAGAGAGCCGATCCTGCAGTTTTCGATGATAACACATTTAAAAATTATGGAACTGATTATTAAGCGAGTCTAAAAACAATTCAATGAATGCGTAATGAAGCACCTTTCTTAGGACTTTCTTGGAATAAAACAAAACTTTGTCCCGTTTTCTAAACCGATATTTTATTGGTTGTTGATCGCCTGTTTCGTCCCTTACTTCGGTAAGAGCTGGAAAAGAATTTTCATCACAGTATGGCAGAATATGTGGAGAATAAAAATAATTTCGGCGACTCACGTTTTATTCTTCTGCGGAAAAACTGGCGCAAAAAATGTTGACAAGCAATTAAAACGGAGCATATTAATATCGTAAGCCAATGAGCCTAGAAATTGTTAGAAAAAATTTCAGAAAGAAAGCATACCTACTGTATTTTTAAATATTCGATTTACAGATTAAAGGAGACTCGCTCATTTACCCATCAACCTTATTCTGTTGCCTCGTTTTCCAAATTTACGTCCAAATGCCGCCCCAAGGATTTTTAGTAGAGAAATTTCATTTTCATAAGTTTGATTAATCGGAAATTTTCATTTCGACTAAAAATATATTTAGCTATTTTTAGTTGAGTAAATAAACACAACCTTATTCAATTAGAAATTTAGAAATTAAACATATATTCGAAGAATTTACGAATTTCAAAGAAAGAAAAGCTTTCTAAAAAATATATAAAACGGGAATATCTAGAAAAAAAGTTTGAAGAAATACGGCAAAAGGTGTTTAAAACAGCTATGAAAAAGCAAGTTTCCGTGCAAAAGTCCGGAATATTTATGCCAAATTTTAAAGAAGAGAACGTTTAACTTTGTCTGGGGATTCCAATCATCCTTATCTACCTAATTACCACATCATGATCAAAACGAAATAGTTTGCTCACACTAATCAATTTTCCAAAAAAATCGATAATTTAATGATAAAATTCCCTACTTGGACTTCGTAAGTAACCAGGTAAAAAACGTCGCTTGCACTGTCAATCATTGCGAAATGGGGAACGAGATCTCGAATATTTATGTTTGTGAATTGTGAAGCAAGAAGCATTGGAGGAATAGCAACATATTATATCGCTCAGACGAATCGAATGTGTAGGTACGTACTAGAAATCGTAGGCAACTAATCACCTATAAGACGATTTCCACAAATTCATTGGATAAATAGGGCCACACCTGGGCAATGCCCCATAACGGCCCATCACCAGGACGGGCCGAACCAAAAGTTGGACGGGGCGAAGAGGTAACTTGGACGGGGCTATGTTTTGTACAGAAAGAAAATTTTTGGAGAAAATTTAAGGAAATGCTAGATACATTATATCATGATCAGTTTGCAAAACATGCAAAGGAACCATCTTTTTAAACTGTTCGACACCTTTTTCATGGATGACCCACCTTTTTTCAGTGACTGACCCACTGATTAAGCTGAACGAACCACCTTTTTTCAGCTTTTTCAGGCACGGACCCACCTTTTTTCAGATCAGACCCACCTTTTTTCAGGGACAGACCCACGTTTTTCAGGGTCTAGAGACCCACCCACCCTTTTGGCTGAAAGTTGGACGCCCAGGTATGAATAGGGCCTAAGTAGTCAATGAACGAACGCTAACCAAGAATTTATATTATGCAGAATGGACACCTTTTTGCTATATGCTCAGACTTTTACTTAACAGCTAAAAATTTAGGATTGGAGAAAGCATACATGAGCATGGGGTTTTTTGGGCTCAGAAAATCAGCTAAACCGCCTTTTTGGGCTCAGAAAACTAGCTATATAGTCTTTTTTGAGCTCAGAAATGCTATTTAGTTCTTTTCTGAGTTTCAAAAAGATATTTAGCTATGTTCTCGACTTCAAAAAGGGATTAATAGCTATTTTTAGTCCAAAAAGGCTATGTACATAGCTGTTTGTGAATACAAAAAGGCCATATAGCTAGTTTTCTGATACCAAAAAGACTGTATAGCTGACCCCAAAAGGACTAAAGAGCTGTTTTAACGAAGCAGATAGCTATCTAGAAATCTTTGGTTTCCACCCCCTCTTGAAGTTTGATTTTGCACACCTATGAGAGAAAGTCAGAAAATTTTAGGGGGAAGGCAGGGCAAATGATGATCAATTTTGGCTAAAATTGACCAAAAGCATCTAAAATAACCAAGTTTTTGCCAAAAATGGGGGGTCGAAAATTTCTAGCTTTGAAGCGATGGGGACGACCAACTTTGGTCGGAGATCCTTTATCCCCTGTTGCATGTCTGCATATACTCGAATAGTATATTTGTACTGATCACCGTAAACATTAATGCGTTAAGTGAATACTTACGAAAATATCGAAGTATCGCTGCAACTTACAATATAGCGTGGGTAAAATGCGGAAATAGAAAAGGGAATGGAAAGTGGGTAAAATTGGAAATCATACAAGAGCATAGGGGTGAGGGGGCTGTTGAACAATTGATAGCTATACAGCCATTTTGGCCGAAAAAACATTGCTATATGGCATTTTTTAGGCTCACAAAGTTAGCTATATAGCCTTTTTTGGTTCAGAAAGCTAGCTATATAGTCTTTTTTCAAGTCCGGAAATGCTATATTGTTGTCTTTTCTGAGTTTTAAATGGAAATTTAGTTATTTTCTCGAATCAAAAAAGAGCTAAATAGCTATTTTTAGTTCAAAAAAGGCTTTACAGCTACGTTTTTAAGTGAAAAAAGGCTATGTAGCTAGTCTTCTAGGCCCAAAAAGGCTATACATCAGTTTTTTCTTGTACTCGGCAAAAATTTTTCCCGATGTACAAAGAATTTTCGGGACCGTCTTTGTGCATACACAAAGATTATTGGGAAGACAAAAATTGCAAAAAAGGTCTGAAATTCGCAAAATTTTTCGGCGCTTCGCGCGGAAATGAGTAATTGTGTGTTCTATATATCTTTATAATGGCATAAATTGCATTTTAAAAAGAAAAATGTCAAATTTTTCGGCGCTTCGCGCCGTTTCAACACGATTCTTAGTGATTTTTGCCCTCAGAGACCCAGAAATTAGCTAAAATACACTACCAAAAGTCGAACAACTCTGTTTTTACTACACTAAAAATCGCTACTATACCCTATTATAGTACTCAAAAATTTGTGTTTACAAAATGTAAAAAGATTTTAGGGAAGACAAAAACTGTAAAAAGGTGTAAAATTCACTAAACTTTTCGTCCCATATATCCTTAAAATGGCAGAATTTGCATTTAGAATGGAAAAATGCAAAATTTATCGGCGCTTCGCGCCGTTTTGAGCCAATTTTTAGTAATTTTTGGCGTCAGAAACCCAGAAATTAGCTAAAAATACACTACCAAAGATCGAAAACCCTACTATATTATAGTACACAAAAATTTACATGTACAAAATGTACAAAGACTTTTGTAGACCATCTTTGTACATGTACAAACGGACCTTGTTCAAAAAAACACTGCTATATGTACATCTTATTTTTCTGAACCCAAAAAAGTATGGAACGGACAAAGCACTTAGCTATCTATCGACTATTGATTTTCACCCCCCCCCTCAGAGTTTGACCTTGCGCACGTATGCCGGAAATGCAAAATCGAAAACGAAGGTAGGTAAAATCCGGAAATGCAAAATGAAAGAACATGGTTAAAAGCAGGAAAATGAAAAAAATGGAAAGAGATAGATAAATATGTTCGTAGAAAACGAAACCCGAAAAATGGAAAAATGAAAATTTCTGTTTTCGGATTCTATCATGAGAAATCGTTCCTTTGTAAAAATTTAAGCTGCTGGGAAATCATAGAAGTTTCCCGAAAACAGAAAATAAAAGATTTCCGGTTAGGGATTTAGACAACTGTTCGCAGGCCCGTATCCAGGATTTTGTTTCGGGAGGGGGGACGTGACCAACTCTTTAAAAACACAAGGGGAGCCAAAGGATGAATAGAAGACCAAATTTTTATGACTGTGAAGCTGCGCTATTGACAAATTTAGCTACCCGGTGTGCACTTTGAGAATATCGAAGTCTTTTCGAGAATTTTTTTAAATTATTCTAATTAAGTATGGTCTACACACCTGACCTGTCAATTAGGTTGATTACGCGCCGGTTCATTCATCAGTAGTTCACATAGGTGCGCAAGGTCACACTTTCAAGAGGGGAACCTAAAATTGGCAGATAGCTATGTGCATCTTAAAAACGGTTCTATAGCCTTTTTGGGCTCAGAAAACTAGCTATATAATAGCCCTTTTGGAATAAAAATAGAAAATATTCATTGTACAGAAGTTAAAGAAAACCAAAGAAAAGAAAAGAAAAGAAAAAATCGTAAACAAATAAAGAGAAGAGAGAAAACAGAAAAGACAACTATTTTGCATTTCTGAGCTCACACAGCATGTTTCCAAGTCAAAAAAGGCTATAAAGCTAGTTTTTTTAGCCTAAAAAGGCTATATAGCTCATTTTCTGAGCCCAAAAAAGGCTATAAAGCAATTTTTAAAGCAAAATGGTTGTAGAGCTATCACTTTTTCAGAGCTCGAGGCGAGGGGGTAACAAAAATACAATAATACAATACGAAAAAACAAAAAATTAGCGCTTCACGCGTATTATAAGCATTTTTCCGTCAAAAACACGAAAAAACTTCCAAAAAAATAAAGTTTGTCATTGCATAAATAGTGCAGGACGATGCAAAAAGTCAAAAAACGCATTATCGAAGGCCTCCGCCCGTTTTTATAAGTTTTTAGATGAGAAAATTCGGATCTCTGGCGAAAATCCTGGCTAGGCACGCTGGCGTTGTAAGTGGGAGAAGAGGAAGTGGGGATATCTCCACTGAGGAAAAATTTGGACATGTTCAAGAACTGAGCAATCTGGCTGCATGATGCTGTTCTGCGGCGTAAAATCGAGAAATTCCGGCACTTCGCGCCGATTTATTCTATATTTTGCCAGTTTCTATCGTTTTATTGCAGGAAAAACCAGAAAATCAGAGCTGCGCTCGCATTATAAGCATTTTTCCGTTAAAAACGTAAAACATTTTTGAAAAATCAATTTTTTTCAGTGCTTAAATAGTGCAGAACGATTTGAAAAGCCCAGAAAAAGACGTTATTTAACGGCCCTGGCTGTTTTTATGGTTTTTAGATAAAATAAATGTGATTCCTCCCCCCTCGACGAACATACTGGCTATGCCTATGGCTACGCGGCACTTATACAGAATAGTAACTGCTGTTGCGCAAAGTATAGTCGCAAAGCGGTAGTTCTACAGAATGGTAACTATTATGACGTTATCAGACAAACTAATGCCCGTATCTCGACCTAAGCGGGAGGATACCGATCTAAGTGGAAGCGATAGCGACCTAAGCAGGAGTGCTACCACCCACATGAATCTAAGCCTAAGCCTAGGAAAAATCAAGAAGTTTGTAAAATTCTGCTGCGACTGTACTTTGCACAACAGCAGTAACCATTCAGCACAAACGCCCGCAACTCTATGCCTAAGTCAAAATTTCTAAAACTAGGTAGGCTACAATAAATAGATGTTAATTTTGAGGCTCGTACACAGATTTTTGGAGCCATCTTTGTACAATGTACATCTTTGTACGATATACAAACCTTCATAGTTCTTTGTTTGTTGCCATTAAGTTAAAATAATAGCCAAAACTAAAATAAATCGGCGCGAAGCGTCTAATTGTTTGGTCTATTCTCAACAAATCGTCGCAGAACAGTGTTATGCAGCCGCATAAACTTCATTTAAAAAATTCAAAATTTTCCCCAGTGGAGGGGCAATTCCATACTCTCCGCACTGGCTACGCTAGTGCCCTTATGGGCATCTTATGTCACAGTCCCACGCTTTAACCGTTCGACGAATGCTGGTTCATTGCGATAATAAAGAGTGTAAGTTATTAGTGCTTCTAGTGAGTAATCTGCAAATTTCACTTAATACTAATACTAATAATACTAATACTATCGGAATAAACGCGGGGATAAAATGTCGCATGGAAAAAGACAGCAGAATATTAAAACGCGAAATGTCTTGGGGGCTAAAATGTATTAGGACAGCTAACTTGAGTGGTGCCAGCATTTAGAATAAGCATAAGTAATATGATGTGACTCGTCGGTCCGGCCGCTCGAGTTGCTCGCTCCGCTAGTCACATCCCATTACTCAGGCTTATTTTAAACCAGGGATGAAAAAACCCAGATTTAAAAATTTTGAATTTTGGTTTCTAGGTTATTTTGGGGTTTTTTCTTTTTTTTGGTTTTTTTTGTTTTTTTGGGTTTTATTGGGGTTTTATTAGGTTTTTTATGGAAATGACAACTAGAGCTGCATACGGTAGCTGGGAATACTTCCAACAGCTGCAAGACACGAAACAAACAAAGAGCAACAACTTTATTCAGGTAAATTTGAAATCCAACCACAAAATCGATCGTTCATTGCGACTGCCACATCATGTATGTATCTTTCTTCTCAATGCTCGGACATTACCAGATTTTAATCAAAAAATGCACTGGCTCTCAGAAAAATATTAGGAAATAGGAAAATTTTTCAGCATGGGCATTGTGTTGACCAGACTGAGGTTGTTTGGCCTTTACTAGTAGAAAGAACAGCATAAAGCAAACAAAAAGAGATAGGAATACAATTTGAATCACCTACAGTATTTATTTCAGTCTATTTGAAAAATTGGTAGCCTGTGGATAAAAAACCCAAAAAAACTCAAAACCCAATGATTTGCTGCACCCAAAAAACCTACAACCCAGCCTTGCCAACCCTGTCTTAAACGCTGTCACCAACATTTTGGTGAGTCATGAATGCACTACCTAAGCCTAAGCCTAATAATCAGGTAATCACGCCCACAAATAAAGTCCTCAAATAAATAAACATTTGATTTGAGCGTTCCTCTAATCGTATTTGTCCTACTCGCTTATGCATTTGAAACGCAATTTAAAGATGTCACCAATGATATCAGCGCATGCAAAAACCTCGGAAAAGTGGTAAACTCGGATATTCTGGCACCAAGCACAACTCTAAACTTTTTTCAATTCAGTGAGTGAAATAAATGAGTTAGAGTGAAATAATTTATTACTGAAAACGCGACAATTACGAAGTATGTAAAAGAGTAATAAAACGTACGGTCAATAGAATAGAAGCGTAGAGCAAAAGGCGACGAGGGAGTCATGAAACTGACGATTCAAGCCCGCCCTCTGATAAATTTGGATAAGTCGACATCAATGAATCTAGATTTGAATATATTTAAGTTAGGGCAAGAAACTACAAGATTAGGCAGGCCAACAGCCTCAAAAAGCCAAAAATAAGGGAGGAAAAACCCTAATTTTCAGGCGTGTTACAGTAATTATGATGTCACTTTTAAAAGCCAAAATGGTATATCTTTATTTATTTGTAAAAACATGGCACTATGTAAAGGCAACCCGGCGCTTCGTGGATTCGCGGAGAGGATATCTATATGTGTTAGTGTACCTGCCTCTTGATACTTTGGTACCATACGTGTTCTTTGGGGGGTTTGGGGGAGCGGGTGTTTGACCATCCGAAATGACAAGTGACCCCCTCAAAATCGTTGCGACCCCCCAGAATTGTCGATTTTTAGTAAAAGTTGGTAAAAGTTGTGAATAGTGTGCCTTTTTATGAGCTTTTAACTCATTTTTGGCTCAAAAATCTCAAATTTTAGGCGCTCCGCGTCATATGCACATTTTTTGACTATATTTTGTTCTATTTACTCATTTTTTTAAATTTTTCATTTCTTTTACATTTTTATGTTCTATAGTATAAACCATTCCTAACGGCCAATTTTTGCTTTACAGCTCATTACTTTAGCATGATATTCTACGGGTTAGGTTATTGGAACAGTCCTTCAGAAGCGAAACATAATAAGCAAAGCGCATTAAACATCAATAAAAACAGTTTAAAGCAACCAGTTGTTACGAGAGCAAAATTATGACGCTATTTATTCATTATAAGTTTATTACAGTAATAAGACTTTAAAAAGAGCGAGGATTGTCTGAAACGTCAAAAAAGAATGTTTCTGACGTGTACCCATCTTTTTCAGCCCAAAAAATGCACTTTTATGAAAACTTTTGGGCCCGACTCCCTCCCAACTTAAAATTCCCATGCTTTTATAAATGTATGGTAGGTAAGTAATTTTTTCGCATAACCGTACACATATCTCTTGACGATATTGAAATCATATGTACTATGTACCTATGTATATTGAAGTTCTAATAATTGCGTTGAACTGATACTTTTCACCGCGACGATCTCTGTTTATCGGCAAAATTTTCGAGGAAAGCACGCAGAATTAATGTAAAATAGGGTAGCTAGCTACAGTACTTATCCGCACATCCAAATGTTTTCCTTTATTGTTCCACCGACTATATCCTAAAATGAATAATCGCAACGGTAGGTAGGTACATATTTCAAGCGTAACCGTCGTCGGGGTAATTAGTACTCTAGGGGCAATTCCGTACCAAGCGGTTTTTCTGATAAAATCGTATATATGTAGGGAACGCAGTTTAGTGGTTACAACTAATCAAAATCAAGTTTACACTGTTTTAAGAATAGACCGGCGCGATGAGGGCGCGTTTGATGGTTTTGTTGTCAAATTATAGTGGTGTTTCTAGAAGCTTTATTGTCAGGCATAAATATAGCAAATCAAAAGTGTCAAAATATTTCTGTTGCAATTGGATTACATAACCTTGATATTGCTCGTTTTTTCCAAAACTAGTGTATTTTGAGTCTAAATCGCTCCTTCTCAAATTTTTCATTGTATAAAATGATAAGGTGCATAATGTTATAATATTACATCTCAATGTATAACAATTCTTATAAATGATTTAGAGCTTCTAACAGCATTGTTAGTCCAGATATCTTTGAAATCATTATCAGATCTATGCCTTTATATTTTGCAGTTTAATGGCCAATAATGCACTAATACGATTCAAATGATTTAATTGTACACTAACTCCGATTGTTTATTTAATGTCTAAACATGATGCAAAGTTACACTTTACTACCATTGTAATATTGACATATGAACCTGTTGCAATGGGCGTACAATGTTACCTCGCATTAAGTCAATCTTCGTTTGACTAATTTATCGCCAACGACTCAGCTTATTGAGTAACTAAATTTGTGGATAATATGCCGGGACACCGATCTTTATTACCTTACAAAAGATGAACGATGGTAAGCGGGTACTTGTGTGCCTAAATATTCAGAGAAAAATGCTCAAAATGGTGCAATGTAACCCCGTTGACGTTAGCTACCGTTTGTATTGTATGAGACTACATATTCATAACAAGGGGTGATATACCATGTATGGGAAGTGTCGACAAGCAGCGTCAAAGATTCCTTTACACCACGTACTTAGGTAGGTATTTGAACTTATTCTGTCCCATCCCGTCCAGCGTGCTATCTTACCAACCTCTCTTTCACCCTTTAAAAAAATTTAAAGGGCCTACAAAAGTGTTTTAAACTAACACCGTACGTGATATTGTATGTCGGGGGAGATGTTTTCCATTGTTATATAGGTCGCATTATTTCATCAAAGTTTTAAACCATTTGTAGCCCGATTCGCACATTAAATTCAAGAGAAACCGCAAAGTTAAATGAAACAAACTAAAAAATATGAGTCTCTGCTCTACAATGCCGATAATCTGATGTCAAATTGACACCTATTTTTTCGACTTTATCAATTTTTCAAGAAAATTTTAACCTTTCACAAAGTTTTTCTGCTGCTATAGCCGAACATTTCTCGTTTATACGGTGATTCTCAGAGTTTACGTTTAAAAATTCTTAAGTCTTTTAAAAATATGTATACCTACCTACATAAGTTATCCTGCTTCTCAAATGCAATTATCCGTGGTGGGTAATACATTTTTAGCTGGCAACTGCAAGTAGTTACATTTTCGAAAAATAGGCATATGTAAGTATGTAAATGTGTAATTTATTTGAATAAATTATACATATCTAAATCGGTATCTTCTACGAGAGGGAAGCATTCTAATGTCAAACATTATCTATCTACATACGAGTATGTAGTACCATATAGGTAGGTGTACTTATCTCGTATTTTTAGACATATATAAAGAGGAAATTAATCTTTATGTGTATGCCAGCACAAGCATGTTCAAAAAATTTGAGACGACCATCTGGCGCTATAAAATTTTGCTATGCAAACGCTAAGACGTTTATTTATTTCATCTAAGGCCTGTTCTTAGAAGTACAAACGACATAGATTCGTCCCAGCAAATGTAAAGAATTTCATTCTACTTTGTTTTTAAGGCGATTGTATTCTAATTTCATTGAGCGCGTTGTTTTCGATTTTTCATCCGATTTTTTTGCGTTTTAGGATTTTTTTCCAATTGAGCATGCGCTTGCTGCGTAGTCGCCAGTGATTATTATTCACAGAACTCTAAAAGTCGGAAGATCGGGATGGTCAGAGGACGGGGTCGGGCGGGACCATACATGTTCCGGGGGTTTGATTCCCCGTAGAATGGCTGTTGGTGCCGACCCTCACGAAAATAGCTGCGATTCCCCCCAGAATTATCGATTTTTCGTAGAAATTGTAAAAGTTTGCCTTTTTAGGCGAAGCTCATTTTTGGCTCAAAAATCACACTTTTTCGGCGTTTCGTACCATGTATAAATTTTTTGACTATATTTTTTTCAATTTCCTCGATTTTTTGAATTTTTTCCTCAATTTTATAATATTTTGATGTTCTAAAAGGAACGAGGATTGTCTAAAACGTCTAAAACAGTATTTTTGACGTGTCAGTAGTTTTTAAGCTACAAAAAGCAGTTTTTGTAATTTTTCTAGGGCCTGAACCCCCATCACCCCAGAATTCCCATGCTGTACATGTATGGTCGAGACCACACTAGACCCCTATCCCGAAATGGTAAATTTTTTGGTGAAGATGAAGCAAATTGAAGGCTAAAAATAGATGAAAGTTGAAAATTTCATTCAAAAGTGTCTGAAATTACCCAGAAACTATGAAAATAACGAAGTTTTAAGGCTATTTTAGCATTTATGTAAGTTTTTGAGGTTATTTTGGCCTCAAAAAAGCTAGGCCGGCTTACCTCCTCTACCCAGATCGGCCTTGCTGTGAATCTAAGGTCGAGACGCAGTCATCACGGGCAGTAACCAAATACAGTGGGTAGGATGAGATAAAAATCGCGGTAAAAAACGCCGAAATTCAACTCTGGGGAGACCCGCCTGATTTTAGGGGATTTGGATTCTGGAGCCATGCTCATGCGTGTATGAATTACTCAATTATTTTCCGTATGTGATACGAAATAATTGACAATAAACAACACTTGACAAATGACTGATAAATACACAAAAAATAAGTTAAAGGGAGTTGAAAGGTAAAAAAATGGAAAATTCTTAAAGAATGAAAAATATTGCATCATATCAGAATATCGATTTCTTTACAATATTTATCATCTAAATACATATTTAGGACTTATGTTTTGAGTTCCGTGTCGTTCTCTTTAGTCTAATGCTCTTATAATTTCGCCAATTTGACTATTCATCGTTTCAAACTCGAATTTCAAAGTGCCAAAACAATTTCGCGGTATTGCGTTTACGCAAGCTATACACTGTGAGACGAGCCACTCTCTAAAATAAAACTCTATATGGAAATAGTTTTGAATTCACTCTCTCCGAAAGATGGCCCGGGCGCGACCCCAATTTCGATAATTTTTATTCACCTATTTATATGTATGTAAATATATGTACATTATGCATTTATTGCAATGCAATAATAGTTCACAATTAAAATACAGTAAGCGCGGCTGTTATATCGAGTTCAATAACAACTTTTCGTCGCCGACTTATTCTCCCAAATTTTGTACCCGAATTATACGAGTATGGAATTGCGAAGTATATACCCGCTGTAATAGGCTCGAAGCTTTAAGGCGAAAATTTTTAAAAATTTATCGGCTCCGCAGCGTTAATCGATTACGTGAGCTTTAATTTGAATATTATTCAAATTTTTCCCCGGGAAAAAAGCCAGGTGCGAATGAACAGGAGTACGACGACCTTTGAAAAATCGACTATCTCTTCCAGGCGTGCTTATATGATAAGTAGCGTAATTCCCATTACTCAACTCTAGCACATTGAACTTTTAATCGTTCCACTCTCGGCCCACTATGGAGCTCAATGGCGAAAAAATGGCACGGCTGGGTGAGGCTAAAGCGATTAGTTTTTTACTCGTAACATCACGACGACGGGTTTGCTGGAAACTTTATTTTTCCTTTCGTTACCAGCATGGCCCGTCAACAACTTTTGGGGCTAT